>VYXF01012757.1:494567-659607 GCA_013397295.1 Polioptila caerulea | reverse complement strand
GCACCATTAGATGGCAACAGCTGCCCGGCTAAACCCGGCTGCGGCAGAGCAATGCAACACCCAAGGCCCGCCCCGGGCCCGCATCCTCCCTCTGGTTCGGGAGCGGGGAGCTGGCGAGCCCCTCGTCCGTGCGGCTGCGTCCCAGCGCCTGCCCCCTCTATGCCTCGGGACAGCCCGCAGGAAAACACGGGGGGCGGCCAACAGCCCCGCGCTTCCCTCTGAAACAGGCTAAAACTGGGTTTTTGCTTTACTGGGAAACACATAATTTGAGTTTTGTTGCAACATGAAGCAAGTTTTCAGCACATGGAAGCAACAAAAAGTAACAGCTTTGAGGTATCAATTATGAATATTTCACTCATCAAGCAGTGGAGGTCATTAAATGTTGCATTAGATGTTTTGGGGTTTTTGGTGGTTTTTTTTACTTGCATGACTTCAAATTAAAACCACTAAGTAACACAAAGAAAATCCAGTTGGAGACAACCAAATGCATCTTAGTTATTCTGCTCCATTTTTGCTGTCAAATCAGCCACTCCAACATCAGTCTCAGGGGACGCTTCTCCAGCCTGGTCTTAAAGACACAAAAGTTGCATAGAGGATTGGGTCTTCCCCATGTCAGTGACTTAAGCAGCTCTTGAAAAAAGATTTCTCAAGGACAGGTCAAGGTGTGGAGATTAAACATGCAACCAAATCTCAGTTTCCAATATCAGCTGCTCTGATTATTTTTAACTGTGGAATCACAGAACATTCTGAGTTAGAAAGGCCCCTTAAGTCCAACTCCTGGCCCTGAACACCCTGGCCCAGGAATCACACCATGCAGCTGAGAGCATTGGCCAAACACCTTTCGAGCTCTGCCAGGCTTGGTGCTGTGACCACTGCCCTGGGGAGCCTGGGCCAGTGCCCAACCACCCTCTGGGTGAAGAACCTTTTTCTGATATCCAGCCTAAAACTCCCCTGACACAGCTTCAGGCCATTCCCTCGGGTCCTGGCACTGGGCACCACAGAGCAGAGATCAGTGTCTGCCCATTGTCTTTCCCTCACAGTATCTTGGTTTCCAGTAGTAAGATATGCACATGTGTACAGTGAATAAACATTTTAAGCCTATATTTAATTATTAACAGTTTTTTCCCATTGTAGCTACTGCTTTCCCATTCAACCCCTGGAAATAGTGAACATAAGATTATCAGGAGTTCCTCATTTTCGATGCTTAGGAATTGTATTTGCTTCTCTCATACTATAGTTTATTCATCATTTTCACTTTCAGTGTTGCTGGGTCATTATCCTCTCTCTTTTCAGTGTTTTTCCCTATTGCCATACTCTTATTCCAAGGCTGTACTTTAATTTCATTCCCTTAATGCTCAGAGACATTTTGCTACTCCTGAGTAAAACCGTGTTTGTGTTTGCAAGCATTGTCCGTCACTTCTAAGATTTTCTGAAGCATTGAGATGTTTTTGAAGTTATTATCCACAGCCCTTCTACTTGGAAAAGGGTAAATTATTCACCTGATCTCACAAGATCTTTTAAATCATCAAACAGAAGTGCCAAATTGCAGAATTAAGTAAGTGATTGCATAATATGTATTTGCTTACTTCTGTTGACACAGAAATTCAGGGCTTCCTGCAGAGGAAATGCTTTTATGACAAATTTTATTACATAGTGTTACACCTTCAGTCCTTCTCCTTTTAACTTTTTCTTAGACCCAAGGAGACCAAGCAGAGAGCTGGTGGTATAAATCTCACTTCAATCATCAGGAACCGGCTATGTACTTCAGCTGATTTCATTGCTTGGGTTGGCTTCCATTCTTTGCACCACCTGGATTTTGGATTTACCAGCTATCTTCTGCAGCACCAGCTAACCCACCCCCCAAAAAAAACCATAGCAATGACAGAAATAACAGACTGGGTCAAGAAGAGGCCCCAAATGTGATGTAAATATTAAGTTCCAGTCACAGCAAGAAGGGCAACAGGAAAGTGCATTTGAGAATTTGTAAGTAATACCACTTGCCTCTGAGCAATTTAATAACTTTATAAAAGTTAATCATTAGGTCCATTCTAATTAATAATAAACATTCAGTTAAACATTTTCTCTTCATTTAAAATGGCACTTGCATTCTCTAGTAAATTAAAGTACTTCTTTGAATGTGCTCCACAACATTTCAGCAGCCTTTCATAAAATTTGCTACCGTACTATGGAATGGCTTTTATGGAGTCATTAACATATAGTTCCTCCTACAATTAATTATTGATGTGAGATTGCCATAACAAAGGAAATAAAACTGGTTTTTTTGTAACAGCAGTTGTTAACTGACCAGAAGAGTCCTTATGACCCAAAACCCCTCCAGAAACCCAAAAAAGAGGCCCCACTCGTGCATCTCAGGACTGAAGAGGCGCTCACACAGCCGTGCTGAGCAGAGCAGTCCCTTGACTGGACCAGGTAGAGGAACTGCATCCTTCCAGATGATGCTGAATTACAGGACTCAGCTAATTCTGAGCAAATCTCAGGATGAGGGAACAAATATTCTTGTATATTAGGTGGTGGCCCATTATTTAGGGTGTTGGGTCTTTCTTTTGTGTGTGTACTTATAGACAAGCCATGGAAACAATGAAAGCCTTGGAGCATATCAGGACTTATTTTTCCAGACTTAAAAACACTGTTGCAACTGCTGGGTTGACTTTGCCTTATTTTTGTTTTTGCTTTTTCTCCTAGGTTTTTAAAGTGTGCTTTCAATTTGCTTCTCACTAAATAAACATAAAATCTTGTCAGCAAGTTTCTCTTGCTCTACTCTGAAATCTGATGTAAGGAGAAAGCAAAAATGTCCCATATTCCCTCCAGTCTTCTGCTTCAGAGATGGCATAAATCTGAGCGAACCAATAATTTCCAGTGATTTACTCAGCATTCTTCATCGCATGTTCATGGGGGAATTGTCCATAGAAAGCATGTGGTTTTCTAGAATATATCTTTTTTTCAGTCCTCCCTCTGGCTGGCTGGCTGTGGACCCCTGTAGCTGTGGCAGTGTGGTATGTCTGCAATTCCTCCTGGTGTGTGCCTGGCTGCCCCCAGCCTCTCCTCAGCTCCCTCACAGGAGTTTTTGCCACCACACCAAGCCTTCCAAGGGGTGCAGCTGCAGGGAGGAAGAGGCTGAGGTGTAGCACCTCCTCTTCTGCTGTCTGTGCCACCATTGCCTGCTCTTGGTGGAAAATGGAGCCGACAGCAGAGGCACACGGGTGGCAGCAGGAAAAGCGATAATGCCATAAAATACATAACCACTTGCTACAGCAGATGTGAATCAGAGATTTCCGCTGGTTTGGTGGAGAGCACATTTTTCTGAATAGTCTGAATTCTCCAAAGAGTCATGGTATAATAAATCCATTACTTATAGCACTGGAACAAAGATACCGCAGCCAAACAGTGCGACTTGCTGATCCTGTGTAAATTCACTTGCTGTTTCAAATTTGTTCAATAATTTTTGATGAGTTAACTTTGCAATAGTGGACTACACAGAAAAGAAATTCCATGTCCTTGTGCAGCCCAAATAAAAGCATAAAGCTGAGTTTATGCATAAATCTTCACTCATGTTACTTCAAGAAAAAGGTGATTGTTTCCCTGTTTCTTATGCTAGGCAGATCTGTCATGCTGTGATTGAATAGTGCCCCATATCCAGCATCAGCAGTTGTGGAACCCCAGGCAGAAAATGCTGGTGGGAGCATCCTGAAGGCTGTGTTCAAAGTGTCTGGACAATACTTTCCACCTGCTCTTTCTTTTGTATTATGATCATGAAGAATCAGAATTTGTAGTTCTTACTCTTGCTGAGAGGTTTCCTATGCTTTGAATCAGCTTAATTACATAGTAAACTCTCTTCTGTAAGTGATGACTTCAGAATCTAACTACTCACACCAGGTCATCAGAGAATGACCAAATCAGGCACACCTTCTTCCTGCCCCCTTCACTGAAAACTCATCATTGCTATGCATCCATTTATAGCGTTGTTACAATGGGAACTCAGTTGTTTGGGTTCTTTAATACCAAACATTTTAAATAATACCACCATGCTGTTTGCGGCTTTTTTTTTTTTATTAGCTGTCTTTTCTATTTCTAACTAGCAAGAAGTAAGGACCAATAGAAACAGATGTGTAGAGGGAAATAATGGAGGCCAAGCACTTGACATCCAAGCTATCCATGTTCCAAGCTCCATAGTTTCACTTTAATTCCAGCCTGCTCCCATTGACCAAAAGACCAATCTTGGCTACAGTAAATTAGGTGTGCTCCTACAGCACATCTTTAAAAAGAAGCTCAAGAAACACACTTCATACATGCCAGGACTCTTCTAGGGTGTGAACTAAAGCACACGGACTGGGAGCAACCCTTCTCTCAAAAATAGTCCTGACTACAAGTAAAATGTTAATTTAGAGGTACCAGCTCATGTCCATGATGTGGATCTTTTAAAACATTTGTAACATTCTGGGGTGTTCTGTCTGTGTCGTTCACTTGACATACAATGAATTATTGCTGTCATTTAATTACCTTAAATAATTTAAACTTTTCTCCAAGCTTTACCTGCACAGCTGCATGCTTGGTTCTAGATAAAGTGTAGCTTTCTCTCCATATTTAAGTTAGGGAAGGTTGAACAGCTTATAGCTTAAAAAAAGGTGATATTTTGCTTTTATTACTATTTGAGAGGTTTAAAGATTTTTTAAATTGTTCTAGCACCTCTGCAAAAGGTAGTGGAAACTTGAATTCTGGCCTGTTTATCACTCCAATACTGGAAATTGTCTTTGTTCAGACTGCCAGGTAACTGCACTACCCTTTTATCCAACACCATTAAAATATGGTTTTTACTGAAGACATCACGAGATATTTTTCTCTTCCAGGAAAAAGCACT
Organism: Polioptila caerulea; assembly: GCA_013397295.1. Classification (NCBI taxonomy): domain Eukaryota; kingdom Metazoa; phylum Chordata; class Aves; order Passeriformes; family Certhiidae; genus Polioptila; species Polioptila caerulea. The sequence goes on along the minus strand of VYXF01012757.1, from coordinate 654,731 downwards.
GTCTCATTCACTCCGTGGCAGCACCACATGTTCCAAATGTGCCAAATGTGCACGATGGCTAAAGAGCGGAGAGTCTGAGGAAATAGAAACATATGTCCAATACTGGATTAAAAATTGAAGTATCTGGGTTCAGTTTTGTTTTCAGACATCCTGCCTGTCCTTGGACAAGTTAGTTATGGCTGGGTCCTGGTACCCCCTCTATGTGGCTAATGTGAGGACTGGGAGGGGGCTGGGTGTGGTGTGTCCTCATGCCTCTTCCTCAAAGCTGCACTCCAGCTGCAGCCACTGCTGTCTTCATAACTGCATCAGGTTGTGTGAAACTAAATTCATTCCAGTTTGCCTGGTGTTGGGCCTGCACAGCCTTGAAAATTATTTTTATTCAAGCCAGACTTTGATTAGTGTGCACAGATCATGCTCTGAACAGTAAAAATAAAATGAGGAAGTGTCCTTTAAAAAAATTCCTCAATGTGTCATCATCAAAGCTGAGATTTGCGATAGCACCTGGAGTGCAATCCACACAAAGGTGTAGCAGCACTTTATCTGTATTTGTAACACTGTAAAGCTGCATCACATACCTCTGTTATATGGACTCTTTTTCTAGAACTATCCTGTACTTCAGGGACTAAGGGATTAAGCTATATTTTGAAAACAGCAGGAATTTTCCCACTTCAGTGTTTGCATCGCATTGGGAAAACACTGATTTCCCTAATCAGCCCAATCATATCAATATGAAGCAGAAAAAGATTCTTTCCAGGGTCTTCCCCATCACCAGATGATACTCAGAGGACAGCTGCTTCCTCTTTAGAGTTACAATTACATCCTGTTTCCCCTGAAAGAATCTGATATTAAAACTCCATTTCTAGAACAGGGCCAAGGATGTGTCCTGAATGTGATAGGTGTCTGTCTTATTTCTCGAACCTTACAGTGCTGAATACCTTGTTGCTGAAGTAAATGAATGGATCTACAAGTTGATGTTTCAAAGTACTGTGCCTGTCCTCCTGAGGCTTTTGCAGACTCTAAGCAGATTTTTCTGCTACAGGTGTAAGAAAAGGACCAAGCAAAAATTCTTGACTTTTATATCTTCATACCACAGTCTGCTTAGTAGTTATGTTTTTGCTTAACAGGACAAAATCCATACTGAAAATCACATCACAGAAATATATAGGTGGAAAGGGATTTCTGGAAGTCTGTCATTTTCTCCTCCTACATAAAGTTTAGGATGTTCAGCACTTTGTCTCCCATTGAGTTTCATATATCAGTAAGGATGAAGGCCACAGCCTCTCTCAACTTCTGTCCCACTATCCAATGACCCTAAAGGTAGATAATCTTTTTCTTACATCTAAGGAGAAATACTCATGTTCCAGTTGCAGTTCTGAATTTAAAATTCATATAATTTTAGCTTTTATGAGGGCTAATTAAAATGAAATTTGTATCTTTACATACCAGGTCTCAAAAACACAATCGTCTTCAATAAATGACACTACTGGTGGGAAATGGAAGATCTTCTGGGAAATAGTCATGGAGACAGAAAACATACTTTGTCCTGGAAAATCTCCTATCACATGGGATGTGTGCTGTCAGACAGATTGCAAAACTTGTGCTGAGGTTGTGAAAGTTTAAGGACACCAACTAAAACAAATTTTTAGAGGGCAGTAATCAAAATATTAATCCACTTCTTAAAATTGAAGCAGTTTACGTTTTGAAGCAGGGAGACTTGGTATATTCATGTGCCAACTAAACTGCCCCTTTTGAAGTTCATAATGTCCTGTCATGAACAGAATAAATTTCCTGTAACAGCCATCTCCTTCCCATCTTGCTGCATCCATATTCCAGGTGGAGCTGACTTTTTTCAGTTAGATGCCACTGGAGAGTCATGGCCAAAACCAGAGAGCATGATACATTTGAAAAAGGGAGGAACCATTCTTATATAGAGCAGGTGGAAACCAGATGTACTTGAAACTGGGGTGAAAAGAAGCAGAAGTGTCTTGACAATTGAAAATGATTGTTTCCATCAGGTTACACAGCTCTGTATCTCCTAGATCACATACCCAGACTTAATTAGCACTTTTCAGAAAGAACATTGTTCTTTTTATTCCAAGAAAAAAGAACACAAACTTAGTCATAATATTTTATCAGAAAATGAAGTCTGATTTTTATTTTTTTCTGCAGAAATGACTAGAAAATTTATAGATTTCCTAGGATTCTTGTTTAAAGCGTAGCTATTGATTAACTTGTGGATCTGTGCTTTAGAGACGAGAAACTCTATCGTAGTATAAAAACTCCTTCTCTTTAAAATGCAGGGTTTTTTTCCTGAATGTGTTTTTGAAGCTTGTTTTCACATCTGGTGGCCTTGGAGATGTTCTTGGTCCCGAGGTGACAGTCCCAGGGCTGCTGTCCCAAGGTAACTGTCCTGGCACAAAACCACTTGCCAAGGCCACTGCTTGCATGGCTGTTCAGCGGTGCCTTGTGAGCCAAGCCACGGTGCAGTGGGACACCAGGAGGCCACGGGGACATGGTGGTGACCTCTGTGCCCTGTGGGGCTGCCTGGCTATTGTGGGAGCACCCCTGGGCACTGCAGGGACAGGGATGGGCTGGGCAGGGAGTCATGGCTGTTGGTTTGTCTGAGGAGTGGCCAGGAAGCTGCACCCCACCCAAGCCATACCTCCCACTCCACTGAAATGAAAAGAGCCTGTCCTGGGCACAGAGAGGGCAGGAGGCAGAGGAAATCAAAGCTGCCCTTTACATTTCCTCTGGCTGTGCCAGAATCTGGTAAAGCCAAGTGCCTTAATTTGTTCTCAGCATCTCTACTTCTCTTTGACTTCTCTATCTGGCAGATAATCTGCGTTACTGCAAAAGTTACCTGATGTGCCCACTTAATTTATTGTGTCTGTTCTTTGTGGGGAAAGTGATGAAAATGTAGACAGACAGGAGGAAGGGACTGTCTGACCTTTGAAGTTTGGAAGAAGGTAAAAGTGACCACAGGGGCAAAGATATGTTTGAGGGTTTGGTAGATCTTTGTTGAAAATGAGTGCATAATCAGTCTCTGCACATCTGCAACCAGGCACTTTAGTTTCTGAGAGATCCAAGAGGCCTCTCTTGTTGCCCATTCCCATAACAGAATAGCATTCCTGCCTATTGTCCACAAACAAGGGTTTTTTTAGCTTATTAGTTCAGGTCCTGTTCTCATTCTTAATACTGAGTTTGCCATGGGCACTTGAAAAGAACCACCTCACATTAACAAAGGCTAAATATTGGGAACATTCCTTACAAAGAAATGTCCTTCCATTGCATTTCTGGAGTGATAACCACATGTTCTGATGTAATTGGAGCACCTGGAGAGAGCTTTAGTGCTCTGCTGTGTGAGAAGAGTCCCCTTGTAGCCTGTGGATGTGGAAGAGAGGGGCGGGGGGAGACAAGGGGAGGAAAAAGACAGACGCAGACGAAAGGCAGAGGTGATGCTAAAACACCTTAAGTGACCATTTGAAAGATTGTATTGCACTTACTCTTGTGGAGTCAAACTGTTTAACTGTGACCCAAGGAACCACCATCACTCTGGGTAAGAGTAAGAAAGGAATTGCTTTATGGATAAAGCACTGGGGAAACAGTGACAGATAAAAGCAGAGATCATATTGGTAACTGTAAACATAAATTAATCAAAATCCACTGTAGAGGATAAGTTCTGTGTTTTTATTTACATGTACTCTTGCAATTTCTCTTTTTAACTTAAAGTGATTGTCTCTATGATTCACCCAGAATTTATGGTTCCCCCAGAAAAGCAGTATTAACCTGTGGGAAACAGCAAGCAGCACTAACCAAGATACTGTCCACCACCACTTTATCTGGGCTGCAGAGCAAAAGGGACAAAAACTGGGGATATTTTGGAGCTGGACCACCCATGGGGAGGGAGCAACAGATGTTCTGGGATTATCCATAACAAATAGTTGTATTCCTGGCACTCTTTATTCCTTGCTAAAACTTATACCTTTTTTCCGTGCATGACTGGGTTTCTGCTAACTATGAAATTAGGGCAAACTTTCTCATTCAGTTAGAAAGAGGAGGTTGTCAGTCACATAACTGGGTAAAGCTGTGGCTTCTCAGCAATCATCCATGGAACAAAAATAATGAAGCTTTTGCAAAAACCATGGCAAAACACAGTTGGTAAATGTGTCCACATCTTCTGTAACTAATATATTTCCTTACGTACATGAGACTGAAGCTGACATCTTCAGAGGAAAACTAGAATTCCTCATTCTCCTAGTTTCATCAGGACTTTAACAACAACAAAAAAAATCTTACCTTGTATTAGTAGATCAATCTAAAACCTAATTAAAAAAAATTAAAACCTAGCCTGTATGACTGATTGAATAAAAAATATTGATAACACAACACCTTGGACTCTTTACTCAAAAAGTATCAAGTAAATGAAGAGGTTCTAAAAGCATGACCATTTTTTAAAATAAACTCATAATTTTGCTGACTGCCCAATGTCTTTTCGAACCAAGTTCAAAACAACAGTACTAAGAATTAACTGAAAACTTAAATAAGCTCCACCATGCAACACAGATGACTCACTTTTAATGCTCTTTTCACAATATGATGGATTACGTCAGTTCATGGAATCTTGCTCTATTGCCCAGCTCTCTTTCATTGCTCTTCATAAATGTTATTTTCTCATGATATTGATGAGAACTGTTTATTCCACAAACTTCATTTCTTCTTGTTTCCACATTACTCACAAGGCGCATGAGTGTCTACTAGATTTTTTAGTAATTTATGAACTGCATTCAGATCATACATTTCCAACTCATTTTTTCTTACTTGTAAAGTGTTCCTTAGTTTTTGCTTTGAGAATCTGTTGCTCATTACTTGTTTGATTGTATTATTTCTGGTGAATTATTAACTGGACTCTCAGAAAGCCTTGAAAGTGATGACCTATTACTTTGGTTTCTGGAGGTAAACACTCCCATGTATGAACAATATGATTAATCTCCTCCTTGTATGGCAGGACTTGAAAATGATATACTGAATTCATATGAACTTTTGTTGGCTGTGAATAAATTTCCCTTCCTGCTCAGACAAGATTAATGTACTTTCCCATTAAAAAGGATACATATAAAACCAAACACACAAACCATCTAATATTTTTCTTGCCTTAGCTGATAGAATACAAACTCCTGGGAATTCATCCTCTAATTATGACTGCATAGTTAAAGAAAGTTTACTACAGGAAGAAACCAAAACAACATGGAATGAGAGAATTACTATAAGTAGAAATTTCCATCTTTAGTCATCTGAGAAGCTCCATATTTTCATAAAGGATATTTTTGGAAGGTTAAAAGGTAGCTAGAGGTACAAAAGTGACTCATTGCTCTGATCAAAAAATCTCAAATAGTCAGTGTTATTTCTATCTGTGTTTGTGACTGATTGCTGCAGTTTTCCTGAGTTTGGCCTTACTCATTTGTGAGCAACCTCAGATTATTTTATGAATTCCAAAGTAATTTCTGATTTGCTGATTTTCTAGGGGAGCTCTAACAGGGAATATATGTTTTGTATTTCAAAGCTGCTCATATTCTGCCAAAAGTGTTTTACACTTGGATATTATAAGACTACAGTAGGAGAGTACTATGGCACACAGTTGTTATCCATGCCATCTAAGGGGTAGATGATAAAAATGCCCTGCTCTTTCTCAGTAAGTGTTCTGATGACTGTAGTCATTAAATGCTACTTCTTGTCATTTGGTAGCTGTCAGTCACTCAGAAATTCTGCAGCCTGCTACTGTGGCTGCTCTCTAAACTCTGAATATGTTCTTTGAGTGAATCTCAGGAGATGTGTCTTCATAAATTGTGGCGGTTCACAGATGGAAGAAAGAAAATCTAGGATTTTTTTTCTTTTTCTGGAACACCCTTTAAATCTCTGAGATTACCCCAGGGATTCTCACCTCTTGTGTATCTGAATTAATTGCTCCTAACAAAATAGATTTTTCTTCAGATCCTCTCCAACACATGGCCAAATATTTCAGCAGTTGTTCTCTTGTTAGTATACATTAAACCTCATTACTTTCATGATGGATCATCTCCCCGGCAGCACAGAGTCCACAGCTCCATATTTGTTGATACAGCCTGTTGAGATCTAAGCTCTTTAATTTGCAATTGTAATGTGTAATTTTCTAGAAATAAAATGCAATTCAGTCACAGGACATTCAGAATCACTCAATTCTAATCTATAATGTCAGCAAGCCTATTTCACTGACATTATTGTTTTGACACTGAGTGTAATAGAAATGATTAAGCCAGGAAGAGAGCAGCACTTACTTGACTGCTGTCAGCTACTGAACCACAATAGCCCAGCACACAGACTCTATTCAGCTGATGAAATGTGAAACTTGATATGCTGCTGCAAAATGTTAGTAACCACAAAGCTATATTTCAATCCCTACTTGATTTTATAAATGTTTAGTCTCACTCTGTTAGACCCAGCCTCATACAAAAGCAATTCCTGTTTCATAACTGGAAGGAATAGCAACCAAACTTCTTTCTTTTAAATTCACTGGGCACAAGCATGTGTCAAGGTCTTTTTTTAATTTTTTTTTTTTTTTTGAAATGGAAGAGTATATGCAGATGGGAGATGAAAAAAATGCAAAGGATATGAACAATAGTAGCCCTTGTGACTTTAATGTGAAGATTAAGATTCATGATGGTAGGCATGTAACGTGATAGAACTATATATCATGGCCCTTCCAGGAGAATGTATACTTTGTTCTGAAATAATTTGTTATTGCTAAGCTTGGAGATGCAGGCACTTGAACTGAGTGCTAAGTGGATATTTCTTCAAAATAGGTGTTTGCTTTCCTTTACATTTTATATAATTTTATATCATTATGCTGTCAAGTGTCCTGTGGTATGAGTCTAACAAACTGGGCACAGACAAGGCTGTGCAATGTTGTAAGGAAATACTTCTGTCTCTCTTTTGTGTCTGAAGAGAAAACTCCCTTTCCTCTCACCTATGTGCACAGAAGACGCATAGTTTTAGTTTTAGAGACTTCAAGTTATACTTAGAAGAAGGCTTAACACCTTTTTTCTCTGATTTTGTAGTTTAAAAAGCTTTAGTTTAGACTGCTCAGTTGTTCACAGAAGTAATATCTGCATGCCACCTAAGGCACTGCAGAATAAGTATTTTATTCACAGAATTCAGATTAGATTGAGAAATTGGGCAGGATAGATGAGAATGAGACAGGGGACATTTTATGAGACAGAACTGACTCAGAAGGTGCTGAGCCCATGGAGGAAGGTGGCACCTTACAGTCTTCAGAGCGCAGTTCTTGTTATCCCTCTAACTCGTGGTGATCTTCTTCTGCTATTGCTGATAAAAGGAGCTATCTTTGTATGAGGAGAAACCAAAGGTTTGAAAATGGAAAGGCTGCATACAAAACTCCCAGCAGAGTAGAAGCCCTCAGGTTTCTTATAAAGTAATTATATGGTTACCTAAATGGTTTTATAAGTTTACCTCTTAAATAAAATATCACCTCAGGGAAGAGTTAGGTTTATTTTACTGCCTCATAAATAACAAGTGTGTTTGTATTAGTTAGATCGCATATATAAAAACAACTATGGTTGTTGTCTCTCCATGTGCCATAATATGTTCAATATTAAAATATCCAAATATTTTCTTCTTGATGACAGCATGAACATTTCCTACTGACATGCAATCTGTCATAAGGCAATTTCATAACTTCAATTCTTCTTAGCTTTGTTGTCTCTTCATTACCAGTACTCAGCCAGACAGCTGAAACACTAAGAAGAGATTGCATAAAAGTTCCCATCTCTTTTGTTGTGGTGCTTTTTTAGCATTATTTGAGCAGTGTTGTCATAGGCTTAGTAGGTTTAGACAGAGAGAAAACTCAGGTTATGATATAATAGTGTAGATAACAAATTTATTTACAAGTATCAGTAACAGCAAGGGAGACATACATTCAAATGGACAGTGGTTTATATAATTTAGGAAATATAATGCTTGCCATCATTTAAATATTAAAGAAAGTAGAAGAGAACTGGCTAAAATAGGGAAGCAGCATGAGTGGAACATGAGTTCATGTTTTGGAGCAGGGAATTTTGGGTTTCATCACTGGCTATTGCAGTAGTTTTTGGCATGGCAGAACTGAATAATTTAATTTTCCCTTCTGAGTAATTATCCTGTTCAATTTCCAGGGCTATATTGTGACTAAAGGAAGTGATAGTTACAAAGTGATATAAATTCTTTGCAGTGAAGCTCATGTAGGAAGGATCTTTCCTTCCATGACAAGTGGTTGTAGCAGACCAGAAGAGACTTGGGCTTTCACCAGAGACGTCTGTGTGAGGGGACAGCGGGTGCCCGTGCGTGCCATGGCCATGATTTGATGAACCCTGCTGGGACACTCGGCCTCCGTGTGGCTTTGCTGCACAAAACCAGGATCAGAGGAGACAGAGAGCTCAGTCAGGAAAGGAGCTGACTAGAGCAGGGTAGGAAAAAATGGTTTTTTCTCCCTTTCATCTCGCAGTAATTTTTGAGGTTTAAAACAAAGGATCTTGTTCCACATACAACTCACCCTGTGAAAGAAAACAAAATGCTGAGCTGCATGTTTGCAAAAATGACCATAAGTGCTGAAATGTTTTACTTTCCTACTCACAGCATTTTAAAGTTTAACTTTTTCAACTTCTAAAAATATTTTCTGCATTTTCATACTGTAAATTGACTCACACATGATGACTGACTCTGGGTGGAGAGCAGAATCTCCTCCTGTGGCAGGAATGGCTGCGAGACGGCTGCTCCACTTTTCCTGAGCAGCTTGTGTGAATTTCTGAGCTGGGCCCATACCAATATCTGTGTAAACACACACTGCTGTGCAAGCTCCATTTCCCAGCCATAATATATGGTTAGTAGAGGTTTGGGGTTTTGCGCCCCGGGCTGGCCCAGCCAGCAGTGAAGAAAGGGAGGCTTGCTCTGTGGTTCCACAGCTGGCTGAGCCCGTCTGGCTGCGGGCAGTCCCGAGGGCAGCGCTCCTGCCCTGCCCTGCTGGGCCAGCAGGTCTCTTTGCAGCACTTTCATCTCACAATATCTGCATTTGCTCAGGCTAGGGATTAACTCAGTGCTCTGGTGGGGACAAAGCACTCGGCAAGCCGAGAATCGGTAATATCAATATTGGCCATGGCTTTGTTGAATTCTGGAGGGATGCAAACAGGCACTGAGCTAGTCACAAAAAGAGGAGACTGTTTCTTCTTATCCTGGGCAGATCACTTTTTGCTGGTGGCATAGTCCTGATGTCTCAGAACTGCTCTGTGTGTGAGTTACTAAGATCAGAGATTTACACCATAGGGGAAAACATAGGCTTTGGTCAGAGTGGCTTAAAAGTGGGGTATTGAGTTTATTTGAACCAGCTTACACACAGGAATTGTCAGTTCTAATACATGAAAAACAATTCTAAAAAGCATTGCATGTAACTATAAGTGTGGTGGCTTTAATAATTGAGGTAATAATTGACATCTGAATGATAAGGATGATAGAAGTAATGCTATTTTATTGATATAATGCTAGAAAAGAAAGTTTCTGAAAAGAAGAAAGTGGCAACATAAACCACAAACTCTCTCATGATATGTTTGCACATATGTGTTTGTTTCTTTTTTTCAAAAGAAAAACACATAATTATTTCTAATGTTGCTTTTGAATTTATAGTCTAATTTCCTTGGGCTTAGCTTTAGGATACTGTTTGTGTCACCTCTATTTTCAGAATTTGTCTTTTATCTCTGCTTTGCAGCTTCATGTCAATATTTTATGTAGTATTTTAACACTAGCTGACTCCCCATGATACTAAAATATCATGGTGTGTAACAGAGGATATGATTCTACTGATTTTTATTTTTGCTTTGTGCTTTCCATATGTCTTACTTTAATCTTGGCTCAAGTAAAATGCAGGGATGGGATTTGCATGGAAAATTGCAAAGTTGCAGCCAGCACAACTGAGGCTGCAGTCAGTAAGTCAGGCACTACCACAAATGAACATCCCCTGTCTTGCAGAAAGCTCTCAGAATTTTGCAGAATGTACTGTGGCTATCTAATACTACACAGAAAAGCTACACTGAATTTGTACTGTTTAGCAGAAGTGACTATCAGTGTTTGCAAGTCTTCTATCACAAAATACTCGTGGCCATAACTTGATAAAGTCAAAGGTAACAAAAATGTTTAGCAAGAAGGTGGAAAATCTTGTTTTTGAAAGAGTAAATTACAACTTTGGTGAGTTGAATTCGATCCCTTGCTCTGCTAGTGAGCTGCTGGCAGTGGTGGGCAAATTGTGCACCACTTTCACAGGTGGTCACTAACTGTGTCTCCCTCAGATCTGAGAACCCAATTCAAAATACCTGAGGTCTGACTTTTAGAAGTGCTGAGCTCTCAGAAAGGCAGCTGAGTCAATACAAGTTGTGCTGTAAAAATGCACAACTACAGCCTGCTATAAAATGTTAAGTACTCGAAAAAGTCTGTTCCAAGTTGTCTGCTTTTAAGTACTTAGCCATTCCTGGTTATTTCAATTTTTAAAACAGAAACAACATTTTGCCTTATATTAATAAATGCTGAAAGACATATTCAATCACGCTCATGAAATATCCAGATTCTGTGACAATAAGCACCTCAGAGGGGAAAAAAGTTCTTCTCTCAGAGCCTAACTAACACATGGTTAAAACCAGGACAAGTGCTCTCATACTGGATAATTGTTTGCTGCACAAAAAATCCCAGTGTCCAGGAAGGCACACAGTAGATTCCTAACACTGAGCAGGATGACTCCATTTCATACCAACAAGAAATGGATAGTTTTTAAAATGAGAATGTAAACATTTTTAACTGAGATTTTTACAGTTTATTGCTATTCACACAGTTGTGATTATAATCAATCACAGATTAATGGGGGAAGGCTTTATGTTACACGTTTCTTGTAAGAGGTAGGAGTTTCTTCTTTTAACTTATGTTTTAAACTGAGAAAGTCCTGTTTCAAAATATGTACATCCTATTAGTTGCTTAATAACAAACTCACAGTGCAGTACAGAATATCTGGCACCTGGTGTAATAATACCAAGTGAACAATGATGATGCTCAGTGATGATATTGGCTTAAAACATTCCTTCCTCACCCTTGTTCTACCCTCGGCTGCCAGTGGCACTTATGCACAGGGAAGCAGTGTCCCCACCCTGGATTGCACCAGGGCAACTCTTGATGCAAATTTTTTATGAGGTAAATCTGGTCCAGACCAGCTGAAACCAAAACAGGAATGCTTTTAACTCGGTCATAGAAATTGAGCCAAAATTATTGAAACAGGACATCTTTTAGACAGGGTTCATTAGTGTATCCTATACTCATGTTAACTATATTTTAATAAAGGCTTTTCTTAATAGTGATAGAGTTTGACATTTTCAAATCAGTCTCTGTGCTCTGGGTGAGTTATTTTTCATCCTGTTATGGACAGTAGGTAGTATCAGTATGTGGAGGTCATTCTTTTATTACTATGTATACAGCTGTCTGAACAGATCAGGTGGAATCTCGCCTGTTTGCTGTGTATGAAGGGCAAAATGATACACAATGAAAGCTCCAATGAACTTGGAGCAAGAACTGCCCTGAATCTTTGAAGGCCTTTGTAATCAGTAACTTATTTTCCTCCCTTCCATTGACTCTCATGAAATCAAAAGCAATTTTGATTTCAGAAAGCATTGCTGCACACTGAACACCCAATTGCCTTGTTTACCAATTAGCTTTTTATTTTTCAAATAACACTTTTAGTTCATATTTCCATTTTCATCTCTGTGACTCAATTAAAACCTAGCAAGAAAAGCATACTGCAGAATTTCTAAGTATAAAAATTAAATACAAATGCCCTTTTCCAATTATTTTCCATACTCATGATATTTGTAGCTGTTTCCTTACGATTGTTGTGAGACAGTATGCCAGTTTTTATATTTCTTTTCCTTCCTTCCTTCCTTCCTTCCTTCCTTCCTTCCTTCCTTCCTTCCTTCCTTCCTTCCTTCCTTCCTTCCTTCCTTCCTATAAAGGGCATATGTAATGATATATTTAAGTCTTATGCATTCTGACTGGTTGTCATAATTAATAAACTGGTTTTGTTCTCTTATTAAATGTCTATTTTGCTAAAACAAGGGAAATTAAAAAAAAATCATCAGTGTGTTCATATTACAACCTTCTTAAACCTTTTCTTCAATATTAACACTTCAAGGTTTGCTAATCTTTAACTAGCAAATCAAATCACAAATTCCTCTTTTGCATCAAAAGGCTCAGTATTGTTTCCTAACTTAGTAAGAATTTATAAGGGACAGTGCTGACATCTGTGTTCCCATAAATAATTCAGACCTGAAATAGGTTGATAGAAATCACAGATAAAAGGGAATTTGTTCGGGATAAAAGATGTTCCTTTTTTTGTGAGACCAGTGACAAATGAGCTGCCATTTTTCTCGTTTAAGTTAAAGAAATTTCTGTCAAAACTATTATTGTGATTCATCTTGCTGAAAGCAGAACTATTTTCCCTTCAAACAAAATTTTAAATTCAACAATCAGAACAAAAGCATTTTGAGGTCTCAGAGGTTCTTCAGGAATACTGTGGCAAGCATGTGCAGATTTTCCTAATTGTCATGGCTTGGTAGTGACTGGTTACAGGGGGGAAAAGTTTTTGTAGATTCTTTAAATATTTAAAGGAAAAAGATAAAATACAGATGTTTCTTCACCATAAAATTAGTTACCATGCCGGGGTCATTAGTAAGGTCTGATTTTTTTAGATATACACTCGTGCACAAATCTCTGTTGCTTTAATGAACTGTATAAGTGGAAACAAATTTTGCAACAATAAGCTGCTCTGCCTGAATGATTTAAATTTAGGAAATTCATAAATATTTAAAAACTGGTCCTTATAATGGGAGGTATGCAGGAACTCCAGCTCCTGTTGGTTCAGCAAGCCCTGCCTGAGGAGCAGAGCTGATGGTAACCACTTGCGCTCAAACTTGACTCCAGCTGTCATTCCCTGGAGCTGTGTGAATTCATTGAAGGAATTTGGGCTCTTATTAAGTTATACAATCATAATGAGCAGATGTACAGTATTTTTCTATCAATAACATAGCAGGGGGCAATTTTAGACCTAGTTTAACCAAATCTAAATTAGCACTAAACTCCTTTATCCTTCTCTGAATGGGCTCCAACAGCTGGAACCATGGAGGATTTCTTTATCAAATCTGCACATTTAGGCTGCTGTCTTAGCAGCTGAGAGGCTAATTTCTGGCTTGATGCTGGCCAAAGTGTGGTTAACCTCACAGAACTGTAACATTCCAGCAACAAGAATTCACTTTTACCCACTGTTGCCACTAACCAAATGCTAACATTTTACTTTGGAGAGCACAATATTATTCAAGCTGTCTTGCAATACTGCAAATGTTTGTACCATTACAAACCGATGACAAACTGATTTGTTCATTACATCTTAAATGGAACTGCCAAATATTCTACCCCCAAGTTCAATCCTGTGTTTTGAGGATAAGCTAAGCCAGACTGTGTATATAGGTAGGCAGCCAGAAACAAGCACAAAAGTCTGGCTTCATTTTAAGAAAAACCTGCTATTTTTTTTTTTTTTTTCAAAGCTCTGTATGAAAGGAAAAATGCATTTTTTGAATGACTGCAATCTTTCAAAGACTCCAGAGATGTATCCCTGGTCAAGGCTCCCAGAGTTTATGTTGGAAGGATGCAGAATGGGCTATCCTGAGAAATACTCTGGGGAAAGGCAGTTCCAGGAGACACAAAAAAGGACATCTATTTTCTTCTCCTTCTCAGAGATGATCTGTGATTCCTTTCCTCCTCGACAACTTTGAAAATAATAAACCATACCTGGAGCTAGTGTGGGTAGACAAGATAAAAGAACCTGAGCAGTGGGAATACCTTAGCAGACCAAGGGTCACAGGGGAAGAAAAAGTTCATGCTATATTTACCATTTTCTTCTGTTCTGTCTTACCTGAAAAAATAGGGACAACAATCCTAGCAAAGCAAAAGGGATGCCTTATTGTCAGCCCCTGAGAAGCCTTTTTCACTACACACACTGTCTATCTTATAAACCCCACTTATTTCCTACTCTTATAATAGGGAAATCAGTTTCTGTGGAATGGAATTTGATCTTTTAATGGGAATGTCTTTCTATATTAGCTGACCTTGCAAGGCATTTCAAACATTCCATCTTCTCACCCAGGAAAAACAGCTTCATTCAGCAATTCTTAGACTTCTCTGAACCTTGCGCAGGAAACCCCTGGAAATATGTGATGAAATGCACAGTTAAAGCAGTGCAAAAAGCAAAGCACACCACACAGCCTAAAATGGTCTACTATCAACAAGATATTCTATCCATGGACAGTGTTTGCTTCTTTTTCCCTCAGTTTAGGCCAACCCACCTGTGATTTCAGCTTTCACAAACAGACCTGCCATTTCATTAATAATATGCATGTATTCATGTTTTTTCTGGATAAAGATGAGACCTAGAAGAGTTCATACTTAAAAAGCTTGTGTTCACTGTTCCCATTCAGGCACTCTCCCTGTACTGTTGTTAACTCCTGTTATTACTGTAATCCTGCTCTCCCAGATTATCCTACAGGCTGGAGAGTCTTCCTGCTCAAGCCTTTTGGGAAAATTTTGGGTTAGCAATGTATCAGGCTCAAATCTGCTCCCCTGAAGCTGATAGCCAAAAACCCACTGAATTCAGGCCTTATTTCATAAGGAACACACAGACTGTCTTAGAAAACATTTTCACTTCCTCAACTGTGAAGATCAAAATTTTGCATCTTTTGGATTTTTTTTTTTAATTTATCTGAGAAGAAGATAAAAATTGTGGTCAGGTGTATTAGGGCTGGCTAAATACCAAGCACCCATGCACAGCTTTTCCCATTTGGACTTTTATGTCCGGGACATGCTAAAACACCAGCAACAAGATGCTGCTCAGATAAAATGTGCTGGAGCACCTGATGGCCAGCTGTTGATAAACAGGCCACAGGGTCATCCTCTGGGTTGTCCAAGCTCCCAGATGCACATTGAGCATCCCAGACCTTCCCAGACTGGAGCTGAAGGACTCCTGGACAATCCCTGAGTGTTACTGCCACCTGTGAAGNAGACCTTCCCAGACTGGAGCTGAAGGACAATCCCGGAGTGTTACTGCCACCTGTGAACCCTTCCTATCCCCTCTGAGGTATGTGGTGTGTGTTTTGTGGCTTTCAGCTGTGTGAGGGTTTGGTATGTAGTTTATAGGCTCCCTTTAAGGCTGGAATTACTTGAGGTAAGCTCTACTTCCATGCTCCCTCTTTTAAGGATCACACCAGGTTTACCAGCAGGTTCTTTTCTAGTTCTGTCACTTTATGTAAATAACACAACATGTCTGCACGTGAGCAGAGGGGAAGGGACATACAGCAGTCCTGGCACCGAGTGCCAGCCTGGACAACCCTCCATCCTCATGGCCCAGGATCTGGCTGCTTTGCTGGATGCTGCTACGAGCTGGAGCATCTGCTTTGGCTGCACCAGCAGTGAAAGTTTTCACAGCTGCCAGACTGGGCTCCATTTACTCTGATTTTGCATGCTTTTTAGGAGCTGGCCTAGCTTGCAACAGCACATAACTTTAACATTAGAATCTTTGATTCTTTGGAGTTCCATGTGTGTATTTTCTCCTCAGCAAGGAAGGAAGAGCTGAACAGGAAGCTCAGGCTGGTGGGAAGTATTACCGAGAAAGTAATATGTGTTTCACACATATTTCTGTGTGTTTCATAACGTTTCAAAATGGAAGAAACAAATTATTGTTATTCACAACAGAAAACTGAAACAAAAGATATGTGTCTCACATTTAAAAATGGAGCTAAGCCATGCTTTCCCAAAGGCAGAGACTTTTGCACATTGTTTATTTCTGCTCAGAATAAGCTACAGTTGCTGAACAAAATACGAACATGTTATTTCAATTTCTGCAGGGTAGAACTAGCATGGTGAGTGTAGGAGTATATTACTTGTAAGTAATTTCAGAAGTGTACAATTCTTGCTTTTAATGGTACAATCCTTTTATTTTTCTGATTGTTATGTTAAAGGGGACACCAAAGATTCCATGACTAATCATGTATTTAGCATCTGTTACCAATATCTCCATGTGAATTAATTAGCAAGGGCCTGAGAGTCCTCTGTTTGCAGTCTTCCATGAAAATAATACTGATTGGCACTGACATAGTATTAAATTGCTTCCCCTTCTTATATGGCCTTTTTGACAAAAGATTAGGCCTGCCACCTGTCCCCTTGGCTGGTGACTACTTTTCTCAAATATTCCTCTTCTTAGCTGAAACTTAATAAATACAAGAACATTTTACAGCGTAATTGTTTATTGATACCGAGAGTGTTCAGATGGTCCTCGCTGTTGTTGGTATCTCATTCTGAGACTCCTGGTCTCTTAAGGAGAATTGAAGTCCGAAAACACTTTCAGTAAGATGTTAATGCTCCTGCCAGCCTATGTGGTGAAAGCACTACCCTGTAACTGCTTGCTGTTTTATCTGTAGGGCAAACAGCAAAACTCAGTGCTGAAGTTGCTTTGAGCAAACACCAAAAATCACCTGGTTCATGGATAAACCCGATTGCTCTGAGCAGTTTTGTATCTGAGTGCTTGTGGACCTAAATCTGATGTTTTAGAAATACCCTGTAATACTTATTTACATCCTACCACTCTGAAAAGTGCTGCTGCAATATATTTCCAGAAAATGAAAAAAGGTCAAAAATGCAAGAAAGGCAGGTTTATTATCCGTCACAACTCACTTTCCCCAAACACCTCCCCAGCTGAAATATTTAGGCGACTTTCAGAAAATATTTTTGGAAATATTCCTTCACTTCTAATCAGATGGCAGAAGTGTTTGTTTTATTTAATCATGTTATGAAACCTAGCCTTTATTTTTTTATCTTCCTTTTTTTCCATAAGGGACTTTTTGATATGCCTCCTCTCTTCATGACCACATAAAATTTGGCTTGTGATGAAAAGACCAAATGGGCCCCACTGAAAATTTTCAGAAGATGCTGGAGGAGCTGCTGACTAACCACTACTCAACTTATATTCAGAAATCATGCTCATTTCAGTATGTGCTGTTACCTACTATGTGTAAAGGCCCATGAGCAATCTCAGTAGCAGGGAGGGAAGCCACTACGGTCACACAGCTGACAATATGAAGCTCAGAAGACCATTTGTCTTTGAAAGGACTGACTTCTGAGAACTGCTTTTTGCAGAAGGAGAGGTCACAGTCCTGAATGAAGTCTGGGAGGGAACAAGGTTGGAGAGAGCTGTTAACATGAAAAGTCTACCTCCTGAGTGCTCTCTGCAGGAGGCACCTGGTTTGGGGTCCCAGCTGAGCTGCTGCTTAATAGCTCATCTGGGTGCCAAAAAGCTGTTTCATGACATTCTTGGCTTCAGCACAGCAAAAGCAGCGGAACGTTTTTGCTACACAGAGCCTTTAGTCTTTAAATCACTGCTTTCTGGATGAAAACCCAAGAAAATTGAGAGCAATGTCAAAATGCTAAAACTTTAGTGTTCAGTCAGACACATTTTGTCCTGAATCTCAATGGCTGGCTCCAAGGTTTCCTGATGTCTACGTTAGCAAATAGTTGCCCTTTTGTATGGAGAGAAATCTGCCATGTCCTCTAAACATCATGGATGAGCTCGTGCTCCATCAAGCGCACCTCCAAAAACTGCTTTAAGCTCAGCTAATGAATCTTGTGTTACTTCTAACATTAATACTTGGGAGATTTAAAAACATTCACGAAATGGAACTTGCCCAATCTGCAGCTGGAAAAACCAGGACATATTATTCTTCTGGAAAAGTAATAAAAACTTGGATACTTTTCAGCAATATTTCTGTGTAGCTTGTATCAACTCTTCTGAGCTCAGTTAAAAATTCTAGAAATGCTCATGAAGTCATTCCTGATAAGAGGAGCATAAGCTATTTATTTTGCTAAACAACTGTATTGCTTACAGGCCATGTACTGTGAGTTGTCACATGTAGATGTACAGGACACTTTCTAGTAGCAAAGCAAACCTTTTTTTCATTTTCCTTTATCATTTTTTTCTAATTTTCTCTGAATTCTTTGACTGTAAGATTCAGTGCAACTAATGATGAGCACAGGGCAGAAGGCATGTAATGTCTTTCAGTCCTGCAGAGCAGCACATACAGCATTGGATCATTTCATAAGTTAACCAGAGAGAGAGAAATTGCTTCCCCAGGGTGACCCATGGCAGGAAGACACTGAACTAAAGTTTTCAGGCTAGATCTCATCTTACCAACATTTTGTCTGTTGCATTTGTATCTTCTATGTTCTTTCATACTCAAGTTGTGCTCATAAAAGAACAACTGCACAACAGTATTTTAACAGCTTCACATTGAATTATGGGTTAAAAAGTTGTAATTAGTCAGACAAAATATGTTATCAATTTAGCTTTATTTCCCAACTGTGCTCTCCTGTCATTTTTAATTATTATTTTCAGAATCCTGATCATGATGTCATCCCCTTGAATTTCCCGAAAGGTCCCCAGCGCTCATTCCAAATGATTAATGAAGGTATGAAAGCTATGAGTGCTTCCAAATCAAATATGTGTATAAAGGTAGGCAGTGCACAGGAAAAGATGATTAAAATAAAGAATTGTGTGTTTCCTTGAAATTCACCAGCCTATTGATATGCAGCAGTTCAGATCTCAGTGGAACTTTTGTGCAAGCCACTGAATACTTTTACTATAGGGGAAAAATTGCTAGACAAAGTTGCCTGTTAGACCTATTTGAATTTTATTTTATTTTATGGCTGTGGGTTTCACATACTTGTGACATTAAAAGGACAAAAATGGTCTCTGTGCTAAAGTGATAGGTCTGGCAAGCCCATATATCAATTGTCTTGAAAAGTGTGAGTCTTGAGACTTATTTCATTTTGAATGTTGGTTTTTAATGAAGAAAATTTAATAAATTGATATTCTGAATTTTTGGCTGGCATTAGGAAGCTAAAAGGTTAGCTGTTGCAATGCTATGTATTAATAAGCACTCAGGAGTCTGATTTGTCAGGAGAGAAAGTGCAGTGCTTTTTATTAACTGAATAAGCATTGTGCTTAGCTGGGCTTTGCCAAGGCCTCTGGAAATGTCTAACTCATGTGGAAGCAGGCTCAAATGCTTAATGACTAAGTAGCATAGTGGTTTCTATTCTAACACAGCATTATCTTAAAGCAGGCCTTCCCACTCTAAACTTTGTGTTTACACCCTCAGTGGATGAACTTCAAGTGAAGCAAAATTATTTAAGTCACAATAAGAATGGAAAATTTAAAAAAAATTATTCATTTATCAGGTTGCTAAAGAAACATCAGATTGCTTCAAAATTTCTAGCAAACACAGCATGCAATTATTCTATATGAAATGTATACTTTTCACAGTAGTATTTTAGATGCCATTTTATACATACATCACAGTGTTCATCAAAAAGGCCAGCAAAGACAAGAGTCCAGGAAAGGCCTTAAGGAGCAAAACCACCATATTTTTAGAACCAGATCGTCTAGGTCCAAAACTGTCATCCAAAAGGGCCTGTTCAGCTGCTATATAGCAGTAAAGCATGTCTGGTTCCACTTGTGCCTGGGGAGGGATCCATCAGAACATACTGATGCCTGCATTGTGAGTAACTACATCCAAGCCAGACTGCCTTCAGTCAGTGGAAAGGAACAAAATTTTTCAGGGCATCATTAGTTTCCTAAAGTAGGTACTAAAAGAGGTAAATGATGTAACAAAAAATCTCCCCTCTCAGTCACCCCTCGGGGCTTGTAGGACAGATTCTCACTGTTCCTCTCAGCCCTGGCTGCAGTGCTTTCCAATAGCCCTTCCCTGAGTCTCTAGCCCAGGGCTGCAGGGCTGCCCTGCTGGAACTGGCTGTGTTTGGTGTGGACAGCCCTGGCTGCTCCTCAGATACTGCCCCTGCAACACCTGGACACCCACACCCGGACCATCATGGGAGAACCTTTAGCATTTTGATTTTTACCCATCCAGACATGGCAGGATCATCTACAATTGGTTCTGTACCGTTCATGGATATTTGTGCAAATGACAAGTGCAACATTTTGTTTAAAATGTCTGCAGAGAGACAACAGGGCTTCTGAAATGCACATCAAATCTAAAAGCTAGAGAGAGAGAAGAAAATTAGGAGTTCCCTTCATGTAATTATGAAATAGTGCCACTGCCTTCACTGGAGCTTCTCCATTACCATTGCCAGAATTTTGTCCTGCTAAAATACATTATTGATGGCTTGTGTGATACAGCAGTTGAGTGCAAATCATGGCCCACCAGACCAAATGAGGCTGTGCTCCTCCTTTTGTCTTCAATATCTTCTCTGCTTTCTGCCAAAGAAATAAGTGATAAATAATTGGATGGGAAAAGGATTTTTCTCAGCTTTTTCATCAGCAAATATTAGGGTGATAGATTCACCAACCCACCTCTCGTTATTCTACCAAACCCAGTCTTTCACAAACACTGTGGTGTCTACATGCCTGCCTTCCTAAGATGACCTTATTCAATTATATAGAAATATCTGCATTGACTGTGTAAGGTAAGAAGCTATAAGCTACAGACATTTTACATTTGAGGATTGTAGGAGAACTTTGTGAAAATGAAAAAGGAATTTTAAGTTCAAAAGAGATGCACCCTCACCATGCGATTGTCCTGAGGTGTGTGACTTTTTGCAGACACAGAGAAGGGCAGTGTTTCTTCCTGTTATATCAGGGGAAGAAAGCTAATGGAGGTACTAGGCAAAGGATTTTGTGAAAAGCAAATGGACACACATGGGCAATAGATACGTAATCACTCATTGGAACAGGCTTCAGTGGGGTTGTGTCCATCCCGCTCTGGGTTTTGGGTTTGCTGAGACGGAACAGTGTAGTAAAAAGTTTCCTAGCAGGAACAGTCAGGGAGGTAGGGAACTGAAAAACTATTGCAGAAAACAAATGCTGGTTTTCTAACTGGGACTGTGTGTTTCTAAGCCATGATAGTTTCACAGAGAAAGAACTATCAAAACTAATCAGAGCTTAAATACTGGATAGTACAGTGTGACAAACTGAAAACACAGGAGCCTGTAAGATCTGAAACAGGCTTTGAGAGGAAGAAGAGGACAAGTTTTGGAAAAAAGGCTGAGAGCTGTACTCCAGACATCTCAATTGATTTTATTTGGATCACAGTTGATGGGCAATTGCTTTGTCTGAAGGATAATGCTGGAACCTTTGCTGCATTTACTGCTTTCCAGTAGCTGCATGAGCACTAACTTGCAATGCCAGCCCATCGCAGGTGAATACTTCAAAACAAAGAATTTGTTGGAGGAAAACAACATAAAAAGAAGGCAGATTTGCTGAGTAAATTGTTCATTGTGAATTATTCACAAAGTTTTACTAACAGTCATCTGGAAAAAGTTAACAAATGAAGGAGAATGACTGCAGTGAGTAATAAATATAATCAATCCAAGAGACATGTAAGGTTACTTATTGGCTGTGAAGAAGGATAGGACTGGTTAAAAGATGCAGAGAAAAAGGCTGAAAAGTAGAACAAGGTAAACAAAGAAGGGATGGCACTTATGCTTGCAATGGTGGCAGTTCATTCATAAAAGTTTTGCTGATTGTTACTCTTGTACACACACATTATGAAAATGAAAGAATGGCCTCAGTTACTCAGCTTTTTCTGGAGATTGACTGCTTTAATTTGGAAGTCAATAAACACCATGCATG
Source organism: Polioptila caerulea (assembly GCA_013397295.1). NCBI lineage: Eukaryota > Metazoa > Chordata > Aves > Passeriformes > Certhiidae > Polioptila > Polioptila caerulea. The sequence continues at coordinate 632,935 of VYXF01012757.1, read as the reverse complement.
CTCACAGCATCCTAACCCAGAGCTATTGGAAATTGGCACACTTGAACTTCCTCCCACTGGGAAACCGAGGCTTGGCTTTCAAAATTCATATTTTTATATCCTTGCTATTTCTATTTTATTAAAACAAAATATGTGATTCCCTCCCCCCACCCCCCCTCCAATTGCTTGTTGAAAGCTGCTTTTTCTGAGAGAAAGCTAATATTAAAAGAAAGGTTGATTCTATTAAGAAGGCAAGTGCAGCTTTGTGATAGGAGATGAAAATGTGTTAATTAAAATGGTTCTTTATCTTGAATGCCACATTAACCTTATCTCCAGCTCATGAAGGCTCTAGATAGTTTCATTTCGGCATCTGGCCATCTTTTGTTTTTCATTTTACTCTTTCCACTTAAATATTTACGACTTGAGCCCAAGCCCATGAAACTCCATGGTAACACTCCTGTGGAGTCTCAGAGACTTTCTAGCCTTGGAGCAGAGCCTTGCTCTGAAAAAAAAAAAAAAAAAAACAAAAAAACAAAAAGAAGCTTGTGAGTTTGTATGATTTTTATCTTCCAGAGATCTACATACAACAGTATAAATAGAAGTCGCTTAGCTGCCAGTTTGATAAATGCATGTCACTGAGGTTACGCAGCATTCTACCCCCTCAGTTGTCTTTAACAGCAATAAACTGCCTGCAGGCAACAAAATGCCCTCTGACACCTGTGTAAGCTCTGCAGTCTAATGAACTGAAATCTAGTAAACAGTTCCTTCAAATGCTTTGCAAAAAAATATAACCCATCTCACTGATTCTGCAGGGCTGAGAGGAATTAGGAGCCATAAGGACATTTTGGTTTCTACAATCTGCAAGTGCAGCTCAAGAAGCATAAAAATGAGTAAGTTTTGTGTTGTTTTCACAACTCAATTACAATAGATTCGGTGTAATACTTTTTTTAAGGAAGATAGGCATCCAACTTAGCTGCTAAGCAAGAAAGCATGAGTACTATTCTTACTTTTAATCCTCGGTAGGTTGGAAATAATTGCAAAAAAAAAAAGGGAAATAAATCCTTGGACCATTTAACCTAGCACTTATGTTACCATTATAAGAGGCTGACAACACTGTAAGCATATAAATATGTTTTGTACTCAAAAGTGCATTTTATTCAGTTAGTTTAACTTCTCTGACTGTTGTATGATGATATCACACACAATATTGCTGATAAAAGACTGAAATCTATTTCCTCTCCTTACTCAGCAATCATGTCAAAAATCACAAAAGTAATTTTCCATGAAAAACACATCCTGCTCTGTGTCACCACTTGTAAATCAACCAAGAAACCAATACAGACATTAAATTCTAAAATGTGTCAAATTAACCACATCTGTGTCCATCTCTAGTGGAAAGAGGAGAATTTCATCAATAGGCTCCAGTAGCAAGATTTTTTTCATGGTCTTGCATCACCTTCAGGTACCTGAAAATAATCACCAGGACCATGATAGATTGTAGGATATTTTGGGAAGCTTCAGGCCACCAAAGCTATGTTGGAGGTCACTTAGGGAAGAGCAACAGCGGAAATATGGAAACATTTGTCCGTGTCCAGGTTAAATCAGATACAGCCTTTGGAGCAGAGACTGCCTTTCTATCTGGTATTTTACAAGTTCTATGTTGCTGCAGTTACAGCTGGAGCTCTTTGATTAGTACCAGCATGCAAGTAATCAGTATAAAAATAACACAAATATTGGAAATACAGTATGTAAGTGATGTTTAATCAGGTGCGATGACAGCAGACAGAAGGAATTTCATACAGTTACTCAGGAGATGCAAGCATGCATCCTGGTAAAAGAAATATTTGATTGGAAGTAATTTTGTTTGAAAATCCCCAAGGTAGATGAATTAGCTGATTAGTGTTTTGTTGGCTATTTTTAAGAAGAGCTGTGCTGGAGAAATCTGAATGAACATAAGTAGGGGCAGGAGAATCTAGGATGGTTCTGGTCAAACCATCCAACAATAAGACAAAGAGGGATGAGAAAAATCACAAAATTACTTTTCTTCTTTTCTGCCTGGCCCCTCTGTTTGTGGCTGCTACCTTCTGGAATACTCTCTGGATAACAGTAATTGGAGCCAGGGGATTGCTTGGTTCAATGCTGAAAACAGGTTTTAGCAGCTATAAATACCAATCAGTAGCTGACCCGTTAAAAATCTAAGGGGCATGTTAAGTTCTTTTGTTTCTGTAAAAGAAATGTTTTCTTAAAAGAACCCCTCTTTATCTATATGCTTATGTTGAGTTTTTCATACATTTATCTGTTTTGGTGAATGTAATTAGTTTTAATGAATGAAGTGTTTCCAGCATAGCAAGCTGACTTTTGAGATATTTGCCCCATTTGAGTCTGGAAACTATATTCATACTCCAGGAGAAACTTGCCCTGAAAAAATGGCTTTATTTACAACACCAAGCTACAGACACTGTGTCCAAGGTGCTCTACTGTGCACATACCCCCTCTGGGGGAAGATTAAAAAAAAAGACACCTAAGGGATATGAAGTCACATTATATAATGAATATTGGAAGGCACTCAAAGGCTACAGTAATTGCCATGTTAGAAGGACCAATTCAGTTAGTATGGGACAGGGTCAAAAACTACTCTCAGTAGAGATGAAGGGTGCCACAGACATTGGGAAGAGATTTGTGCTTTTTTAGTTATGAAGACAAGACTTGGCCCCATTGAAAAGTATTAAATAATGAGCAAAGAAGGGCCTAACCCAATTTTAGAACATTCTCAAAAGCAATGGCAGGGGATGAATAAACACATCCTGCTGCTGAAAGCCTGGGCAGGGGAATGTCTTGGGATACACAGTGGCTTCAGCCAGCACTGCCCAGGCAGCTGCGTTGTGATCACCCGGACATGCTCCGTCTGCAAGCAGGCAGATGAAATCAGTGACTCCAGTTGTTGCTCATGGTAGCTCAGCACATTCCCTGCTGACCTGGCTGAAAGACTGTTTTTATGAAACACAACTGATTAAAGAAACAAATGATGTAAAATGAAATGTCATCACGGATACAGGGTTTAGGGCTATATAAACAACTGGGGACTGAAATCATTAGACTCTCTGCTCTGGAATGGTTCAATATTTTTAGAGGATTAAAATGCCTTTTCTACCCTTTGGTCTCTTGTACTTATTTGTACGTCAACATAAGTATTTGTCAGTGTTTTTCATGTTTCCTAAGTCAGGAAATCTGTAAATTCATCATGTAAAGGGACTGAGTCTTAATTCCTGGGCCTGCTAGTCCTGGATCAAAGGTTTTGATATATTATTCCTAACTTCTTTTATTTGGAAAAATGTAGCCAATACCTCTAGCAGACAGCATGGACCTGATCCAGAATCCAGTGAAGTTATTTAAAATGCTCTGATCAAGTTCCACGAATTTTGCTTCAGGTCCTGTGGCTTCAATCCAGTACAGCACTTGAGATTGTATGTAGCTGCTCGGGAGCTTAACTTTACATCCAAGTGTCAATGCTTTACCAGATTGACACATTCATATCAGCTGGTACAAGTAGACTGTCTCTGCCTAACTGCTCAGATGGCAGCCACTGGATAATACACTCATTTGCAAAGTCTGAAATAGGATTTTTCATGTGTTGTAAGTAGGTAACCCTCTCCCTTATAAATTCCAGCAAATCTTTCCTACAATAAACCATGTGACACTGTCACAACAACACAAGATGTGCTTATAAGGAGTGCTTCCTTTTGAGGGCTGGGGTACAAGGAAAAGCTAGGAAAATAAACAGAAAGCAATATGGGAAGGCAGAAAAACTGTTTGCAGTTAAGCTATTAAATAGCAATGAAACTTTAAGAAGTAAGCACAGTTTTTATGGATGTCTTTGTGGGGAGTGGCAAGATGATGTTTTGTCAATTACAAATCCTGACTTTCTTCCCCCTCCGTTATGCTTAGATCTTGGCTGGGAACCCACTGTTAGGACAAGGGGCCTCTTTGGTAGTTACAATGAAAACCACAATAGCTGCCTCATTCCCTGTAACTATCCGCCCTCTGTAGGGTGTTAGAAGAGGGGTTACAAACTCCTGTTGAACATAGCTGATCATCAAATAGTAATCAGAGGTGATTAAAGTCTACTGGCTGAATGATTCACTGTCACGCCTCAACCCAGTACTTCGTTATGTTTTTCTGTAAGAGGTTGCAGTTGTGCACACTTCTCAGGAAGTCCCTCTACAGTGCAATGCCTGGATTGGGCCCTAGGGATGAACTCGAAACTGCAGGACTGTGATTTGTTTGCCACCGCAACAGAGAATTTTCGAAACACAAATTACTGGGAAACATTAGACATCTGTTTGTCTTTAAATATACCTGAAAGTGTCATTTCTGTTTCCTGACCAGATGAGTTTAACACAGAGAGCCTGGTGAGACTGCAACCACAGGGGATGCTCATGGGCAGGTGCTGATCCCCAGGTGCAGTTACAGCTGTGGGTATTTGCAGGGACAGGTGCCACCAGCCATGAGCTAGATGCTGGTAAACAGAACTCTTCTATTCCATACAGGATTGTAAAATATTTTGAAAATTTCAAACTGAAGTGTTCTATAAATGAAAATCAATACCAATTGGAAGCAAAGAAGATATTGATATTCCTGTGGTTTTCCTAGCTCTGAGCATAGTGGAGTAAGGGACCAATTTCAATCTTCAGAAAACTTCACTGGTTTCAACGAGGTTACTCAAGAGGTGCATTGATCTTCTGCTGACCATTTTTAGCCTTGAGAAAACTATTTACACTTTGAGACAGAGGGCTTAAAAAGTAATAGCAACATTTAATAGCATAATTACTTCACATTATTTTGCATTCTCTGACTTTGCTGAAATGAAACATATTGCATGCTGAAATAATCTTGTAGGGAGGATTATTCAAACAAGATAAAGTCCCTGCTGAATGTAATGTCAGTTCCTTTTATGCATGCTGAGTAACCTACTGTGCTTTGGCAGCTTTAAGACCGAGCCACATCGTACTCATATTGGAAGCATGCAAATGTCTGAGCTAGCAATTTGAAATGTGGCCGAGCAGTTATTACTTCAGGAATGTTAATTATTACTTTTATGTGGATAAACTCTCTGGAGCTGCATCCATTTAAAATTGAACCGCAGACACTATGCACAAGTTTGATTTGGTCTCAGTGTTATAATTTTTCTTTGTTTATACCATTGGTAATGGTACCATGCTGGTGTCAACAGACTGAAGGCTTATGAAGTGAACGTAGAAATAAATATTATTGTTAAAGAAAAGATGAATCATTTTCAGTCAAGCAAAACTGAAGGTTTGTCTAGCTGCAGAAACCTTGACTTGAGGCACTGGAGTACATAGAAATAAAAAAAAAAAAGTTACATAAAAGTGAATTAATATTAATGCAAGTACAGTGTTGTTAAAGAAAAGAAAGCCAAGAGAGAGCCAGAGGACAAAGCCTAAGCTGCAAAGGAACATGTGCCAATCCAGCAGGTTTTCTTGAAGAAGAGCTGGAGTTTCAGGTCCCCTGGGCTTTATCTGGACATGTGGTTAGCACTTGCAGCTTGTGTGGAGTCCTAAATATTTCCACAGCAGAGAGGAGTAGGGCTAATCAATCACTGTGCCCCAAGTTTTCAAAAAAGTGTTTTATCTGGTTGCGTTATTGATACAAGAGAGGCAAATGAAAAAAAAAAAAAGACAGGTAATTTTAAAAAATTTGGATTCAAACCTGGTATCTTATTTTTGTACATTGTGTACAGTGTTTGGATGTGCTTTCAGCATGAGATCTTACTGCCTGTAGTTTCACCAGCTCTGGTAAAGTTTTGGAAGGCATTAGTGATTATCCTACTGTAAGCAAGCAAACTATAGACAGGGAGAAAAAGAGATAGAGGAGCAAAGGAGAAAGAGTCAGTTTGACACACATTGGTGGGAGTCCATGGAAGAGTTTCTTCAAACTGTTTTATCAGTTTTAGATTTCCACATATATGCTCAACAGGAATTGCTTCTGAGTTTGAACTGCCAGTTTGCTGGAAGAAAAACCAGGACACAGGAGCACAGACCACTGCAAGTGCTGCTGCATTAGAAAAGACTGTTCTGAACTCAGACAAGAAGTTTGATTCCAGAAGGAGCTGAGAACGTCACACACAAAACCTTTTTAAGTCTATTTCAGTGGGACTTTAACTAAAAGTGATACTAGTATTCAAAAATAATTGCCAATCAACTGATTAACCTCTAAAGCTTGTGGTAATCTATAACAGAAAGTCAAGCCCAAGCTTTTGAACAGGCATTTCAGCAGCAAACCCCTTCCATGAGCGAGGAAGCTGTGGTGTCTGACACAGGGCAAAAACGCCTACGGTGAAATGATAATTCTTTGATGCTGTTTGAGGCACAAGATTGCTTGCAAGATGCAGTAACACTACACCTCTGCGAGCAATTTCACTCCTAATTTAATTTGCACTTTCTGTGCTAGACCCCAGTGAAGGGAAGCATCTCTTCTCAGGAAAGCCCTTATGTATGTTTGAAGTTCTGTGAAAATTTAAAACACATGTCATTGTTGTCCAGAATAGATCTGATTTAATAGCCTGAGCTCCGGCCTCTTTTTCCACATGGGCCATGTTCAGAGTGCTTAAAGCAACTTTGTTACACCTATGAGTGTTTTCACAAATGCCAATTGAGAGATCATGACCCTGTTGGAACACAGAAAACAGAGAGTACAGGTAGGTCATTAAAAATACATGTAGAGTAAGACCTTACTAAATGTGAGACAGTCAGGCCTTAAGCATGAATTTGTGATAGCCATGTACTGAGGAATGATAGTAGTGTTTGTCTGAGTATGTATATGCATCTGTAGCTAAAAATACATACATCAGCACATGTATACTTGTGTGACATATAATAATAAATTAACTATTTATTTATTAAAAAGTGGTAAGTAGATATTGAGGCATTGCTACTTTTGTCACAGATTTAAAGTAAAATGACAGCCTTTTAACTTTTATGTTTTAACTTTTACATGAGCCAACCCCTGACGGGCTCTGAGCTCCCAATACTTTACTTTTTCTCAGAAATGATGAAATACTGCTGAATCTTTTGTGGTTTGGCTTGTCCTTGTTTGGACTTCAATACTCTCCTAGGTTTCTTTATTATCCTCAGAATGTCAGCTCCAATTTTGGCTTATTGAATTAAGGATCCAGCATGAAACTTAAATTAATTTCTTTTAAGGATGTCTGAGTCCCAGCGTTTAACTGGTTCCATACCCAAGTGAAATGCTGATGTTATTGTCAAATACATTAAGGTTATGCATTGTACACCCATGAATTAACTTTCACTATGCTCTCTAGTTATTTCTGCTCGTTTGTATTAAACAGTCTTATACAAAAGTAGCTATATGAAGGACACATATGACGTAGAGGAAAAAAGGAGAGAGTCTTATCCCCTCTCTTTTGCAACCTGTTTTTATAGAAATCTGTTATAGCTGTTTGCAAATTAGTTTAGCAAAAGAAATATTTTGTTTGCCTTCTTGAATTATTTTGATAAAATATAAATTCCAGAAGCAAAAGAGCGTTGTTTCAGCAGAGTTAAAAAGAGCAGTGGGGGATTCTCAGACAGGCGGATGCACATTCTCAGGAATGCTCTTTCAGAGAGCAGCAAGCTGTGAATGTGCAGCTGCAGGCTTCAGCGTCTTGAATAATCTGCATTCAGAGACTGCAAAGTCATCAATATTTATGGGCTGGTGGGATCATCCCTGGCATGCAGCTACATCTGCCAGCTCCCTGTTTACTGCACATCCTTTTCTCTAAGTTTCAGGTTCTTATTTCCTGAGACTGGTAGGTTTGCCCTTTGAAGCAGAGCTCCTCCAGTGAAACAGAGAAGATGCTTCCTGAATCATACTGGGCCAGCACGTTAGCTGTTGGTGTTGAGAAATCCCCTTTGCAGCAGATGTTGTGTGAGAAACAGGAGCTAATCACAGTTTCCCAGACTCAGCCCTGCCCTGCTGGATCCAGTGTTCTTGCTCTGACATTTTACTCACAATTGCTTTACAGCAAAGGGCTCCCATACCCTTTTTCAGCAGAAACTGTCATTTGTCTTCAGACAGAGCCTGCAAGGCACAAATGTCCAAACAGATGTATTTTCTCTGAGAGTTAAAGTCTGTGCACCAACAGCAGGACTTGACTCACATCTGCTGGGCCAATACAGCTCACCTCCCATTGAGCCAACTGAATAACTCTTAGTTTTCCTTATAAAGAAAAACGAAAAAAAACATTTTTAGTTTACAAAATCAGCATGGATTTAACAGAGAACATTATTACTTATCTGTTCATCTAAGGATGCTTAAATAGCATTATTATTATCATTATTATTATTAATTATAATGATAATAATATAACATTTTCTGGTCGTTTTATTTTAAATTGAAGGTCATCAAGAGCAGCAACCCCTTATTGATGTTTGCAAAATATAAATATATAACACTTGCATTCTTTTTTGCCCTAAATTTGCATATCACTGCTGCATAAATATAATTTGAATCATAGGCCATCCAAATAGCCCTGAAACAGTAGTGGAAAACCTGTGGTGCTCAGTCACCTTAGATTCTGGACACATTTACTTCACCCAATAGCACTCTGCCCACACTGTCTCATGAATATTCAGGTTATAGAATTCTATTAGGACAGGTCCCATGAACCAGGAGTCCTAATCTTGCATACTAATTGTTCACCAAAAGTGCATTTTTAATTAATTTTATCAACATGCAATACTCTTCCACCTAAGATCACCAGATCAAAAGTAAAACTTGCACTATTTGTCCAAACAATTCCCTAGCTGCATATTCTGTACTTCTGTTTTTCTCTTTATGAGAAATGTCACTGTGTCTAATGCACAAAAACCAGTTTCTCAAGCAGAAGTTACTCCATACAAGTAATTCTAAATTGTGGCTTCTAAAATTCATTGACTTTTCATTACTCAGGAACTATTAATGAATTTCAGAACAGCAAAGAAGAAGGAGAGAAATAATATCTCTTCACTCACACATATTTGTGCGTTGGTTTTGATGTGGTGATTTTGGTTTGGTTTTATTGTCTGCATGGTACTGTGAAGTAACTTGGTTTATTACTCAGAAGACAGAAAGCCTGGAGGAAAGGCTATTTCTTTGTCTACCCTGACAAACCCCTGAATTTGAATTTATATGATCCAGTGAAGGTACAGCATGGTGCAACTTAAAGATCCTTCTCTTAATTTCTACTATATGATGCCACTTTACATCTGTTTAAGTCCTGAGTTTGTATGGTAGTCAGGAGACTTTGTTTATTACATCAAAATGTGCAAATACTATTTAAAATATTCCCTTTCTTAGGGCACATTTCAGGGCACAGGCAGCACACCAAACGAGCTCAAGTTTTGACAGAGTAATGTGCTCTATGTGAGCTGAACTTGTGATCTGGGATACAGAGTTGACCTGTTGGGCTCCAGAGCCTCTGTTGAGTGGCAGCTGAGAGAAGATGACAGCTGTCCCTTCTTCTAAAGCCTACCTGGCATCAGAAACATTACAGGAACAAGGGACCCATCTGGGTGACACCTTCAAATGTATCGATATACTCTGCTCCTGTTCATATGGGGCTGGTAAGATATTGAAGTCCCAAAAAGTATTTGACTGAAATTCTGCAGTATTCTGGATCATGACTCTTATTCCTGTATGTATAAAAGTTGAGTGATGTTAATCTCACAAACAGTAATTTATGACATATTTTTCATAAGATCTCTATAAAATTACTGTAAAAAGTGGTTGCCTGAAGAAACTTTGGAGCTGTACTCTTCTCAGGAGGATATTTGCAGTGTTCAGATTTAGTGGTGGGCTGTTAATGTACTGTGTGTGCCAGGGGAGAAAAGTAAAGATAAATTCCAGGAGCGAGGGAGTAAGGCATATAAAAAACCAACACCCTTTTACTGGGACACAGATACAGAAGTTCATGTGCTCTAGTGTTCACTTCCCCCATCCCTGGCCATTATTATCAAATCTACCCTGAACACAGATATGTAACTTTTGCTCTTTGTTTGTCTTTCCCCTAGATTCACCATGAGGTCCTCCTCTTGAAACCTCGTGGGTGGGTATATATTGGCTGACCAGATTTCCTGTGAGACCTAAGGGGAAGGGAGCGCTAGCACCTCAAATTTTCTGCCCCCACCCAAGCAGCACAACCCTAAAGATAGAGTGTGTTCATCAGCACCTTGGCAGGTTTGCAATGCCTGCAGGAGGAAGGGGTTTGGAAGCACAGCCCAGTGTGCAGAGTGGGTGCCTTCAGGAAAGAGAACGGTGTCTTGGACTCGTTCTGGTGAATCTGGATAACAAGTTACAAGTTCTTTTTGACAGAAAAGGGAACAGGATTTTCCACACAATGGGAATGTACCCTTGTCTTATCTGAAACTTCAGTGAATCTGAGTTTTGAATTTACCAAAAATTCAGTTAAAAAAAAAATAAAGGTAAATATCAAAAGTATAAGTAAATCACTGGGCACTTAGTAAAACTGGAACAGGGCTGAACGACTGCACACAAGAGGAATTCTGATTTTCAGTGAATCATCCTTTATTAGCTGGATGTTTGTGGTACAAACAGTGTGGTTTGATGTCAAACCAATTTTCCTCTTCTGCAATCCTCTCAATATGCCAAGTTCTTGCAATCACTGTTTTAAATTTTCTTTCCCTCTCTTAAGTCATGACTTAGAAGTGACATAAGCATTCAGACAGAAATCTGTTTAAACTCTCATTGCAATATCCTCATGTCATTCATGTAGTCTGCTATGCTGACAGATGCCTACAAGGTAGAAGAATGCAGAGTACAGCAGTACCTGAACATGATAGAAGAGTTTGAGGCAGCTGCAACATAAAAGTCTTCCTTGCTTTGTTTCCTGTTTTTGTGGTGTTTTAAAGGTCTTACTCTAATGCAGCAATCTGTGGTTAAAATTCAGTTGCTTTTATAAGGTAGTAATAAGAAACTCTTTCACCCACACTTCACATGCTGGATGGGGAAGGGTAAGACAATATTTAAGTGGCTTTTTAATGGCACAAGAGTTGGGATTTCTGGTATTCCAATTTTATTTAATTGTGAAGTTGCTTGGTGAAATTTGTAAGGAAAGAAATGTCTCCCTACCAATATTAATTAGATTTATCATCAAAATGTGTGGGAATGCAATTGCATTGCCTACTTATATAGAAGAATCTATGATAAGACAAGATTTACTGAAGGGTAAGTTACAGTCTTAGAGTGTAACTTCTAATATTCCTTTCTGGAGTTAGTAGGAACTTCAGCAAAAGAAGCTGAATATACATGTTTTGCATAAGAGTCCATTATAGAGGCTGGTTAATTTTACACAAATTATGGGCTGTCTGGCCATTTTTAGGGCAAAAAATATAGCCAAAGTCACAACAATAAGCTTTCAAATACACTCAGATCAATAATGAAAAATTATTTTTGTTATCCCCTCTCTGAATTACTTTCAATATACCCTTGAGAGGAAATTTTTTCAGTATCTTTCCTCTTAATTCTGTCTAGTGATTTCTCTGATGTCACAGTCAGGGGTTTCTCCACTAAATTTTAAATACATCATAAAATTTCTGCTTATGAAACCCAAGTCTGGAACCATCAGCTTCTTGTGCTTTCTTCATGAGTCTTCAGCCCTTGGCTTTCATCAGTCTTTCCTCTTCTATTTCAGCCCCTTTTTAGTCAAATGATGCAGCATACACTTATTTTCATCAGTCTGCTCTGCACTTGAAGGCTTTTCATCAGTTTTGCTTCTTGGGTTTGATCCAGTAACCTTGTCTCTTTGTTTTTGTGGTGTCAACTGCCAAGCTTTGATCTGCAGCTTTTTTCCATAAGTGAAGTGTGTGCTTTGAAAAGGTTGTGACTAGAAGGGGGAAAATGCATGGGGAAACATACATCACAAGCGTTCCTAAAGTATAATTTTGACATGAGAGAAAGAAAGGGAGAAGAATTTTTCCTATTGTTATCATTTTCTTTTTCAGGCTTCTCATTCCAGATATAACATCAGAATTCAGCTGCTTTTCCATATATATATACTTCACTGAGACACAGAGATTGGCTCTGTGGCTTTAGATTTAAAATTTACAGTCAAGGAGAGAGAATATTTTTTTGTCCAAGGATTTTCCATTGCTTTTTCCTGTAGGATCTCCAGCCTAATTCTTGCCTTTTTTGTACACATTTTATACAACTTAGGAAACTGGTTAAATTATATCTGTAACTATTGTATGGTAAAAAAAGCAAGCATGCCTAATAATTTTTGGGAAAAGCATGAAGCAATCAATGACAATGCTCCTCCAATAGCTGCAGAAAGCTAACTGGACAATTTCCAACAGAGTCCATGGAAAAATGCAGATCATATCAAGCAAGCATCAGCTGTGAGAGTATCCAAGGTTAGAGGGAGACTCATACTTCATTTATCAGGATTAAAGGCAGTGGAGAATGTTCATTGCAACTGTGCAAACATAAAACATATTAAAGGGCCAAGGCACAGAAAATGTCAACCACTGCTGCTCTGAGGCTATCCATCACAGGGAGCTGGGAGTCATCACTGTATCCCGCAGTGAGTCAGGAGTGAAGCAAATGTTACATTTAAGCTTTTTTTACCCACAGGGATTCCAATTAACTTTCAAGGAGATACACATTGTGTTGAATGTCATGCTGATACCGAAGACCTCCACAATGTTGTCATGCCTGTAGACATTTTCAGATTATTTAATCAGCTTTGTCTGGAAGGAGAAAGGCAATGGGACTCTCAGATTTACATAGTTTTGCTAAAGCTGGAGCTAGCAGCCTCCATATGCTGGGCAACCAACCACAGTTAGCCTGATAGTCACTGGTAATCCAGTACCTCATGGGCTGGGGAATGAACCCACACAGCTTCGTGGTGATGATAGCTTTATTCCCTTCTGCAGTCAGTGGGGCTCAGCCACAAGAATGGACCTACTGGGGCTTTATCTTGTGGGCAACTTGAAATCTCACTCTATCACATTCCCCAAAAGGTTGTATCACTGATTTATGTGGGTTGTGTGTGCTGGAGAGTGTTACTCACTCCCCTGTTACCTTAAGCTATCAAGGGAATAATGTGAGGACTCAAGAAGTTCTCAGCTGAAAATCACATAGTGGGCATAAGAGGCCTTATCGTAAACAAACACTGGATGCAGTTTTGAAAGAGTTGACTGAAAAGGATGCTCACCTATCTTCATATAGGGGAGAAGCTTAAACTTTGACAAGAGCATCACTTGACAGACTGGAGAAACTTGGTGGACTGATGGACAAATTATTTTTTTGTATGAAGCAACAAAAATGGGTTAGACATCTTCATATAATGGGAAGCTCAAGCTCTGCTTTCCTGGACACAATACCCTTGCATAGTTTTTGGGTAGTTTTGATTGTACTGTATCAAACCTTAGAGGAAGTTTCTTAAAGGCACTCTCAGACAAAATTAATGACATGGCAGTACATTTCCCTTCCCAGAGCTTTGCTTTGCAAGTTCTAGATATGTGGTGAGATTGATCCCCTTTGCATACCAATTTGAAGGCCCTGAAGCAAAGAAGTGATAATTTTACCCATGTCAGTCTCTATGTCAATCACCTTCACTGCCATTATTGATCCCTGAATTACGACCTTGTGCACTTCCCATGTGCTTCTTATCTTATTTAATTCAGCTGTTGTCCTTGTCATTTTCTTCATTTGTCCTTCAGTCAGCTATCCCCTTTTCCCTCCTTTTCTGCCAAAGGTCAGGGCATGGAGGGAATGGAAAGGCAAGATTCAGGGGCCAGAGCTACAAATTATCAGCTTTCTTGAACATACTGGCTGGGTATAGCAGTAGCTACTACTTACTTTGTGGAAAGTAACAAAGAAGAGAGGGAACAATAGGGATCTTTTAAACTAACAGTTAATGGGGTCTAAGGTGGTTATATTTGTGAGGAGAAGTCTGTGCAGGGCACAGTCTGATTAGCTTTAGAGGTATGCAAGGAAAACTCCATGGGATGCAGATACTGTAAGTGAGAACTACAGTTATAAGCAAGGTGTAAAAAACTTGTGTGCTGTTAATCACAAGGTGTAGGAGTTTTTTTTGGTTTGTTGTTTGTTGGGGATGTTTTATCCCAGACTTTCAAGTATCTACCAGTTGTTTCATTTAAGTGTAGGAGTGATCTCATCAATTTTTAACTTAGAAGATCAGAGCCTAGTTTGGTCTACCCACAATATTTCTTAATAAATTCTTAATATTTCTTAATGAAAACTCAATTAATAAGTTTCAAAAGAGTTTCTGTCACTGAACTTTTAAAATCAGTTTTTGACAGCTGATTGTGCAAACAGGTTGTCTTTGTTCATCCACTTCTAAAAAAATAGACAATGGAAATGTCACACAAAATAGTTTTCTGGGTAAACAGGTAGTTTAGAATGGTCAGATCTATAGCAATCTGTTGTTGAGATTTTATGTCTCCTTTTGCGCCAATTCTCCTGTCCTTTTATGAGCATGAGAACAGACAGAAAACACACATTCCCTGTGAGAAATAAAAACTTACTATTTTTATGTGTTCCACATCTTTTCATAATGGAGAGCTTGTAAGCAGAATGTTGAAATCAAGACTGGAAACAACAATGGCTTGCAAGCACATTCTAGCACTATGCTGAAATTGAGTGTGATTTGACAATGCCATTAAGCAGTGAAAATTCTTAGGATTAGCAAGGAAGTAGAAATAAATGTTATAGGTTTTCTTATTAGTTGAGAAATAGCAGTGGACAAATTGCTGCTGCTTTTTCTATTTTAGGATCTTCTGAATAACAGTCTCATAATACACTTGAGACAGGGATTTTTAAACGTTTTTCCTCAGGTTTCCCTCCTTATTTTAATTCCAGTTGAATTTAATACAAAGTTCAAAATACTCTATCCTCCAGTGCAGCAAGATAAACAGGAAGCCTTGTAGATGTGAATTCACTGCTTTAGCTCCCTGATGAAAATGCCTACTGCACAGAGGGTGGAAAGAAAATAATCTTTGGCTTCCTAAGGAATGCATTAAATGGGAACTGCTGAAGCCCCTACAACTGCAACCATGTCTGACTTCAGGACTTCAAAGTGGTGCCTTCTATACTGCCTGGAACTCCAGAAGGCACTCAAATAGAACAATATATCAGTGAGCAAGTCAGCAAATCTAGAGAGGAATTCAGAGCATCAAGATGGCCTTTCTCTACAATATTTCAGCATTTTCCCACCATTACAACAGTGTAGGACTGTCCCCTACAGTTGTGGTCTGTCTGCACAGATGACCATACAAATGCCAACACCTTTGAGACATACTGTGGGCTTTATATCACCATTTTTTCTTCTTCCAGATTCTTCTGTTGTTTATGAAGTCTCCTTCTACTTCACCAAAGGTTTCATGAGTCATGTCAGCATTTTTTAGCCTAGAAGTCAGGTTAAAATGCACAATGTACAATCTCTGGCAGGTTGTAGCCGAGGAGAAGGTGTAAACTCTTTGGTGCATCCAGCACAGAAGGTCTAAAGGATGATGTAAAATGTGATTACACTGTGCTGTGACAGCAGTCAGCAGTTCTGGGGGTAAGAGTCAGTGTGGTTGCCCCAAGGGTCATCCAGCTGACCTGTCCTCCCACGGCCCCACGCTGCTCCAAGTGCCATTCCATGGGATGAATGCCATATGAGCACCAGTTT
Source organism: Polioptila caerulea (assembly GCA_013397295.1). Taxonomy (NCBI): domain Eukaryota; kingdom Metazoa; phylum Chordata; class Aves; order Passeriformes; family Certhiidae; genus Polioptila; species Polioptila caerulea. The sequence goes on along the minus strand of VYXF01012757.1, from coordinate 617,247 downwards.
ATGCCAGACTGCAGGGAAGGGAAGGAGAAGCAGTGGATTACTCTTATCAGTACAAAGAGAGTCAACATGCCTCAGAAAGCTAAAGAGATAAATGCTTAAGCTGGAAGAGAAGCAGGATAAAGGAGAACTGCCCTGGTGACAGTCCAATTTAAAAGCAGATGTAAGGACTTCCCTTATTCACTCTTTGAAATAAGTGAAAAGCATATAGAAAATTGGACATAGGTACACTGCTGATTTTATCTTCTGTCTTTGGCAAAATTCTGTGCTTTAACTCAGAGTGGCATCAGATAAATCTGCCTATTTACTATGATTTCTGTTCAGTATGTGAAAAAAGACCTACTAGGAGAAACAGTTTCCAGTGGATTAAAACCAAACAAAACCAAACAAAAAAACAAAACCAAAAAACAACAACAAAAAAACCCCAAAAACCCTTTCATCTGCTTTCATGGTGTTAACCATGCTTTTTCTCATCAATTTGAAATATTGGAGTATAGATCTTTTGCAAGTCATCTATATATTCAACTAAAATTCAGATAGGAAATTAAAATAAAATGCCAGCTTTATTGTCTCTCTGATTCAATTTTTTGATTCAATTCAAGTTTCGAATTGGTAGCATTTGGGCTACTCTATTTTTGCCTTATTTCCTAGCCTTTCTGTGTTTGTCTTTTATTTTACTTACATGAGAAATATAACACGCATCCATCACTGCATGGAGGCAATAGCCTTCTCCTGTAAGAAGAAGAGCAACATTAAACTGATGGGGATAGGCACAGGGACCAAAGGGCCAGGAGAAATTTAATGAGCACACTGTGAGTATGACCCATGAGTTAGAGCCCCTGCTCCGTGTGACCCCCAGCAAACGCAAGCACAGCGAGTTCGAAAGTCACTGCAGCAGGAGCACAGAACAGTCTGTGTCACCCACCAGACACCAAATGCCCGAGTCCTCCTCACTCCTTTAACACAAGACCCTCCCTGATCAGTAATTGACTGAAACAAAACGCAGAGACATGTAACCCTGATGCACTGTTTGCAGCTTAGAGGATTGTGTGGATGTGTTTCTAATAACAGCAGTCCTTAATACATTTCTTCTCAAAAAATATTATCTTCCAAGGACCAAACAAGCTGATCTCTGCTGCAATCATCCCCAGACACCTGTGTGCAACCCATGTGATTGTGTAAGTGTATTGGAATGGTGGCCTGCTTTTCATGTCACTGAGATGCTACTTTCTAATTTCAATTCAAATTTAAAGAAATTATTCCAGTGATCAATGATTATGATCAAGAGAGCCATTTCTGAGAGGGAAGCCGAGACTCAGGATTTCCCTGAGCCCTCCTCCTGTTGAGAACATACGTTTTCGAAAATACTTTTCACCTGCAAGCTCCATAAGAGTAGTAGGAAAGAGGATCATCAGGAGAGAAGCAAAGCCCCTTGAGGGGGAATACTTACAATATATCTTCAACCAGTCTCATTCATCCTTTTGTTACTTTTGTTTATTTCTGTTGTAACCACAGCTGTCAGTGGTTAGACTAATAGAAAACTGAATTTTGCAGCATGCAAAAAGGAGGGACTGATTATCCCCAAGGGCAAGGAAATTATACCACACACTTTATTTTGAAGACAAATTTGGGAGCTGGGCCTGCATTTGACAGTATCTGCAGTGTAGAACCACAATGTTTATGTGACTCCTGCTATAGCAGCTACCTACACTTGCTAGCTGTATAATCAAGAACAAATGACAAAATCAGCCAACAACATGAAAATTAGAGCTATTTTAATATAGACATTTTGGGTTGTTTCAGAAGTCCATGGCTTCCTTGTGTGGTGTCTGAGAGGCACATGAGTGCCTCCCACAGTGATGGGCAGATCTCTGTTTTACAAACAAAGAGTTTTAAAAGATACAATCCCTTTTGAGAATATTTTATTTAAGTTTCACTTTAAAGGATTAGATTGGATTGCTGAAAGAAAACGAAAGAGAAAAACCTTTCTAAATAATTGAATTTTTCTGAAAAAAAATGTGATTGGTTGAAAGTTCTGTCTTCTCAAGACTTTTGTTTAGTAGGTGAGAGGAAACAGTTGGCAAAGACTCAGAAAAAATACTGTATATCCAATGTCTGGTCTGTCTAGATTTCCACTGCACACCCAGCTTCATAATATCTCAGAACTTTCATGATCTTATAAGAAAAGTTAAAAAAAACCCCAACCTTTTCTTTGTTTGTACAGTCCTGGGACATTTTCATAGGGTAATCAGTTAGAAATTCTTTCTTATTTTGCCTTCTTTTTGTGTCAAATGTTCTAAGGAAGAAAGCTTTTTCTCCTGCAATTGAACAGAAACCTGCACAAAGCACAGCCTGTTCGCAATAGAAAGAGCCAAAATTCAACTCAGGTGAGCTCCTCCCATCTGCACACTGGGTGACTTGTTTTGCTCTGCAATAGAGGAAAGCTATCATGTAGGGCACAGAGACCTGCCTGGCTTCTTGCCTTTAAAGCCAGCTGTGAGGTCAGTCAGTTGCCCTTCTTGTACTGCTGCAACAGGGCTGGTTTACCATATAGGAAATGTTAGATATTAAATGTATTTGTGCTCCATGAGTAGAGGCAATAAAACCCGCGGACACACAAACTTTCCTGCCGTCGTTCTTCACAGGGGTGGCCCAAGCGGGGCTCGGATCAACCTGGCTGTGGAAGGGCCATCAGGGGCTGTTTCAGCAGGGAATGCTCTGGCAGGGATGCCGGTGGCCAGGCTCCCCAGCAGGGACAGAGCAGGAAAGTGGCCTTCTTCAGAGCTACTGCCAAGTCTGCTTCTGAGAATAGTGTCAGTGTGCTTAGAGAGTTCTTCAACCAAAGCACGTACCCCCACCCCCAAAAAAACCCACAGTAAAACTTATTAATATCTGAATATGTCCCTGTCATGACAGGAGCTCTTTCTGGCTGGTTTGAATACCTGAAATGGTGGTGTCTGCAGCCCTAGACCCGGCAGAAAGATACCTTGCCCTGTATCTTGCATGTTAACCATACCAAGCCTTGAAAGGCTTGGAAAGCTCAAAGCAGAAAAAAGCTTGAAAACTTGCAGGTCTTTCCTTTGGAAGGTTTTGACTAATGATTTACAAAGAGCAGACAGCCTACTACTCTCAAAGAACTGTTTCTTTTATCAATAGGAATGAAACATTCACAGGGGAAAAAAAATTTTAGGTGCATAGACTCAGTAAAGTTGTATTATCTTTCGTCAATGATTTGTGCAGCCTGGCTTCTCTTGACACCCCCAAGAGGCCTCTCTTGAGCTATTTTTTTTCTCCTTGTAGATCCAATAGCTAAAGCAATACATTCAGGCAGTAAACATCCCAATTACAACATTAGCAAATACTACTAAGAAATTATTATGGGGCACTTCTCTTTTCATTATGTACATTAGAACAATAAAGTCTGACATCCTGCAGATTCGAAGAGCTTTATGTTAGGTGTCCAGCAAAACATATAAACCTCAAATCTAACCATGGAAAAGTCTCTAGTAGCTGATGTTTGTCTGACCTTTTTATATACCTTAAAATCTGGTTTAGATCATTGTTAGAAGTTTTTATGCTTTCTTCTGACCTCATATAGTTAGATGCAAGATATTTATGGTTTTACAGTGAGAAACATAAACAAATAAAATTGAATCTCCCTTCCTCCTTTTCTTAAAATACTTCCAAGTAATTTTCCCAATGCTTAAGTGAAAGATAGTGAGTACATACCTCTGTGTTGTAAAGAAGATGCATGAGTTGTTTGGAAGAACTGCCATCTCATTTTTTGCTCAGTCAAACACTGTCTAATTTTACTCTAGGTTTTCATATAAGTGTCAGGCTCATTTATCCCATCACAGCACTATAAAATTCTCCTGTCTCTGCACATTCTATATATATATATGGGAGTACACACACAAACACACACATATATTGATAGATGTCTGTGTGCATTTGTTTACATACCTTCCGACAGATGCATGTGAAAGCTCTGCAGAGTACAAGAGAGTCACATTGTCCAACTTTAGCTGGTCAAAAAAAATGAAAAGTGCTTGCAGGAAAAGGGCAGTCAAGTATAGTGCAGCAAAATCTCCTCTCTGATTTCTTTTCTCTGGCTCCCAGGCTTCATTTGTTTGTCATGTTCAAGCTTTGTTCTAGTTTTGTAGCCTATGGCAGAGTGTGAGAGAGAGAGATTGCAGGACTTAGCATAGGGTTACGAAATGAAGTGTCAGGGATGCGCATAACAGAGCCTGTGACAAAAGCAAAAATAAATCCTCAGGTGGACAGTAGATATATACATCCACAGTGCATGTCTAAGCACACAAACCCCTGGAATGTCACCACTGATGTTCTCATTTGCTCTCCAAATTCCGAATGCATTAATAAACATAATGTGGTGTAAATCCTGTAAAAGATTATCCTATTTGATATTGCTGCTCTTCAGGCTAGAAATTAACCTTAGTAGGCAGAAATTCATTGCCCAGAGAAGACACAGGACTGTTATGACACAAAATATGTCATGAGAACCACTTTGCAGGGAGGCACACAAACAGTCCCCGGGTACAGGTTACCAATATAAGGATGTGCACTTATCCCAAATGGCTCCCACCCAGGCAGAGCCTGACCATTCCAGGGGCAGGAAGAGAGGTTGCCCCAGCAGCACCCAGCCCTGCCAAGCCAGCCACCCTGCTGGATTGCATCACCACCCTGACAGGAGAACCTGAACTCTTACTACCCATCATTTAAAAGCAGAAAATCATACAAACCAAAGGACGTTGGGGTTATGTAAGATGCTTTGGGATTATGAAAGACACATAAAATCTAAACCAATGAACTACAGCAACTCACACCGGTGGTTTTACTCCATTGCTGTGCAGATGGATTCAGTTCTAGTGGTGTTGAAACTTTGTTAATTAAAAATTGTTGGTAGGACGATGAGAAAAGGTGGTGAATGACGGCAGCAGAGTACATGTAATGCACCTTCTGATAACTAGGGCCAGCAAGAAAGCTTTTGTTTGTCAAAGAGCTTATTCAGCACACTTAAGCAATGGGTAAACACTACACCTACTGTATTTGTTAAGAGTGTGTTTCAATGGGACCCCTGGTGTGTCAGCAGGCTTATTCATAGAACTTAATGAGTGTAAATTGGTATTTGCTAGTGTAAAAATACTTTCCCATATGCAGAGAAAAAGAGCTGATCTTTTAATTGATCTTTGAACTGCGTTACAATTGACAGTCCTGAGATGCCAGCGTGCAAAGTTAATTAAGCTGTCAAAGACATTTTAAGAAGCTGAGCCTGGTTTTGTTGGAAGGTCTTTGTCATTTACAAATTTGAGAGAGGTGCTGCAAAGCTGTCGGTGATGCTGGTGTAAACAGAGAATGAAAGAGAAGCAGTGTTATCTCCATCCTTGTTGTGGGTGAGGATCATCTCATTCCAGCTCTCACAGGACTTCTATGTGATGCCAGGACTAAAAGCAGGCTTGAAGTCTAAAAAACTTAATAAAATTGCTGGCCAGTGACATAAGTGAAGAAAGTGGACAGAGGAATTTTGTGCCATCTTCTAAACTTGACATGTATTTAGCAGAGAAAAGGTGAAAAGGAATTATATGAATTAAAGCAAAAAATATTAAAAATATTAAAATGACATTTAACCTGATGCTTAGATTTTGGAAGGCCCTAAATATGCATTCCTTGACTATTTCTAACCTTTTTGTCCTTCTTATGTGCTTATGTGTTTAAAAGAATTAAATAAGATCGAATTTATTCAATTAATACAAATACATGCAGAATGCCTTCCAAAGCAGCCCAACTTCAAGACTTTTCAATTTTTTTTCTAAGTGTGTCTGAGTGAGTGTGACTGCCGGGTTGTTCCCCATGAGAACAACATCTTTCATGAGTAAGAATAGCTGTCAGTTTGTGGTTGGATACAGTTATCTTTGAGGGAGTCTCTCCTCTCTGATGGGAACAGTAGCTGCTCTCTTTAGTTTTATTGTCCTGCCATAGAAATACAATTTTTGGCTGGGTCATTGTGAAAAAACTCTTTTTCTTGGAAAAAAAGAATAGCAACAATAATGCGTCCTGCAAATCCTTCGTGCCCAGAAGTCCTTTCAGCTCACAGGATCTTAGTATGTTTACAAGGTTTCTGGTGAGGTAGAAGTTGTAAATCAGTACGAATGGAAGTAACGGAATTTCTTTAAAGAAGTTTTTGCAGAGAAAGTAAAATGCCAGAAAAATGTAAGGACTATTACAGAAACCATGGGTTTGCAAGTCAGATGCTGAAATACATTAAAATGACAGGATTAAAATGACAAATAAATGTTCTGAGTATTTGTTTTACGGAAGTGTCAATAATGAATGATTTAATTTACCAGATTTCTCATCAAATGACCCACCTTTGGAATGGAAGTATTTTTGGAAGGGGGATGATAATTCAAATGACAAAAAAGTGGTGTAAAAATGTTAATTTTGTGAATGCTTGCTTGTAATGAGGGGCTGGGGTAACTTCTGTAGGAAAAGGCAAAAAGTTACAGGGAATTTGTTTTGTTTTCCTAGTTAACAAAAAGCCACCTCGACCTTAAGGTGAGAGAGAAGGTCGTGGTGTTCTTTTTCACATACATTAACAGATCGGTGCTGTTACATGTCTCAGTGAATACAACTTATGAAGGATGTTTGACACACAATCTTTGGACAGCTTCACTTAGAAATGAGTTTAACACCTTCAGATAATACAAGTCCCTTGAGCTCTGGGGGATCAATAAATTCGTGTAGGTGGAGGCTGCTGCTGATGCACAGCAGGAGCTGTTTCCCAGCTGTATCACTGATTAGCAGGAATCTCACCTTGCCAAGCCTTTAAAGCCTTGCAGAAAATGCACCAATTAAGTGTTCAAATCCTTCAGCCTTAAGCCATATGTCAAGAGAAAATAATTCACTGGCACAGGGCTTTGGGTCAAGCTTCTTAGCCCAGCAGTTGATGTGATAATGCTTTAGTATTGTGCTGCTTGCCCACCCAGGAGGAAGGAGAGGGAGACCTGGCTATTGTTTCTCTCTACAGCAGTGCTCTGAAGAATATGAATGTAAGTGTGACTCATTAATAATCTCAATTTTAAGGAAAGGTGATGGAGGAGGAGTGTTTAAAGTATTCTTGGCTCGGTGAGTATTCATTGCAAAAGTAGTGCTTTGCTCTGCCTCACTGCTCTGTCTGCAGTTCAGGGCTCTTGCTGCCACTACCCTCTGCTTGCACCAAGTAAGCATCAGCTTCGTGGGTAGATTTTGGGGAATGGGAAAAGAAATCACATCTACTTGCAGCAAGGAGCTGTTGATTCTTTTAAGGGCTGAGAGAGAGCATTTAAGTGTTCTCTCAGGATAGCTGCATGTTTAGCTGCACAGTAAACGAAAACAGTCACTAAAAGTCCACGGAAAGCTCCCCAAATTGCAGGGCAAGGTTGACTACCTCTGGCCCAAGGGCACTGCCTGTAAAATGAGGTTGCTAACCTATGAGAAGGCAAAGGAAAAACCCAGGAAAGGTGGCTGAAAACTCACGTTCCAAGGTGCAAAAAGGGGCCCCACTCTTCTGAACTGTAAAATTTGTTGCTTTTTGCAGTGCAGAAAGGGCAAGCACCTGTCCAGACAGTCATTGCTGTGTTGCCATGAGATGCCACTGCCTCAGCTCTGAGGAGCAAGAGGAAACCTACAGGCTTCATTAAAAAGAAGCTAAAGAAAGCTAAACATATTTCAGTCATCCTCCAACAGGAAGACAGTAGCATTTGCTTTGAGATGAATTGTGGATGTTCAAATACCACCTCTTGCCCAGATACACACTCAGCTCATGCAGCTCAGCATCCCCAAAGTGATGGGGGTCAGGGAAGGAAGCAGCACAGGGACCTGAAGGTGGGACATACCATGTTTTAGGCCTACAACCTAGGTGACAAAGCAACCTCTCCCAGAGCTCATATTTGTCCCAAGGACAAATTTCCTCTGAGGTATGTAGCAGCTCTATCTCTAAGCAGTAACAAGTGTGAAATATCTGTGTGTGAAAGGGAGAAAAGGCAGGAGAGTAACGTAAATTTTGTACAGACACAGAATAGAGAGATTAGATATTGTGAACCAACTGTGGATATGAGTTTGTTTTAAACTGGGTTTCTCCACCCGCCTATAGTTTTCTCATACACATATGACAAAATAGTGGGCATGGGTTTGCTTTTACAAGTTTTCTGCATAAATGTTTATGTGCTGTGAATTAAATCATGCACTTAAAGAGGGAAGAGGATGAAATGGAAAACTTGCCCACCCCAATGATGAATGGATTGCTCATTACTCATACTAACGAACAGCCAATCCAGGCAGGAAGTTTCCATCCAATAAATGTATCTCTCTGAAAATTTGCCAGGTAGAGGTAAAGAAAAATTTTACTTTTGCCATTTTGGATTATTTCTTGAAGGGTTCTGGACTCTTGCTGCAGGAGGAATAAAGAAGAACTTACAACACTAAGAAATACTGAACAACTGGCATAATCGAAGTTCAGTTAACCAAGCTTTTCTCTTTGTATTTCTCTGTTATCTGTTCTGGCACCTGCTCTATCTGCTAGAAGTATTTGATAATGCATGTGTCTATCTAATTTTGTTAAAACTGACATTATCAATTAGCCACTAAGGTAAAGGCTTTGTCAACATCTCACCTGAAAATGTGAGTAGTGTAAAATAGCCAAATATTGCTCTCTATTAAATATTTTATTTATTTCAGTACTTTGGAAGACGAGCAAGAGCTGTACCTTCAGCTAGCCCCTTTGTTATGGTAACTTCATCTCTGCTAGACAGCTGCTTTAAAATAATAATTCAGCTCTTCAGTGCTTTGTCTGTTGACGTGAATGTTTTCAAACATACAATTTAGGTTTGATTTTTTTTTTTTTTTTTGCAAAGCCATCTGAATTGACCCATAGCTATAAGGATTCTTTGGCTCCATGGTTTTTTGAAGAAACCCATCACCCATAGCAATTTTCATCTCTGTGTGCATGAGTTTTTATATGGTATCTTCACTTCAAGAATTCACAGGTACAAATAAAGGCTCTCTGCTCCTTCGGCCATGAGCCATCTTTTTGTTATACACATACAAGGGGAGCCTGTTCTATGAGTAGCTTTAAGGTGAGAAGGACTAGGTGGGACCAGGCCAGGTTTCACACATCATTAAACTCTTTTAATAAATTGATAAAACTCCACCCTATGAGAAGTTGCATTCTTTGCCCAGACTTCATCTACTGGAAGATTAGGGAAGAACTAGAGCTCCCATATGTCTGTTTTTCCACAGACATTTCCTGTTTTTCTACCTGTTTTTTTTTTTTTCTGGGACAAATTTGCAGATTCCTTTTGATGCTTTTTCAGGATTTCTGGCTGTCTGGCAGAATACTGCTCACTTCTACCGATTTTCAGGCATTACTGCAAAGCCCACATTAGTCAGCTACACAGAACTGGCACCATAAGTATTTTTAAAATGCTAAAAACAGCCATTATCCTGAAACTCCATCCATCTGAAGATCTCAAATGTTCAGCTAACACAAGACCTTGAACCCCAGTGCCTCAGGAGGGTTATCAGGGAGGGAGATGTCAGGCAGTCACAGCCTGTGCTGCACAGCCTGCCCTGAGGTTACCCCACACCCTGGGGGGGTGTGAGCACCTGCAGCACATGGGGATCCACTGTACATGGAGTGGCTCTCAGGAGGGGGATCCTGCCTCAGATTGCTGTTGCTACAGGGGATGATCACCATTTGCTCCCAGGCCATGGGGTTACAGGGGAAGAACAGCCAGATTGAACAGTACATGGGGAACTAGAGGAAAACTTTGGTAAAAATGAAGGAGTTGGCTTGAAAAGAAACATTAAATAGGCATGAAGATTTGGAACTGGCAGGGGAGATCTCAGGGAAATGGCAGCAACCTCCAAATTATGTCTGATGAGCCATTTTATCGGTGAGATGATGTGTTTGGTTTGATCTTTGACTCCATGGAAAAAAATTTAAACAGACACCGAGAAAAGTATAAGCATGATCTTTGTTCCCCAACTGATAGGGCACAATATATGCAGGCATCTATGTGTATGTTACTATCATTAAATCCACACAAGGTTGGGGAAGACTCCCTTACTGATGCATACAGGGCCAAACACTTGGGCAGTAAGAACAACAAGATTAGAGTTAAGCAGAAGTTAAATCACGATTTAAAAATAAATCATTGCAAGACAAGTGGTAGTTCCAAAAGCATTGCTGTTGAAACTGTGCACACTGCTGTTATCTAGCAGTGAAATTTGGATCCAAATCAGGGCATAGGATCACTTTTCTGTGAAATTTGGCAAAACACATGAAACAGAGTTTAGTCTGGCTGTATGCTTTCCTGATAGTTTTATGCCTGGCAGTGCGGTGAATGTTGGTACCTGATTAAGTTTGAAGCAAAAGTTGTTTTTTGGTTTTTATTATCTTTGTTGTGGAAAAGATAACCCATCAGAAGTTGCATTGGTCAAGTGAGTTTACACCAGACCAGGGATTTTTGTCATCTCTCTTTTGTGTTATAAGTTAGAAATATAAACTGAATTTGTACCATTGAACTACGGCCAGAAGCCGGTGAATTCTGGCCTTCACCACTCACTCTGCATGTGAGTCTGCAGTTCTAGTGACAGAACTACTGAATTTCTGTACCATCTAGCATTTCTGCCTTAATTTTGGGGGGGTCAAAACTTGATCTGAGCAGCTCCTTGAAAAGGTGATTTAAAGAGATTGAAACTTGAAGCAATCAGTGCTTCTGATGCTAAGCATGCTCCAGGAGGAAGATTTCCTTTCATTTCTAAAGATAATCAGAATCTCTATTGAGCTGATGTTCACAGAGAGGTTTTTACAATGCTGGATTGCCTTCAAAAATTTTTTTGAACCTCCATCTCAAAGGCTTTGTTTTGAGCCTCAGTGGTCTGCAACTGCAGCAGGCCTTCATTCTCCAAAGGCTGTAAACTGGCATCAGGAATTACCTGGAGCTGAAGAAAGGACCTGAGCGCTGGCCTGAAGTGATTACAGTGATCTAAGGCAGGCACAGGGCAGATGGGCTCCTTCTGCCACATCTGGAGCCAGCACGTTGTCTTACTTTGGCTTGGGAAGCAGGAGGCTGTTAATAACACAGCCATCAGGTAACAAATGCAGAGGATATTGTGGCCTCAGCAGGAGGAAGGGATGAAACTCCCCATAAAGCTAAAGATGTGAGAAGGTATTTTTGGGAAGGTGCCCAGTCATCCAGACCCAGTAAGGAGTCAGATAAGACTCCAAGTTTTCAAACAACCATAACAAAAAAAATCTTGCAGGCCTTTAATGGGAGCCAGCCAGTTTCACTTCCATCAGCATCATTTCAGCCTTGCAGAGGTTCAGGCTGAGCTCTATATTTGATTAAAACTGGCAGGGAGGAGGAGTTTCACGTTTCAGTTTTGTAGCCAAAATTTCTCCTGTACTGGGAGAAAATCGTACATAGTGCTAATAGAAACAGTTAAGCAGTTTTCTAATAAGTGGTTGTTTTCATTCTAAGACATTCATTCCCTGAGGCTTCCTGTGCCATTGAACTCCACTTTATGATGTGGAGCTTCAGTCTAATTTTCTTCCTCACAAATTCTTGTGCAGTCATTTCGAGTGTGTAGCCCACTTGCAAAGGAGGTAGTCAGAGTTATGCTGAGTTTGTTTAATTTCTGTATGAGAGAACACTGGTCCAGCCTGACGACTACCTCATTTTTCTCACATTCCTGAGGAATGCCCCATCCCATTTAAAAGTGTTGCACAGGAATTATGTATACTGACCTGAGACCATCAATCAGGTCTAGTTTAGAAGGTAATAATCCTGGAGTCCTACATGTTCAGAACTTTGTTCCTGCTTTCTCTCTGCTACTAACTCCTGGCACTTTTAAGTGAACTGTTTATAATCCTAACTGCAAAAAGCAGGCTCTATGTTAAATACGTATTAGGGTATATAAATTGTACATATGTGCCTACAGACATTTGTTTTAAATGCAATTTTATGCTTCCTAACAAATTCCAGTTTTGACGTTATTTTGGTTGCTGAGGTATAAGATCTAGTACACTCTGCATTATAAAATTTAAGTTCTTGCATCCTTTTTGGGTGACAAAACTAGGACTAGGCTATTGCCATCTCTGCTATATTTCTCATGTCCTGCTCAGATTGCCTTCGAATCACTCATCAGCTCCTGTTCCAGTTTTTCCTCTCTTCTTTCTTACTCAGAGAAAAACAAACCCACTGCACTTGATTAATTCAAAGCCGTTTTCAGGAGTGGAAATAGAACATTAGAGAATTTGAAAACAGGGCTGACCTGACTAACTGCTACAGCAATTGCACTGTCTAGGAAAACATCTGCAGTCCAGTCTTGGGCACCTTGGAGATTTCTGCTGCCATTCAGGAAGGAACTGATCTGCCTCTGAGCCTGGGATCACAATCCTTCTGACTGGGAAGGGGCCTGAAGCAAAAATCCAGGGACATGTTCATTGCTGCCAAGCAAACTGGGTCTTTGGATTATGTAGTTTAAAGGACAAAATCAGGTATCTGAAGTGGTCCACATTTCAGCTCCACTCTTCACAGTTACTCTAGTAATTACAAAGATTTACCAGACTTCTACACTTCAAAATTAATGGCTTTTACTGAAACAGAAGGTAACAATGATGAGTAGTTCTTTGTTATAAAATTAAAAAAGAAGACTGAACTAGAAGAACATGCTTCTAAAAAAGTATAATTTTTTTAGCAAGTATATTTCTGTTTACAACTCAGAATTTCTACACGTGAATTGGAAAAGCAGCTTCACTGCAGACTCTGGGTTTTGTTTGTATCTCCTTCTTACTGAATAGGCAATTGTTCTGATAGATAATGAGACCATACTCCACTAACAGAAGGAAATTTTTCTGTCTAAGAGTCTGAAGTCCTGATAAGCAGTACAGTAATCTTATATTGCATGCATTTTCCAAGTATGGAAACTTTTCTTCAAATACTGGGTGGCTTGTGGCTTCATTTATGGCTTTGAATCCATAAATGAAGCTGTTTATGCAGACCTATGGGTACGTTTTGGTAGCAGTAGATGACACCATATGAAGGAACAATTCTGTCCTTAAAATGTGACTCTAACAATCTCTTTATCAGAGCCTGTATTTGTTGTTTGCCACTGAATACTTACTGCATTTACCCACTTTTCAGCTGAAAACTTTGCAGGCTAAAACCTCCCCAAGCCCTCCAGAGCTCTTTTCTTTTCATGCACCATCACTGACAATATAAATAACGAGAGCCAGGTTATACTGTTAGCTGTCTCTGTAACATCAGCTGTGGTTCGAATATACCTTCAGCAACATCTGAAAAACCACACTGGTTTGCTTGTTGGGCACATGAGATGCTAAGGCTTGACTTGCCTGCCAGATCTTTGTGGATTTGAAACTGAGAAACACCTCTGTGGCCAGCTGAGCAAATTGTATGGTGTAACAGATGAGACTTAATGGACATGCATCCATGAATTCTGTAGCCACTCAGGAAATTTTGGCAGTAAAACCCCATTCCAAGTTTGGCTTTCATTGCAGATGATATTTAAAGCATGAAATGCAATTTGGTCAGGGCTTTTTTAGTGTTGAAAACAAATAGCTTGGAGATCTTTTGTAGTGTTTCAAGAAAGGAGTATAGCAAAACCTACCTAGAGAATATGTTCAACATATTTATTCTCATGTCCTCTCTCTTACTCCTCTTGTAAGTTTTTTCTGAGTGTCACTGCATGTTGCTTTCCAGGTTCATATTATGTGCCTGTCAATCAAATGATAGCTCATTTAATTAATGAGAATCAACTCAAATATCAGCCAGAATTGCACATTATGATCTCAGGGGCAATAAGGGAATAAGGTTGTTTTTTTTTTTTTTTTCTTAGTGAATTTTTGCTTCCTTAAAAGCTGTGGCAGCATGTTGAACCAAAGGTTTTTGCTTTCAGTCCAATGATGCAGTCTTTGGATGTTATTCCAGGATTTCTTGTGTGCTCTACATGGCAAGAGATCAAGTCTGTAGATTGCATTCAATTAAACAGGTCACCTAAATAAGATCATGAAAATAAGTATGTGGCGTGTATTTGTACAGCAATCTCTGCAGCCTAGTCAACACCTCTAGTTAATAAGCACCACAGATTTTCCTATAAATTTAGACATGAGCTGACAATAAATTGGGTTTATTATGTATTTCAGTGTCCCAAAAATCTGTAAAGGAAGTACTAACCAAGGAAAAAAAAATCATTTGTATGGATGGAAGGTTTTTTGTTTGCCTTCAAAGGTGCAGTCCTTATCATTTACCCTGACATCTTGTGTGCAAACACTGGCAGGGTCAAGCTTAAACAATGGGAAAACTGGTTGTAAAGGCTGCCCATTGCCATGTCTTCCCTTAATGTGAAAAGTGAACTGCTACAAACGGGTGACTTGTAAGTTGCTTGTTAGGGCAATAACTCTTGCTGACAAATGAGCTCTGAGTTGGATGGGGAGGAAAGAAGGGGAAGTTCCCTGATCTCTTTTGTCTCAGTACAACGTGCTGGATTTAATAGAGGCTGGAAAGATTGAGCAGAACACTGCTGGTGCTTTGAAAAAGTAATGGTTTCTTTCTAGCAGGGTTGAGCCAAAACAAGATATAGTATTTCTCTTACTTTTTTTTTTTTTTTTTCCCTCCAGAGAAACATTAAAAGTGTGGACCTCAGAGCTGATATGCACCACTACCCAGAGTTTATCATTTTCCACCTGCATGGATGCTTTCTCTTGTGCTGTCCCCTTGGAATCCTACCTTTTGTCTGCCAAGTGGAACTAAGTTAAAATACTTTTCTGCTGATTTGGCAGGATTAAGAAATAAATTAAAGCACCCTGTCTGCCTAGAAGTCTTGTTTTACCAGCTGCTTGCAAAAATCTACTAATGATTACATTTTAAGTCCTTTTAGCACTTTGAGTTCAGCAGGTTAAGCCTGCTGGACCTAGTGGCATGGGAGTCATGTGTCTCCTGTATCTGAGAGATCAATGTTTTATAGTAGGTTGGCTTAGCAATAAACAGTGAAAAAAGACCATCACTTTACACCTAGTTCTATTAAACATACAGTACTACCTTGCTGAGGTACCTGAAGGCTAAGTAGTCTCTCTGGCAGCCATGGGCACTTCTTGCCAAGCCAGAGTTGTCATGTGAGCTCATGCAAATCTGTTCCATTTGTGGAAAATGAAAAACTCGAGAACCAAAAGAACATAAAATGTACTTAGGAAGTTATTTCACCATCCATGAGGGGTTACTTCATTAAATTTAAACAGATCTCTTTTCTGATTTTACTTAAAATCTACCTTTAAAAAGGTAGTAAGGAAAATAAAACAAATATGCTGAACAGATATTCTTAAAAATATATTTCTCTGTTATTTTGCCACAGACTCCATTTTTACCAGAAATGGACCGTGGCATTTGATATAGTAAAAGCAGATGGTGTTTTGTTCAAGGGGAATAAAAATTTGAAACAAGACAGTTAAATTTATTGGAATTTGAAATATTTGGCACAAAAAATTATTCTTTAAATTTAACCAAGTTTACATGAGCATACTCAGTTGTAACAGTCTTAGCATCTTTCTCCAAACTCACAGTCTGCCTTGGATCTCTCCATGCTCAGATTCTTGTGTTTGATTAGGACTGAACAAATTAGCTGTAGTTTGTGCAGCAAAATCTGTTTTACTTCAAAGTAGTTTTGTCATAATCAATAAGCAACTGCAGTATCTCTTCCTTATGAAGTTAACCTGGCTCTGAAAAGGATTTGCATTATTTCTTTGGATCTCTTAAATACTTGATTTTCAGAAAGAGGATCAATTTGGGTATATTTGAGAAACCTGAGTGACATTTGCCAAAAACATTTCCTGATGGCTTAGTCTTTCAGAATATGCTAAGCATCCCTTTAGGGTTTAAGATACCCCATGGCTTACCAAGGCCCACACTGATGATTATCAGTTGAATGGACCCTGTCAGGAGAGATTTTGACCCATGAAAACAAGGACTTCCTAGAGAATAGATAACAAAAACCAAAGGTTCATCCAGTCATCTCTGTTTCTGTAGCTTACAGTAAACAAAGGAGCAATGTGGGCTGGCTGCTTAGTGCCTCTTTTCTCTCATTATTCCATTTGAATTACTTATGGAGAGCTGGGTTGGTAATCTGGTAGGCTTTATGTAATGAGGCTGCTTTTCTCTAGATCAGAGGCAAGACATTTTAATTTGCTGCCAGGATCAAATGATGGCCATTCTTGCTGGTAACTTTCTGCCAGTGCAGTGAATGACTCTTTTGAGTGATTTACTGACCTGGGACCTGGTGAAGCAAAGGATTACAGGATGAAAATATACAGTGCATAAAACAGGTCATATGTCACCAATAAAAATACCAATAATCCAGGTTTTTTTCTTCACATTTTATACGGAAATACATCATTGATTTAAGACCATTCCCTACAAACTACTGCACTAGCTGATTACCACTGTGGTTTTCTGTAACAACCTTCTATTGCTACAGCCCCATACTTCAGTAGTCCAGCACACTTCAGTAATGATGGTTGCCTGGTAATACTTTCTCAAAACCCCTTTATTAATAACAGCAAACTTGGGTTTCTTGCAGATGACTTGTAAGTAACCCAATAGGGATGATGTATTGAAAGAAACCCAAACCTTTCACTGCAGATCTTTGCTCACAAGTTTGCATCTGCAAAAATGGTTTTCTGAATCTGAACTTGGCCCATTGTAAGAAGCAAAGGTTATTAAACTGCTCAGACCTGAATGTTGTCAGTGTGTGGTTATATGCAAACATGGAGATTTAGTTTTGGCACTATACTGAATTCTCAAGCTTGCTGGAATTGCCTTATCCAGTGTCAGTGTTTCTCTACCAGAAAGATGAAGTAGCACCCTCTGTAATGCCGTGTAAAATAAAGCAGTCCCTGTATTCAGAATGTTGTATGGTCTTTCTCCAAATGTGAAGGAAAGTCATAGTTTCACATCCTGCTACTTTCGGTGCTTGACCACCTTAAAAACACTTAAATCCAATTTACATTTTCACATCATTTCCAAATGTGTTAATTCTGTGAGTTTTTCTCCTGTAAATAGGTGAAATGAAATCCTTTGTGTTATGTGTAAGAGTATTGTTGGGGTTTCTGTAAGATTCATTTTAAATATGATTAAAAAAAATAAAATACGGTGGTGTTGAGAAAAATATTTCCTGTAGCAGCAGGATATACTTTTTTAAAAAAACTTCAAGTCCCAAGCTGGGCAGGAGTCTGTGAAAATCAAAGGCATTTTTTAAAAGATAGAAGACCATGTAGATTTGGCATACTGACAAAATCCCACTTATGGAATCCATTCAGTGTCTTAGCCACAAAAATTGCAGAAAGAACACCAACAAGATTTTTAGTTTCCAGAATACTGTATTTCTTCCTCTCTTCTCCCATCTCTGTATTCATTTCCTGAAAGATGGCTCATTAAGGAAAGGAAATGATATTTTTTTAAAGAGCAAATAATTAGCTGTTCCTGAAATTCCATCCCATGGGCTATCCCACTCTCTTTGACATAACTACAGTACAATAATTTCATCTGAAGAACTGATTTCATGAGTTTAATTTTCATGTATAAAGAGTATTTCCAAAAGAAAGTAATCTTTAAGTAATCTTTTTTTTTTTTTTTTTTTTTTTTTTTTTTTTTTTTTTTTTTTTTTTCTCATTTTTGCTGGCTTTGCAGAGNAATGGTAGATATATTTTCATCCTGTCATTTTAAAGGAAAAATATTAGGTAATTGAATATTTTCTAAAAAGCTGGATCTTTAAAGTCCGCCTGGGATTACACTAAATAATGCATAAACAACCAGAAAAAAAGCTTCCACATGCTTGCACATCATTACATTTTTGGGAGGCTTTACTGAGTGGATAAAAATAACCACAGAAGCATTTTAAGGGTAAGAAAATGAAAATAGAGACCTAATGATCCTTTGTATTCAGTTTTTTTTGCTCATTTACTGACTTACTCCTGTAGATTTTGTGTTTGTAGCCAGGCAGCTTCAAACCAGTTTTCAACTGGTAGTATTGGGAACTCCGTAAATATCACCAGGTTTCAGGTCCGTGAGCTTTTGAAGCTGGAATAAAGTGGAATGACACCCTTCTCCTACCCCACGAGGCTTCTCCCCTCCCCTTGCCAGGGGCTGGCACTGTTTACTGCAAGGCTTCTTTGCTGAGCAGGATCAGCCCTTGGTAGCTCCAAGGGAGAGCAGTGTGGGTCTCTCAGCTGTGTTACTGCTGCTTTGTCCTTGGTGCTGAGCAAAAGGGTGCACGGACACAACCCTCCCGCCATCCAGTTTTACCCACAGTGCAAAAACCTGGAGGATTGGAGTAATCAGATCTCAGCAGCAGTTGGTGTAAATTGTACAAGAAGCTTTGCTCAAACTTGGCAAGGGTCAGGTGTCTGCCACCTCCAGCTTATTCCCTTCCCACTGCCTGATGGATAAGGCTAGATGGCTGATCAGATCAAATACAAATGCTTCCAAAGAGCTGACAAGAACTCGTGTGGGATGCCATTGTGATGTTGCATGTCGATGGCAGAAGTTCCTTTCCAGTGCCATAGGTTTTCATCCTCGGTACTTGATTTCCAAAGCAGTAGCACGTGCAGTGGAACACGGGGGAAAGGACAATGCTGTCAGGAGATGCTGTACAAAGTGCTTGTGGTCCTCCTATGTCCTTGACTACAGAATGATACTGTCTTGGTTATTGCTGTAGAGGGTGTAGGTAGAAAATTGAGCCCATAAATGAGTAATTCAGAGAACACTGGGACCAAAGAGGCCTGATTTCCTGTAAATTCTCCTGTTAGGTTTTATAGGTCTTTGTCCTTTAGTTTTTCAGGTGGTTGGAGCATGTTTTTGGGCTCCCTTCCATGTGGATTCTCTGGTGTCTAACAACATTTGAGCTCACATTACTCTCCATCTCTCACTGGTGGCATTAATAGGGTTTCTCTCCTCTGCCTGCCACATGCTTTCAAAAAAGTGGATGGAATCTGAGACTCTGAAACCTCCACAAGTGTGGTTGGAACTGTGCTTCCTAACACAAGGTTTGAATTTGTCCACAAACGTAGAGCAGTTTTAACTGGGCAAGGGAGCTATAATTCCACTGACTCCAGTGTGGTTGTTGAAAGGGCCAGGAGGCAAAATTGTACATATGTGAAAAATCCCAGGATTTTAGGAGATGTTTCTTTCAAATTGCAGTAATAAGCAAAAAGTACTGAACTGGTTTCATGGAAGTGAAATTCTATGGTTTTTTTACAAAACACAAATGTTTTAAAGATACGTAAAAAGGTACCACTGAAGCTCTTAGTGGTAGGAATGTGATCAAATCTGGAGGCTCTGATAATCCTAACTCCTTCTCATCTGACCAGGGAACCCTGACAGGAGTAAGGTATCTTATACAGGTTGGTCACAGCTCTGAGGAGTTTGCATTTTTCAGCAGGGTGCAGCAGTTGCTCCTCATTCACACAGTGTATTTATGAGTAATGTCAGACACCAATCAGTGCCAGATCCTGTTGGCATCTTACATGATAACTTAGCAAACAGGGGAAAAAAAGGATGGTAACAGAATACTAATATTAACTTTGTAGGAGAGAAAAAAGATCTGTTGCACATTGATCTCATTAAGTAAATGATTTACTGGAATTTCCTCTTGCTTTGCAACTCGCCTGAGAACATATTCGATCTCAGCTATCTAAGGCCTGGATAATTTCATCTGGTTCTCGGCCAGCTATGACACAGCCATTTAACTCTGTCACTTTTCTTGGCCACCTCCACTCAATGTTTGTTGTTGGCTTCTGTTTCTAAAGTAACAGGACAGTATTTTCCTAAGATACCAAGGACATGGCCAACAGGAAACTGGGAGGTCTCATCTGGCTCTGCTTAAAACTGGCTAATCATTGAAAATTTGGTCTGAGGTTGAAAAGGACAGCATTACCTTTCTGTTCTTATAAGATTTGGTTTTATATATCTCAGGGGCTAAGAAAATAAAATCAGGAGAAATAACAGAAAGTACATAACTGTGGATAAATCAGACTTGATTATGTTTGGTTATCTTAATTCCTGTGTTCAACTAGTTGGACACAATAAGATCTGTTACCAGTTTCCTTTGAATCTGGACTTGCTAGAATAAAATGTAGGGCAAATGAATGATGAAAGAAATTTCTCAAGGTGGTCATTGAGCATGAAAAATAATTAACAAAATAACTTAATTATGACACTGAGACTTCAGTTTGATACTTCACGTTCTCATGTTTAATTCCCATGAATATATAAATGTACATTTAACATTTGTGAAGATATAATAGGGATTGCAGGTCTGCAGGGAGAGATATTCACATGCAGTGCATATGTGGTCTCAGTATTGTGACCACATATTGTGATTTCAGTCCAGCACTTTAATTACTAAGATTCTGACATCATGATATAATGCAGGCATAATCAAGACACATTAGAGTCACTGGATATCTCAACACGAAGCTGTGAGACGCCAAGTGTTTAACAAATTACCTGATATCTACTAATTCATCACTTGTGCATGTTACTGGATTACAAATAGAAACAGGCCTGACTACAGATTTGAGAATCAATAAGGGTTTCTAAGGCAGCTGATGAAATTACTCTAGTACCTGCTGATAGTGGAGGGAGCCTGACAGTCCAGGGTTTGTGAAGATTTCTCTGTCTGCTTTTTCTAGTTAAAAAAATAGGAGTATTATGTGAAATGGCATTTTTATCACTAAAAGGAGATTTTTATGACTTGTAAATATTGTATGTTGAACAGAGGGCACATCTCTACTGACAAATGTATTTAAAGAGTAAAAACACCTAATTAGGTTTTATAGTACCTGTATTTGTCTAGCAGGGAGAACTGATTACAGGAGAATCAATAGACAGGACCATTCATTGCAGCAATCTAAATGCATTTGGGCCAATGGGAGTTTGGAAAGAGCCAGGAATGTACATTGAAGCCAACTCCCTCACTACTGGAGTCTGCTGTCCCGCATCCAGCGCTGACTGAAGTGTGAATGCAGAGTATCTGTGTATTAACTATGCCATTGTTTCTCACAGACATCAGCTCAGAGGTAAACCCAGTGTTTGCAGTGATCAGTGTGCAGGGTGCAGCAGCTGAAGTGAGGCTGCTGTAGCAGGGCCATCTGCACTGCCCCTGTTAGGGGACAGAGATAAAGGAGCACGTGGTCCCTGAGAGCTTGGACCTGGGTGCTCTATGGCCTCACTGGGGGCACCAGTCAGAAGACAGAGGTGGGAAGGACAATTTGATAGAGGCTACACTGGCCTGCTGGGCAGCAGGGTCCTTTGAAAGGTTGTAGGGGGTATGTCTTGACCCCTGCCCTCCCCGTACTTTGGGCTTACTGTCATTGTCAACAGCACTACAGACCCCAGGTCACTGTGCTGAAAGGGTAAGGTCTTTCCCTCTGTCCTTGTTTAGAACCTTTGTGCATAATTTCACCCCACGTGTGCTGATTCCAGAAATTAAAAGCTGTGGCATATATGCTTCAAAGTAAAACTGTATTTTTTTGCAGGCTTTACTGTTGCTGCATCAACTGGCTTAGCCTTGGGCTGTGTAGCCCCCAAATGCATGAGTCCCTTCTTCTGTATCACTCCAGCCTGGAGCATTAAAGAGATCCACTTATAACTTCTTATCAGCACAGCATGAAGACAGGAAGAAAATCACTTTTAAGAAACAGCACGCCTTTTAAAATAATCAGCTCAAACTTCTGGTTCAGATTAAGCACAATAAAGCTTGGGTTGCACCCGTACTATATCCTTTGGGGAAGAAAACACCACAGAGGCGTTGCTCATAAGAATGGATTAGGCTTGCAAAGATCAGTAACTAGTATAATCTGGAACCTCAATTCAGATGCTTTGTTTTTTAAAAATAGGGTTCACTGGGGCAAATGTATGCCAGATGTAACAATCGTGGCCAGCAAAACTAATTATTTCTATTTAAAAATTCCATTGCTAACACAAATGCTGCCTGGAATGGTGTGGGCTCATATTTTCAGCGTATGAAAGGCTCTGCAACTGCTGACATCTCTGGAAGCAGTTTGACCAGTAAGGCCAGGAGTCCTCTGTGGAAACAAAAGCCCTCTGCTTCTTTTATTAAGTGTACAATCTTTTCCTCAGTGCAGGCTAGGTACAGTTTGGAGCCATGAATGTGGGAGAACACCCATTGGTGAGTCCATCATCAACTCTTTCATCTATGTAGAGCACATAATAGGGCATTCTTCCCATAAAAATGTAAATTACAGTGGAGATAAAGTATGCCCGCTGTATTTTCAAATACTCATGAGTTGTGCTTGTCATCATATGCACATGCCTGTGTGTGCTCACAGGACATGCAAGCACAAGTTTATGGGGGGAAGAAGTCCTGCAGAGTTTTATACTCTGTCCAGTAACTCTTGCTTCTATTCCCATGCCACACAATAGTACTGTGGGTCATAAAATCCCTTCTTCCTTCTCTCCCCGGTTCATGGTGAGGCTATTCCTGAGTAAAGAACAACATTTCTTGATTTTGACCATGCATTGTCCAACATTTCAGTGCATAATAAAAAAATTTCACTTACAGCTCAGGTATCACTATGAACTTCCCGAAGTTTGACTGAAATTGCATCTGGAGCCTGTATGAGCTATGTTTCACTTACAGAGTGATTAAACAGGCTAAGCTTTACTGGAGGAAGCCTGGATCCATGAGCTGGGTTCGTAGGCTTGTAGATTTAGGCCCAAAGACCCATCCTAGCCCAAAAATTTAGCCTTGTTTAAAGACACTTGAACTTGTTATGGTCGGTTGAGTGCCAGATTTTCTTAAACTGTTTTCTCAGCTGTGTTTTGCACTTAGGTAGGGCTCCAAAACCATCAGGAGTAGGAATTTGTGCATTTTGCACTTATATACTCGTTATCAAGGGAGCATAAAAATTATGAACAACGGAACCCAAGATACAAAGTTTGTATTTTAAAAAATCTTCAACAAAATCCATAGTTTTAGAATACTGTAGAACAGAAAAAGAGAGGCTCTGAGCACCATGAGTGAGCAGCTGTGTGAGCCACTTTCTGTAGTCTACCTCCTGTAATGTTTCATGAGTGAGGACTTCTGTTCAGCTGTGGTGACAGACATCTGCAGCGGAAGAGATACTGTGTGCATGGCCAGAACACAAACAAGAAAAACTGATTCCAGTTCTATTGTCACTTCCCTCAAATGCATTTGGACAGTGATGAGAAAAGTTCTTATCTGATTTACAAGACATTTCCTCTCAAATCAACAAAATGATCTCACAGTATTAAGAAACCCTTTGCTGATCTGCCAACAAAATTATTAATGCCCCATGAATTCTTACTCAGACCTTGAATGGAAGTTTTATTTCCATTTAATACCATTTAATTTTAAATCTTGCCAGATTTTTAAGTCAGTATATGCGTTGCAGGGCGTATTGCTGTTCCCACAGGGAACAGTCTGTCACTGTCAACCTGAGAAGAACACCTCAGGTTGTGCTGATACAGCTTCACTGGCAGTAAATCACAGACTAAGTGAATTGGTTGGGCCACCAGAGGAACGATGGATAGTCCTCAGAATAAGCTTGTTACCTTCCTTTAGAAGAAGATGCTGAGGGATCAAGGCAAGGCACATTTTGTTTACGTTATTTTCTTGACCTATCATGACCCAACCAAGAAAGTAACACAAATTTCAGAAAAAGGCCGATGTTACCTGAGAACTAGGAATAATACTCAGAAATCTTGTGAAAAGATTCGACATGAGAAGAATATTCTAAAATGCAGAGTTGAAGATTTGAAAAACAGCCCCATTCAGAATCTGAAATGTTTTCCAAATGAAAGAGTTAATTAAGGAACCTAAATCAGTTGACTGTAAAAACTATGGTACATTTAGATTACTGAATTTTATTTTTTCAGTGCGTTGTTCACAGCAAAAAGTGAGATTGACTCTCCTATCCACATCTGGAGTTGAATTCAGAATTGCCCCCAAACTCAAGGATATTGGAAGAAGAGACTTCAACCCTTGTCCAGAAAAATCCCAGATTTAAAAAAACCACCAAACATAGTACATTTCAAATAATTCCTTTCTGTGCATCCCCAGTTCTTGAAACATATAGAGCATCCTACGGCTGTGGGATTTTTATGAGATAGGTGTCTTTGTGCATTGCATCTTAGCTTTTTAAGTTTTGTCAACCAAGGAGACAAATAAATATTCTGGAAACTGAGGTGAATGTGGTCAAGAATGAACGGAGCATGTCCTCCTGTAGTGACTATGCCCGCTGTATGGTTTGTTTTCCTTTTCATACAGAAAGTATGAAAGTATGATTGAAGTATCACTCAAAAACTCTCAGGGGACTCCTGAAAAAATGGAGCTCCCGTTCCTATCTGCGTGACTGTGTTGGTG
Source organism: Polioptila caerulea (assembly GCA_013397295.1). Taxonomy (NCBI): domain Eukaryota; kingdom Metazoa; phylum Chordata; class Aves; order Passeriformes; family Certhiidae; genus Polioptila; species Polioptila caerulea. The sequence continues at coordinate 592,770 of VYXF01012757.1, read as the reverse complement.
GGGAACAAGGGTACAAATCCATAGTGAGGTGACTGGAGAGATTTTCTGGATTAACTGGATGATTTTGCTAAATGCTTCAATAGCAAATGCATGAATAGCTCAAATGAAGTATTTCAAGCCATGCAGAGATGATTTATTTCGAAAAAAATAGTGGTTATTTTAATCCAATCATCTTTGAATAGCTAGTGAATAAAAAGGAAATCTCTTTACCTTCTCCTTCTCTTCACTTTTATCCTTATTTTACTCGTGCTGATAATTTTATTCTTGAAGCATGCACAGCTTTCACAGGATGGCAGTTTTATTCCTCCATGGCCTTTCAGGACAAGAGTTAATAATTAAATGGAGACTACAGTCCAAAACTCTTCATAGCACTTCACATGAAGCATAATGGGCCACTTAATTTTTGTTGGAGTAACAAAAGGATATGATAAAACTAGTGAATGCACTAAGATAAACAAAACAGTTTCTAAAGCTAACTTTTAATGGACTTTAATGCTTCAAAGAGTAAAGATTCACAGCAGTACCCAACAGCAAACACTTCTGTAGCACACTTTCACATCTCAAACATTCTGCACATTTTCTTGAAAAAGGAAAAAAAAAGAACGTAATCTCTTCTCACTTCCACCATCTTTTTCCAAGGTGAACAAACTTTTTTTGCAGTATTATCTCAATTTAAATAAATATTATTGACAGAAAAATCTGATCCACAGTCTCTATGTGGACTTTTGTTCCTTAAATAAACGTAGGCCAATGCCAGGCTGACACCTTCAACTGCTCAGATTAAAAAAAAATATAGAAACCCCCATCAGAAGCTTGGGGAGACAGCCTTTTTTAAAAAACTCAGATGTAGACTGCAAAGCATAAACCTCTTTAAACCTCCTTTTTGCAGGAATGAGGTCCTGGCCACTAACACTCTCAAACAAGCTTTATACTTTTCTCTTATCTCAATGTACACCCTGCACTGGGAGGCTCCATTAAAACCTGAGAGACCTTCCCTGCAAAACTTTGATCATGCTCTTGAGCTGCATAGTCCAAAATATAGTCTCTCCTAAGAAATCTTTAGAAACCCCTTTGTAGCTGGTATACTACGAGTTTTCCAAGCACTTGCTGCAAGTCTTCAGGCATTGAAATGGAATCTAGAGAAGCACAATTTCACAGAATTGATCTCCAAAGACATCTATCACTGCAGCTCAGGTGACCTAAAAGCTGTTTTTGATGTGACACTCAATTTAATGTAAGTGTCACAGACTAGAAGCGCAAGCTTTTATCAGTAAGAGCAGTTGTTCCTGAAAGAAACCAGAAGGTTTCTTTCTCTGTTAAATTTCTCATTGGCAAAATCATGTTTGTCTAAACTGGAGAAAGTGCATCACCTGTTTTTGTCATTAATAAACAACTTAAGGTCAGATCCAAAGTCTGTTAAAATTTATGGAAAAGGCTCCCAGTGATTTCAGTAAGCTTTGGATAAGGGCCTATGCATCTGTACTTCTTCCTCATAGCATTTTCAGTTCAAGGGTATCATGTGTCATTGTCCTTATTATTTTAGTGCATCATAAAAGTATATTGTCATCACAGAAATTTTAGCAGCTAAAGGTAAGCAGGGAAAAATCCTTTCATGTAGTACAGGGGCAGAAAAAAGAAAAATTATCCAGCCAGACTAACTGTAAAGCTCCAACTTACTCTCACGATGGGAATGATACTGTCAAGTTTAAATTATAATTGCTGATGGGATTTATGCCAGCAGTTGACCCAGATAGTGAGTTGATCATCAGCTGAAATGGGGATGTAAGCCTTAACAAGAATTGAAAGAACAGAACTGTTATGAGGAATTCCCCATGGAGCCCTTGAACAGTAGACAGTGTTATCTTTGCAGCTGTGCGTAGGAAGAAAGCACAGACTTCAACAATTCTCCAGGCTTCAGAATGCACACAATGGTGTATTTCACATGAATGCATTTCTCTGTTATGGCTACCACTAACATGGATCCGTGCTTACATCTGGTGCATCTGTCCCTTTCATTTTTTACAGCTGATGGGAAGCCTACGCACTAACAAAGATGTTATCTTTGAATATTTCTTTTGTGTTTTGAAGAGTATTGCAGTTATGCCTTCATATACACATGAACAGCAAGTGCTTAGTGTGTGGTTTTCTACTTAAATGTGCTATTTCAATGCATAGTGATATCTAAAAGGCTTCCTCAGACATAGATTGTTTGCTTTTTTCAAGTCTGTCTTCAGTACACCCATTGATATATAATTATAATATAAATTGATAGTCTCCATCACATTGTACAATTTTAAAGGCGGAAGCTTACTATAAATTAAAATTATTAGATACCCGAATATAAGTAACAAAGATTATGATTAAGGTGTATTATAGAGCACACAAAATGCCTTAAGTGGGAGGCAACTGGATACCTTTGATTAGCAAGAGACGGAGAACCAGATACAGCCTGGTTGTTTTCCACCACTGCTGAAGCACAAAGAAGTCATAAACTGAGGTTAACCAACAATTTAAATTGGTTTGTAGCTGTTTGCATCACTAGAGCTCCACAAAGGAACCAAGTTGTATTAGTGAGCTGAACCCAAAATATTTAAGTAACATATCAGAAGAATGTTTGAAAACTGATACAAATACACTCTCATTAATATGTGGCTTTGCTAAGCTGACTATCAATTTTACATAACGCATAAATTTGTTAGTACTGAATTTAAAGTCTGTCAAGGTAGAAGTCTTTAAACACTATTTGATATTGGTGGTATATGAAAGGTAATTTCTGTAGTGGTATTTTCTTCTTTTAAAAATATATGGATTATCTTATGGAAAAGTTAATGAACAACTAAATAACTTGTGAGAAGAATGTGAAAGATATCAGCCTGGTTGGTATTCCACAGCCTAAGTCTTTGGATATTGTGAAAAATTCTTTGGGCAGAACTTGTCAAATCACCACCTTATTGTGGGTAAATATTCTGGATTTCCTGAGCTGCATGCAGCAGAAATCAGAGGCATAGGAGGAACAGCCCAGCTATCTTTGTATGCCCCCCACTCTGATTATGAGCGCTATCCAGTTATATCCTCAAGATAAATTAGAACAATTTCACCACTGCTTTATCTCAGAAAGCTCCTCAAGGGGCTGCTGTGCTCGTCAAAACTCACCAGAGCCCCAAATCCTCCTTATCTCGCTGAAGTCGAGGGTGGGCTGATAGGAAGGCAGCTACACCATCTTCCTGTTAACTGGAGATTTCCTCCGTCTGTTAGCGCGGGCAAGGAAGACTGAGTGGAGCTGTGATAAACAAGGGTATGAAAGGTTGTTGCAAAGAGAAAGGCAACAAGCTAATTCCCACATGCAAGGGAGATAGGGTAAAAAATTATGTGTTCAAGTAGGAGCATCAAATACTGTGGGAAGAAAGATTAGAGTAATGTTTTTGGGACAGTATGTTCACTGAGGGAAGTCAAGTGCAGGGAAAGATTGCCTAAAGCAACTGTGGGGTCTCTGCACAGAGATCTTTAAAGACAGGTAAGCAAACCCTGTGTCTGGAGTGAAATGGGAATGCTTTATCCTGCCTCACGGTTCCTGACAGGTCTATTTTGGTTACAGCCCCTTATCAGCGGGGGGCTGTGTGTACGTCTAGCTGGAGATCAGTGACCCTATCTGCCAGCAGTTCCCTGGGTATGTCACCAGAGTTACCTTGGCTAAACCCTGATTTTTGATTGCTTTGTGGCTAAAGCTGCAAGGGGTTACACAACTTTCTGTGGACAGAAGAACACACCCTGTCAACAAATTCAACCATTTCTTCTCCTCCCTTTGACAGGACATCTGCCACATCAACAATTAAACTGTCCTACGTGAACAAGTTTGCAACAATACCATGTTGAAAAAAACTCACCATGCAGCTGTCTATCAAGCAAATAATTACATTTGTGAAAATATTTTCAGACAGAGGCTGAAAATTGCCATTAGGATAGGCTTGAATCTTGAGTCTTGGTTCTGAATGGAAAGGCTTAAGTTTGGAAGATCTTCTCTTACAGACCTGCCAGGCAGGTTTGGAAAGCTTTCAGCACTTGGTAAAACCAAAGTACAAGGGACTGGGACAACATAGCCCATCTTATTTTTCACTCATGAACCTAAAAAGAAAAAAAATTAGAGGACCACCAAGCAACCTGAGGACTGGATGGATTCCTCCTCAGTGCTGGCAGAAACATCAGCTTGGATGGAATCTTGGAGGTCCTGTGCTTACAGGAAAAGGTTTGTTTGCTCTCCTAGTCAGTGCTACTTGGACTTTGTTTCTTCTTAGATAGCTGACATCTGGTCACAGATTTTGTTAATATTCAAGTCCAAATGTGAATAACATCCGATAATTAAAAATTTTGAGATAAACTTCAGCTTTCTGGGTGTGCTTACATCTGGTCCCAAATATGAAAAGTATTTCTTACTCATAAGCTCCAAAATAAATAACAGAAACTCAAGCCTAAAATAAAAAAAAGTGAAATAAATTCCTTTTCTCAATCCTCCTAATTACAAGGCAAATGTACATGTTTGTGGGTAAGGATAACAGAAATGACAATGAAAAGCAATGTCAGGCCCCAGGTCTCTGAATGCAGACATTTTGAAACTGATGAAGCAGCTGGAGTGAGTGACAAGAAGTAGGAAATACTCTTTTCCTTTAGCCAGATGTTCAGGTTAATAAATCAGGCCAAATGAGTTGGGATTTCTTCTAACCAAGGGCTCTGGATGCACCATCAATTTTTTGTCTTCACCACTGACATTAGCTTTCCATGTCCTCCAGCTGCCAGCTACCACATCAAACCATCTCAGAGCCATGTCCTTCCCCTTGCCCATGGCTGCTGTCCATCACTGGCTTTGGAGCAAGCTTTCCAAACCTTTTCCGAAATGGGGGTCTCCTGCATGGTACATAGCGTAAGTTGCTGCTAGCCAGGAAATTGGGGTGTCCTTTTTTGGCTGCACCAAAAAGGTGAATTCATTCCCCAGCTGCCCTCAGGAACCTTGATAATGATTCCCACAGGTTTTCTTGATGCTTAGCAGGAAAGCAGAGCTGAACAAGTGCAGACCTCCCTGCTGCTGAGCTTGGACAATAGGGCTGCTCATAATACCAGCAGATGTTTTTGCTTTTTAGGCCGTACAGGGCAAATTTATTTTCCTCTCAGGAGCAAAGAATAAGAATAGCCAAGACTAAGAAATTCAGAGCTAGTTTCTGGAAACCCACTACTGACTTATGCAGCAAAGCAGTACTTACACTTTAGATCCACCAGTAATGAGGCTCTTCTGGTTAGTACGTGGAACTGCTGGCTCAGCATAAACAGATGTGCCCTAAGCATCAAAGCTGGGCTTAGTTTTATACCCTGCTCTGCTTAAACACAGTGCACCAGGTAATTTCTCTAATTATTGTATTGTGTTTGTAATGGCATTGTGTCTCTTTATCTTAAGGCACTGAGGTCTGAAAGCCATAGCACCCTGAAGCCCTCATTAACATCATAAGGATCCGACTAATCTATATCAATTTTTTTACATTTATTAAAAAACCCAACACTTTATAAACTATTTTTGTTTTTTCTTCTTCTTCTTTGTGCTCATAAAAGTACTAAAATTAAAGCAGAAACAAAGGAGGAAACACATTAAACTGTTTAAAGTTTTTAGTTCACAAAAAACTTTTATCTGGATTTCTTGTTTGGATTCAAAGAGGCAAAACATAACACTTTGATGTTCTTCATTGCCTGTTAAAAGAGAGAGAATGAGACCCACCAATAGGAAGAAGTTGGCATGAAGCCCTCTTTGACACAGCAAGCACAATGTAAAGGATTAAAGGTCTAATCTAGAAGATATATTGCACACTAAACAGCAGAACCATTTAGGAGAACATTAAATGGCACTTAAGCTAAACAGTTGTCCTTGGGAACTGCAGTTTATATGTGACTGCTCTAATATCCATTTTAAGCTTACAGGGCTTTGAAAACAAGATGTCATTGTTTTATAAAAACACACACATTTAATCTTCACTTGTGAGGCTGTCCTTGAAATATCTGGCTGTTGGACTGGCTAAACATTTCAGAGGAAACAAACGGGGCTGGTGTCAAAACTAGTACTGTTGAACTTTATTTCTGAAGTTATTTGCATGTGCTCAGTTGATATTTTTTTCATCCAAATAAGCAAACCACAAACTTTTTCAATGATAAAAGTCCCATTTAATTTTTTTAACAGTATTCCCACTGTTCTGTAAGAAAATAATAATAATAATACAGCTTAAGTAATATGAGAGCACCGAGAAAATGGTCAGTTCTACATTCACTTGTGTTCTGCGTTCTTCATAAATTAATATTTATGGAACTATTACGAGGCTACAGCCAAAAATAAAGACCACCCAGAGCATGGTTTCAATTTTAGTATTCTAAGCACAGGTCATTAAAAAAAAATCTTACAAAAAAAGCCTTCTTCTGTAACATGTACACTACATGGATTTTCATGCACATCACTTAGTAGGCGTGTGAAGCATATTCCGTTTCTAAAAAATTACAAAGCATGCTTTTATAATTCACTTATTATTTCTCCCTGGGGAGAAATCATCCTCTCTACCATACAGGCAGTGAATAGAAAAGAAAAAAAGGCAACAGGGAGGGGACTTTGTCTAGCAGAATTATATAGTCCAGTTCAAAATCCTCCTACTTTAACTGATGATCCAGAAAATGAAATGGAAAGAACAATTAAAAAAAATTACTTGTAACTGTATATTTGATACCTTGAAATTTTTTTCTTGTATCAATAATTATAGCAATCCTTGGCATAGAGACTGATCAAGGGTATCCCTTAGCTCAAGTCATTATCCCCAAAAGCTCTCTGAACACTAAGGAGTCATTGTGGTCCTCAGGGGCAGTTTTGGTTAGCAGGGCTAGTGGCCCCTCAGACAGCTGCCAGGGGACAGGCAATCCCAGCTGGGTGCCTTGCTTACTGCTGCAGCAAGGAGCCCACAGGGGAAATGAGTGAGGAGAGCAACCACCTCCTGCAGGGCATGGGTGAGCTGAAGTCTCAGGTGGCTCAGGCTGAGGAGCCCTGCAGGATGGACTGCACGGTGTCACAGCCATGGAACAAGCCAACAGATACCCTCTGTCCCCAAGAGGCGTTCCAAGGGGATTGCAAGAGAAAAGTTAGCAGTTATCCCATAATAACCTCCTGCCAGGCTCCTCAGTCACCAAACCAGGATGCCTACTGTACTTGTTAGCATGGGATTAACTGCTGGAATATCTGTCAAGCTGCTCCTCTCAGGTTGGGTAGGAATCCACTTAACCCTTTGTTAATTGAAAGCAGCAGCTGGTATCTCATGGAAAGCATTTTCTGTCTGTGCTAGGTGCCTGCCAGTTCTCTGTCTCTCTTAGGTAGATTTGCCTGAACACAGCATTGAGATGTGCAAAGAACAGCAGTGCTGAGGGAAGAATTGCACTAAGGCAGTTTGGCCAGGCCTCAAGCCCCAACAAAATGGTGTCCAGGGATGACATTAAGACTCCACTAGAAAACAGTTTTGTGTGATTCTAATTTTAAGTGGTTCTGGTCTGAAGTTTGTCAGGGGGAAGGATGGCATTGGTCCTGCAAGATAAAGTATTTTAGTCATTCTTCTATCTTTCCCTTGAGAAGTCTTTCTAGGATGGTCTATCCTTTTCTGTCCTCTTAGATATCCATGCCAAATATCACCCAATCCCAAGGCCATGAATTTCCTTTCAAGTAAGACCACTCAAACCGTTTAGAAAATGAGGAAATAACCAAGAGAAGAAATAGTATGTTTCATTAGAACAACAAATATCCTCAGATCAAATGCAAACTTGCAGACGTAAGTAGCCTTTCTTCAGGTCTCAAAAAAAATTTCCAAATGAAGGCAACAAGATTTTGATTCATTGTGGTATCTTAACCTGTAAGGCACCTGGGAGAAAATTAGTCTTCTTCCTGTCTAGAGCCAGGTGACTGCTCTCTCTGCAGCCCTTCCTCTGCTTTGTAGTGTCTCACTGAAAAGTTCAAGTCTCAGCACACACAGACAAGACTTACATGTTATTTGTGTTTAGGAAAACTCAGGCTTTTCTTTGTTTTGTCTTTTTGGCTTTTAGCGTTTAAAAAAAATAAAAAGGTTATAAATGTTAAATGGTTGGTATTTTTTTTTGCTCTGTATAGGCCCTGCATCAGGGTGATCTCCATCTCTGGAAAGTGATAGGCCCAAAAGTTCTGGAAAGAACTGAAGAGCTCCACTGGGTAAAAGAAAATTTGGGAATATTCTTTGGAAGAAAAATGGTTGACTTAAACTGGTGTAAAATTAGGGCACTTAAACAGAGCTTATTTAGTCAGAGTTATTCATTGTAAGTGACATAATTTTGGATATTGAACTTTAGAGAAGTTGAAGAGTCTCAGAACTTTTCCAGATCCAGGACATGGTAAACATTGGAGCTAAAATGTCTGTAGTGTGCAAAACATTCTCCCAACTGCAGTTGGTTGCTCCCATGCTGGAACAATGCATATCCACAAATAGCAAGTAACCAAAACACTTTCTATTTCTTAATAGGCTGTCTGCTGTTAATTATTTTAGTTGCTTGCTGGGAACAATAGAGGTGGATTGGAAATGATCGTTCTGAAATTATGAGAAATGAATAAGTAACTATTTTCAGGGTTTTGGACTTTACTATTATATAGCGCCTCTCATTAGATGATCCCAAATCACTTTGAAAAGGGTAACTATTAGTATTGTACTCAGTTTACAAGCTAGCAGAGAGGGGCTAGGAAGTTAGTAGGGTGCTTAACTTTGAACAGGGCACAGGGATGGCTTTTGCTGCAGCTATTTATAGAGGATTTACACAACTGTAGTGTTTATTGTGTCTTCCAATAAAAAGCAGCTGCAGAAACACACAGCTGGCAAACTTCAGTACCTGTGAGATACCAAAGACATTATCCAGAAAGCTGATCCACAGGTACAAGGAGATTCACATGCTCTCTGCAGCAATATAAGTGTTGCTTTTCTAAAAGTCTGAACCAATTTTAAATGTTTATGTTGTTTATGTTCAAAATTCTCTTCCTCTGCCTGTTTAAAGCCAGATCCTCATCCTGGTATAAATCATCCAGCTGCATGGTTCAAGTTCCTCAGGTTTGCTGCATAGTTCTGCAGGCTCTGGCACAGGTATTGTTCCTAGTGAGCCTATCATCCACATACAGAAATATTTCCTCAGGGTTAGCAGTGCTATTGACCCAGACTTAGCTGTACATATGGGCTAGAAGCTGTCTGCTAATTGTGCTCTAGCTGACATGGGACCCACTTTCTCATGAGAAAATAGTGCAAATATTGACTCTATGACCCCTTTCAATCCACTTACAGACCCATCTTCCTTTGAGTTCATGAAGACCCTCTCTTCTGCACATTAGCAATGTAGGGTCTATACTCTCTCTGTATACACATCATGCAAGAGACATGCAAAGAAAGGATCAAAGATATGGCCATAAGCTGAACATCTGCTTCTGCCCATGATCTGTTTTCCTTGACATTTTCTTATCTCACATGCAGTTCATAAACTCCAGAACTTTCAAACCAGTCCCTCCTATTTTCCGTTGCATTATCCTGCATGGTGCTAAAAGAAAAAATGTGATTTCATGTATCTAGAAATTAAGTCCCTATGGAGAGCTCACAAAGGAGATTTGACCACTATTACAGTCAAAGGGCTGGAACAACACTCCTTACATTGCTAAATAGGATGTGGTAAATTTTGTGTCTCTATTTATAGGTTTCTTTAGAATTTCTGTAGATAAGTTTGGGCTTAGAACTTTATTCTTTCGGTGAATTTCTTGTGAGAGGCTGCATAAAGGTCAGCAAAACTTGCCTTATTAAGGAAGAATGGAGAAAAAAAATCAAAAAAGCTTGGAGATGCTTTGATTGAAAAGAGCATGTTCAATTTCAAAATTATGCCATGTTTTTTTATCTGGTGAGACAGTCACTTCTGTTTTCACTGGCTCTATTTCAAATTCTAATTTTGAGATTTCATAGTGGGACTCATCCAAAAGCCATCAGAATCACTTGTACACTTTTCTGTGAGATTTAGATTGGACTCTGCCCACATGTATCCAATTAAAATGGTCACTCAGACTCTTGAGAACTTCTCCCTTTCATCCTCTTGCAACAGAAGTCAGGATTTCTTGAGACAATATGATATCCACTCTCCATCTGCAACTTTAAGAAGAGTGGATGCATAAAAAAACCCCAGCCAATACATCAGATTTTGCCATAACTTCACACTGTGTTCAATCCTATTGATGTCAGTTCTGTGCAGCATTTGGCCCTGGATTTTCCCACAATGGGATCCCATTCTTCTTGCATGAGAATATGTCTTGGACAAATTGCCATGTCACATGCATTCAAAGGGCCATGATAAACCCTCCATCTTTGCACGGGCTCCCAGTTACATCAAAGGAATTTCTGCATACAAAACAAGGGCAAAATATGCCTCTAATTTAAGGTTAAATTATACCGTTAAGACACGGGCTGAAATAAGGGGCAGCAAGGAAGCTGAACCACATTAGGGAGCACATCCAAAGCACTGTCTCAGAAAAATGCAATCCTTTGTACTGTGAGCATTTGGCTCAAATGGGGAAGAATTTGTGATGTGCCTTTTCAGGGCACAAGCTATCTCCTTCTTTCCTCATAGGCCCAGTGGAATTCAGGCAAGGAGAAGAAATGAATGATTTAATACGCTCTTTACCTCTCTTTTCACACTGATTCCAGGCAAAGACCGGATCTGGTCCCAGCACTTTGTCTCTCCACAAAGACTGTGAAAAGACAAGAATGATCTTACTGTCTCTTACCCCTTCCACTGTATGTGTGCTTCTGTGATGAACAGTTTACCTTGTGGGGGAAAACATCCAAACCTGGTTTAGCAGTGAATTCTCTGATGACATAGGGGGTCATATGGAAGAAACGCACCTACGTATGTCTGTTCCTTGCATATGTAAATATGATTACAAAAGTAAAGATGAGCTATTGTCTGTAAGGGTCTAAGATAATAATCTTGGTAGAGGTTGATGACAGCACGGGCTTCTTAAACAAGAATAAAATTGGAAATGCAACTCTCATCTGGGAATATTAGGAGAACACAACTGAGAAGGAGATGCTGTAGAGCCAGATATTTGCTGCCACTGTTAAATATTTTGAGCAAAGTGAAAGTAAAGTCAAAGGTATTAGAATCAGCCCCCTGCTCAGTTTTTTATTTATCTTTTCTTTCATCTTAAATTATGTTGCCTAGATATCAGTATCAGGTACCTCAAGAGTTCACCTATGGCAGCATCACAAGTAGCACTGTGCTGGGAACTGCTACACTTCCATCAGGTTGTATATGATGGAATAAGGAAAAGGATCATGTCATCTCATGAGATTTTGGAACTGTTCCTTGTAATTCAGTTTTGCTTATTGCTATCTACACAGCTATCAAAAATAAATTATCATGTATTATATGTAATTATATGTAATTATAGGTAACATATGATTTGAAAGATTTGGGGTAGAAGACTTTTAATTGTGTTACAGGAGGATTTTACAGGGGATTCAGTGGATTTAAATAATTTATGATTGCATCTGACTTTAATTGATGTATCCCAAAGTCATACTCATAAAATGTGATGCCCTTTTCCACAACTTTTGTTTTATTAAAAACTCCTTGTATAGTTCATGACAGTTTTAACTTTTCACAAGGCACTCACAGACTAGAATCATCTTCCTTGTGGGCCTGCTAATGGAAATCCCCTCATACAGTTATTAGTCACTGTCTTACAATAGCTTCTTGTCTCTAAGTACTTTGATGTTGTACATAAGAGCCGTGGATCAATTACATTCATTTTTCCCATTACCGGGCAAATATTTGGACATTTTCTGTTGAGTTGATTCAAGGCAGAACTAAACCAAAGGAGCTGCATACTGCACAGACATTTCTAACCTTCAGAAGCTGAAGGTTTTGTGACTTGGGAGAATTAATAATGTTTATTCTAGCAGGGTAAATGGAAAAAGACCATTTCTATTTTAGGGAGATAAATGAAAAGCAGGGAAGATGGGTTTTGTTATGACAAAATCGTTCACAAGTGGCATGCTGAAATGAGGAAAAGCAGTTATGTATTTATATTATAATCCTTGAGTATGTTTGTCAAGAAAGACTCAAGTGGCAAAATGCATTAGTAATTGTGTTTCCTCACTTGTCAAAACAAGCATTTCCACTAAAATTAGTCTGCTAAGGTTGTCTCCATTGCAAAGATTCAAAATACACTAACCTTCTGCAGTGAAAATCCAGAACTTTTTTATTACCATGTGATTCTTCCCAACAAGGAGAACACATATAGCTATTTCTTCTTGCCTGTTTCAAACAATAGCTGTAAGTCTTCCACCACTGTGTCAGAAACATATTTTGAAATTGTTTCACTCGCCAGGATTCTTCTGTAGAACAGAAGAAGGAAGGAGAGCCAGCTGGCATGCCCAGCAGTGGCAATCTCAAGTGCTTACCATGCTCAGGAATGCTAGAAAGCACGAGCAAACGAGAGGCATTCTCCAAACATGGTGCTGCAGTTACCCCTCAGCTGGTGCTGCTCTTCTAAACTTACTCAAGTTGGCTACAAACACGGACGGGAATTTTGACTCAAACAAGGCTTTCATTGAGAAGAGACTAGTGCTCAATTTGGTCATTGATTCTTCACTCAATCTTTTTTTTCAGCAGACAGCACAGATTCCCTGAAACCACTTTTTCCATAATCCGTAAAGGAATTTTCTGTGCCTGTGGTATAGACAAACCCTCTGTTAATTCAGCTGTATTACTGCTGTGGTTCTGGGGATCAGAATGTGTCAGCTCTCTGGAAAGGCAGCTTGCATGGGCTTCCTCCTTTTCCTTCAGCAGCCAGGAACTGCCCAATGATAGGAACAGTGAATCCTGAGAAGTAACCCCATAAGAGGATTCCTCCCCAGGAAGACTTCCTTTTTGTCTAAAGATCAAGGAAAATCAGATGATGAAATTATTGTCAATATTATCCTCCTTAGACAATAATTAGGTAATGGATTTAGAGCTGTTCAAACAATCAACACATAAGTGGATAACATACTGGATGTTCATTACAAAATCAGGATTATGATTTTTTTTCTGATGAAGTTTTAATATTTTTGTAACTCTTTCTGAAATAGTATGGACTACTTCTTGAGTATTTCCATTTGCTGAAAAAATAGGATTCTGACAAAAAAAAATTGAAAAATAGCAACATTTCTCCCAGTACGAAAATTATTTCATTAGTATTGTGTGGTTGGACTAGAAAATTTGTCCAGTTTGAACCCTGAAAAAGTGAAAAATTACAAACTTATACATGCAATTTTTTTCAAGTTCTTAAAATCCATTTGTAAGTCTTGATACAAAATTATCATATCTATCACTTCCAGAAAAATATCTTGTGTCACAAATGTCAAGGTGTTTCAACAGGAGAAGGTATAGCTCAACTCTGTTATCTGCTGAGACTGCCAGGAAAGGCATAAATCATGGCTATCTGAAGGGCTGATGCTGTTCCATTTGTGTAAATTTGAGTCAGGAGAAACACCACAGTAATCAATGGACTGTACAGCTGTAAAGATAGCAGGACGAGGGTGCCCCAAACACATTGTGTTTTGCACATTTTATCTTTCTTTACTCATTTTCCTGCCTTCACTTCCTTTTATTTATTCCTTAAAATGAAAGATTGTAAAGAGCTGCAACTGGAAACAGTCTTATCACAGGGAACCACCCTCAAATCAACATGTCTTTTATTAGGCATTGTCTTGAAACTCCCGACCACAACTTGAACTGAGGACAAGAGAAGTTGGTGCCTTATTGCATTAGACCTATTGTAATTTGTAGCTTAAAAAGCATTATTTAATTTTCATTTGAAATGGATTTGCAGTATATGCAATTTCAAAAAATAGAAAGAAACTTACTGTCTCTTTCCATTTATGGCTCAAGCACTTTGTTGGAGGCATTGTCATTCATCACAATGTCATCTCATGGTTATTAATTTGCCTGCTGGGTAGAGGCATTTCAGCTAAAAGTGAAAGTACCAATTGTACTAGCTGCAGTTATATGTTTGCAGTATGTTGAAGAAAATAGATGTGGTCTGGGACTTTAGTTAAAAGCACAATTCTGTGAGGTGCTGAGAACACCCTGCCAGACACTGTGCAACCTCAGTTCCCATCCAGGGTGACAGAAAGCTAATGTGCCCTGTCTTTTTCAGGGTCAGACCACTGGTGATTAAACAATTCTAGCAAACATGATCTCATCCTTATTTGTCTGGGACATTATGAAATACTACATGAAGGAAGTTCAGATGTGGTAGCAGAATACAAAGCACTAACACACCCAGCATGATGCTTGAAATGTGTTCCTTTATAATCCTATATTTCCCAGACAAACACTTGTAAACATTGAAGTAAAACAAAACACATTTCCTTTTCATGAAAAAAATGCCTTAAAAACCACAGGATTAACAACACCAGGGAAGGACAATCCCCTGAAGGGCCTAAATCTTGTTTCCAAAACTTCGGCTGAGTTAACTGTGTTTAAGCTGAATTTCTTCACAATAGCACATGGAAAACATTAAAAAAAAAAAAATGTATCATGGTCAAATATACCCTGAATAGATTCTGAAGTGATACCTCATGATTTGAACACTTACTGATTACATTCCAATGATGAGGGTGTGAAATGGAACTCACACATACTGGATCTGGTTTCTGACTTGGCTGCAAGTTTTCCTGCATACACAGGAGAAAATCAGTTTCTCTCTGCTGTATTGTGGTCTCATAGCTAAAGAAAATAAATTCTATTCTGCTCTGTTCAAGTCAGAAGCAACACAAATGGGAAAAACTTTACACAAAACTTACCTGCTATTCCTGTCCCCCCCAAAAAAGATGACTAAATATATGCTGAGGTGATAGCATTATTTATTTAACAGAGTAAAACACAAAACATTGTGGAAAAAGCTCAGTGTTGTTGGCTGTTTTGTTTGCTGAATCACATTATTTTGAAAATAGAAGATTATGACATTATTTAACAGGTCTTTATTCATAAAGGTTGCACAGAGCTCCTCCTTTTGTCCTGCCCAGGCTGTGCCCAGTCATCCAGTCAGAAGAGAAAAAACTGTCACACAAGTGAACATATCTGGAAATGAGGAGAATTATATAGAAAAAATGCCTGGTTCATGGGCTGAAAGCATAAGTAATATAACACAGGCCCAGACCAATATCTCTTTGATGGTGTTTTATCTTTGACAGTAGATTCAATCAAGACAGGATTCATCTTATATCCTTCTGAGAGTCTGCCCTTCAGCTGTGCTCCATTTCCCATCTTCCAGCATTTAGCAATGTAAGAACTTTCTGAGCTAGAGGTAGCTTGCAAATCAGCCATACAAAGCATCTTATATTCATGATTTTGTCTAATCCAGTGATTTCAGAGGGATAAAAATTACCTATTTATCCTTCACAGTATCCATCCTACAGCAAGGATGATTTAATGATGTGCTGAACAAAAAAAATCTCCTCCTTTTCCTATATTTTCCTCTTGTCCAGTAACATGGCCCTTAGCTCCTGTGCTATTGAAAAAGTTTCCTATCTTCTTAGTTTCATATATTTTCGCCACACTAACCTTTCAGTCACTACCTTTGCAAATGGAAAAGATGCCTTAAGTTTTAGCTTTTATATTTTTTAGATTCTATGCTGTTTTAGTGGGTAGTTTTGGGTTTCATATTAAGTTCTCTCAATGTGAATTAATTCTCTTCTCTGTGAAGCTCTTTTCACAGAGTAAGTAGACAAAACTATTCCTTTTCTAGTTTGGGACCAAGGACAACTGATACAAATTTCAGGCCCAAGAACAAAACCAACAATGAAGTGAGAAGAAAGAACAAGGAGAATGGAGCATCATAACCTGGACCTGTGGCTGGACAATTGACTCCAATGTGCTAATGGACCAGAACTTATAAAAATGTGAGACCTCGTGGTCGGGTATCCATTTTGTGACCATTTTAAGGTTCATCTTGGGTGTAGTTCAGCTGGGCTCTTGTGCTGCCCAGATGTACCCATTGAGGCCTTTTAATTAATCCCTGCTTTATCCTTTTGCTCTGTCTAGTCTCTGTTCCAGGTCAGCCTCGAGAAGGCATCAGAAGAGCATTATTTTTTTTAGACCCCTTTACAGAACACTCCTCTGATTATTCTTGTTCCTCTTATCTATACTTTTCATGTTTTCATGATACTTGTGCTGCTTTCATCCATCACAGTCACATCTGATTGCTTGACAAATTCATATTTGAACTTTTTCAAATCTCCTATGTGAATATTGCCAATTGTTACTGATCTGTTGTGCTACTGATTTGCAGTAAAATCTCTGACACTTCAAAATGGGAGTTTGCACAGGCTCATTTGGTGTAAAGAATGACCCCAGTGTGAAGGACTCCCACCTCATCTACAGCAGGGACCAGTGCAAATAATTCCTTTGGCTGTTCCATAAGGTCTTTATCTTCCTTTGCTGCTTCTTCTCATCCTGCTAGCTGTCCAACCGTGCTGCTTCTGATGCATATACAAGAGGCTTTGCTGTTAGCTCCCATTACTTCTGCAAGTTGCTTTCACTAATGTTTTCGCTAGCTTTGCTGTGGTTTAACATTTATTTTCCTGAGGATTATACTCTTCCTCTGCTTTCTTTCTCTGGACACCACACCCATATTTTGGAAGATGTCTTTTCATTTTGAATATTGTCTATTACACAACTCTTTAACTCTGCCAGTTGCTTCTGGATGTGGCTGATTCAGAGTCCATTTTTATTGATCCTATCAATGACTAGCACACATTTACTCTTTTAAAAGCATGCATGCCACTTGCAAATATTTAATTCTTTTAACTACTGTTTCTCACCTGCCTTAAAGAGTTTTGTCATTTTTATACAATTCTCCAATTATTTATCTGAAGTATTTTGGTGGTGACTTAAATGTTACAACAAACCCAAGTCTCTGAATTGCTTTCTTAAGTGTTTACTAAGGATAGAAATCAGACTACAAAGCAAAATAAAGCTGTCATGAAAAGCTTTCTCCATTTGATTCACATAGTAGAGCAGAGGTTAATGCTCCATCAGTGTTTGTTTCATCAATTTGCACATATCTACATTAACATCACCCATAACGTTGTGGGGGTCAAACAGGGGAGGAGAAGTGGAGAGGCAAATTTATTCTAAAGCTACTACACTGAATTCTTTGTTGTCTACAAAAGGCTTTAAAATTATCTTTGCCAAAACCTCGAAGTGTAGCTAGATCCTGATTCATGGCTTAATGGAAACATCAGTCTGGTTGCAAATATTTCACCTTCTGGACGAGATGCAGTGTGGTAAACATTCTTCCTGCAGCAACTCTGTGTGTGAAGACTACAAATTAACCCACAAAGGGTCCTAACTGCAGCTTCAGAACTTTGGGCAGAGTCAAAGGAAAACCTCAGAGAGTTTTTTGTTCTCTCTCTTAGCAAGGTATACACGAACCTTCGAATATGACCATGTTTGTGCCATACTAAATTTCTCTTCTTGAATATCTGTAAATGTAAATACGTGTTTATTAAACTATAAATTCTCTCTATATTTTGATCTGCTTTAAATAATGAGTAAATATATATCTCTTTTTAGAAGCATTGTTACATGTCTTTGGCAAACAGGAGAATTTATATTTATGCATATAACATACTATATACATACTATATGTATAAGTTTATACAACTATATAAATACACATTTCCAAGCTTGCTCATGTTCTACATGCCTAATGGTGCAAAACAGATTTTTTTTTCATTTTTAAGAGCATAGAACCCCTGCCAATGGGAAAGAAGAGCTCAATTTATTTTTTATTTTCCACGCTGAGATTTTAAATCCTGTAAGAAAGCCAGTCATTTTTTGAAAATAGAAGAAATAAGCCATGAAGACTGGAAGACTGGAAAAAAAATGTCATTGTAAATGACAAATAAGAATACAATCCTGTTTAAAAAAGTCTTTTTAGAAATTTTCCAATCTGATGTGTTTTGGTTTTTTTTTTGTATGGAAGCTTGAATAGAGTGTAAGAACAACTTAGAAATAAGTCTCACAACTGAAATACTGTATTATAGATTAAATCAGTTTATTTTAAATTTAATTTTTAAAATTTGTTTTTTAAATTAAAAACACATTTTAAAATGTGGGGTTTTTAAATTAAAATATTGGAAAAGACATGCATTAAGGAGAACTTTTACCAGACCTTTTGTAATAAGCCTGTTCAGAATTGGGAGCTCTGGGAAGGAAAGTGCATAGCCCACAGCAATTGACCTAGAAATCACTGCTCTGAAACCATCCGGGGGGGGGCTGACACTATTTGTCAGTGATAGTAGTGTTTGGGGTGATCAAAAATTGCTTTGAACCATTTGGTCTATTTCTGCTTTGGTTTCTCACAATAATATTGAACCAACTTGTCGTTACTACAGAATGAGTCAAAAGCAATGAAACAGCAAAGGCAGACAGACCTGTGTGCTTAGCCAGAGCCAAGCTTTGTCATTTTATCATACAAATCATGTCAGCTGGCATGAGTAATCTAAGCTTCAAACAATATCATTCTGCAGATAAATCAATGAACACAGACAGAAACAAGCTAAGTCTATTTTAGACAGCCTAATGATCAGCAGTTTTTTCTAATAGCTTGTCAGACTTCAACCTGTCAAGCCTGAAGATTTAGAGACACTGATTCACTGGAGATTTCCTGATTGCATTCCTGCTGGGCCATCTATGAATCACAATAGGAGACTCCCAGGAAAAGGGGAGAAAATGGATCGCCTTCAGGCCTTTATGAGGCACAGGTTATTGTCATGCCTCAACTAAATCCTAATTACTCTGATTAACAATGCAAGCCTGTCACTGCTCATGCATAATAGTGAAAAAGTTTGCAGTAATGACTATGAAATTCTGCCACTTCTGCTCAGGCCTCCACACGTGCCTTGCTGGGGCTTTGTCAGCCCTGCGTGCCATTCTCCCAGCTGCTGTTTCCAAAATAACAGGGTTGCCAGGGGCAGCTCCGTTTGCAATGCACACCAGACCTGAACACACTTGGTGAGATCGACTGGCTCGCTAGATGAGCTGCAGGATTTAAAACATTTCGAGAAGTTACTGGCTCTGCAGATCAGATTTCTTGGTGCTCCATATTCATTTTCCTGTCAAAATCCTGTTAAAATCCATGGTAGGTTACCATACAAATGTAATGTCATTTTTCATAAGCATGTATCAGTACCCTATCTGTCTCAAAGTTCTGTCACTGCTAAACTGTTAAGTATCTCTGAGGTATAATGGAAATAATATTTAGGCAGGTGTCTGCAACAGCATATGCACATCTACTTGGAAGAAAATATCCAACAGTTTAGTGAGAGGTGTATCACTGTTTTCAAATGATGGGAAAAAAGAAAATGCTTTCAGAAAAGAAGAGAAACTTTGTTTCTAGAGAAAAAGTGTATTTTGAGATGCACAGTCTACATTGCAGTCATCTCTAGAGCTTTGCCAGTCCCAGAACATTTGCCCTCTCAGCTTCTATTAGCTCTGCAATCTGATCCTGCCAGCATCAAAACTGACTGCAGCTTGCAGAATTAGCCCATGCTGACTCCATGCTGACATACAGCATTTCTTACCCCTCACCTCCACACCCATACTCATTAAATAGTTGCAAAGTGTTGGAGTGTTCAGCAATGAAGACTATAAAATCAAATTCTCTGTTATGCTCCAGTAGGAAAATTAGGGCATAATTAAAACTCTTTACTCCTCGTTTCTCTATTTTAAAGGACTTATCCTGGGAACTGCTGTGTTCTGCTTTGCCACATTCCCCAGCAGAGTCCTCAACTCTGAAAGAGAGTTTTGTCTTGGAAGAGCAGAAAATATTTCTGTTTCTTTTGTGAATGTGTGCAGGGTCTTCTGCTTCACAGCCAGTGCATTTCTTGGGCCTCATGTAATCAACTGAAAAGGAAAGGATGTTTGATTCTCCCTGTTTAAAGCAAAATTTCAAATTTTATGAAAAAAGCACCCATGGTAACAATCTGCTTTGAAATGGCAGAGCTGTTTCCCTGTCAGAAGCAGTATGACGATTTCATTAAACTTTCTCTGGAAGCTTCCTGGGCAGCCTGGCCAGCTGGCAGCCCTTTGCCCCTGCCTGGACACTCGATGCCCTTGGCACTGGGTGCCCAGGCTCCACCCAGCACTGCCCAGCTGTCCGGCAGCTACAGGGACCCACAGGCTGTCTCCTTGTGACAGGTATTCGGAAATGTTGATGTTTCATTCCAGGGCAAACAAAATGAAATGTTGACAACCTGGAATTTCCCAGAAAACAGATGTTTCCTTTTCTGGCCAGCTCAACCTACACACACACATACACACACTCCTGCAGAATTATTAACTGCTATGTAATTACACCAGACTGTATGCCCACTTCCACTGTGTGGTGTGGAGGGAATCCAGCCTTCTAATTCCCGTGTTAGAGCAGCCACCAGAGAGCCTGGGAAGCAGCTAGGTGCCATAACTCCTTCATGGGGCAGCACAGAGCTTTGTGCCATGTCACAGTGTGGAGCATCTGCTGGGAAGGAAGGAGAGCACTGATGTGTCTGAGTAGCCCACAGAGAGCCACAGCCCATGGCTTACAGAACAAAGTACAGGAAAGGCATCACTGTTTGGATCAGCAGTGGCTCCATCCCCTGGGAGCCCTCTTTTTTTCTTTTTTTTTTTCACAAGAGCAGTTGCAAAGTGCCAAAAGCTATCGGGAAGCCTGCATTACATCAGGCAAGCTGAGAGTACTGACCTTCTGAGCCAGCCCACAGGGAAGAACAACAGGAGGGAGATTGCAGGGGAAGATAGGACTACTTAAGTAGCAATTCATTGTGAACCACTTTTCTAAGCTGTTGATAGAAGCATCAAGTGTGAGAGAGGAAGGGGACTTATCTTCTTGCCCAAGCAGAACCCTAATGACTCCATAATGACTGCTAAATAATGTTGCCAATAATCTCCATTTAATTATACAGCTTTACTAAGTCCTAAAAAGGAAAGAAAACACAAAAGGCGTCTGCAGTCCTAACAGACCCAGCAGTTCCTTAGCCTAGTTCTGTAAAATGCATGTGGCTATGTAGTATGAGTTATCTCCTGGAAGAGAATTCCCATCCTTCATCTCATCTGAAATAGTCACTCATGGGAAATAAATTTGCTCAGCTCTTGACACAGCCATCAGTAAACTCTGTGTCTGTTACAGCTGGTGAGCATCCAGGTAGGATGTCCTCAAGACAGAAATATATGTGCAAATCTGCTTTGGAAGGCTCTTCAGAAGCGTTTTATCTTTGACCAGAGGGCACTACGAAAGCAGGGTGTTTAATGAACACAGCACCACTTCATGCGAAAATCTGAGGAATATTTTTCAGACAGATGCCTATTGTAAGAGCTGCTGACTTTCACAATGGGCTTTTTAAAAGCTTGAAAATATGAATTCCCTCTTTATCATTATAAATTTTTTTACAAATGCTGGAAGTCTGAAAATAGGCTGCCCTTGGAAATAGCAACTTAATAGTATACTGTGTGTACAACAGGCTAAGGAGAATATTTAAGCACAAAATTCTATTTTTGGGTTAATATTCCAAAGCTTTCCTAATGCTCATTTCACTAAAATATTTCTTCAGGAACAGCCCAGATTCTAGCCAATACAAACACTGTTTTCGTCTGGAATATTCAGCAAGATAATTGATAAAAAACATGGCATAATTGGTGAAGGATCTGTCATTTGACTTCCACCACCAGCTCAGGAGACCTACTGTTATTATAAATAATACAAATTAAGAAAACACAAAGAACCGGGTTTCTAGTTGCGGTGTAGAAAGAGTGCCAAATTCTGGATTTGGGGATTCAATTACAATGTGCAAGCCAGCAAAGCAGAAATGAAGAGCACCTCCAGAACTGTATTTTTACGAAAACATAGTGTGATTTCATCCATCACCTAGTGCACATTTAATTTTAGCCACATGTGCTAAATAAGCTGCCCTTAAATCTCCTGCCTTTAAACCTGACAAACTTTGTTGGTTGTTCATTTTGGTGACTTTGCAGACCATCACCTGTCCTACCTCCCATTTATCTGTATAGAGTAGAAGAAGTGTAGGTGGGAAAATTCACAAACCAAATTTGGTATTATTTTAAATTAGATAGGAATTATATTATTTAGGGAAGGAGAGGTTATGTTAAGTAGTCAAAAACTTCTCTGTCTTAACATCATATAAATCTGAGAGTAAGCACTGATTCCAAATTGGGGGAAAATGCGGTGCAGGGAGCAGCCCTCTCTGCAGGGGCTCCCTTTCCTATGCTCCCATGGCTGCAGCTAATCACCATTCCTTTGGAAGGGTAGAAATGCAGTGAGACGCTGCACCTGATTGTGATACAAACCTGAGCTTTACACAAGCTGTACAGCACAAGAGGCACAGTGACATCTACTCATCTCACTGCAAATACCACAGAAATCTGAGCAGGTCACAGCTGATGGCAAACTCAAGCAGCATGGAACCAGCCTCCTGGATCTCTGAGTGAGGTCTCCAGGAAAAGGGCAGGCAGCAGGCTCCTTCCCAGCACCCAGGAACTTCTTTTCCCTGTGCAAGAGAGACAGAGAAGAAAAAGAAAAGCAAGAAGAAGGAGATGCCAAGGGAAGAAGCTGAGTTCAGAGCAGAATACAAGTCCCAAAAGGTGTTGGGAAATGAGGAAAGGCTCTGTATTCCTCCAGTGGAAAATATTAAAGCATGAGCACAGTCTGGAGTGCCCTTATTAGACAAGCAGCAGCCATTCCTCTTCTTCTAACCTCATTTTTTTCCATTAACAAATAAAAAAAAAATTGGCCAGTTGATGTGATTCAGCTCCTGAACTGGCTTTTCTAGAGGCAACGCTTCCTGTCTGAGGTACTGTTTCTGGCTCACTGGATTTCCTGGCTGAAATTTTCAAAGTCACCTAGGGAACCTGCGTGTTCACACATGTACCATGAATTTAAGCAGGAAATGTCATCTGAACCCCATGAGCAGATGTGAAATATTCTGGGATGTCGGTTTGGTTTTTTTTTTTAATCCTTCTCTTTTCACATACTCAAAATTTTCTGCATCTTTTATCAGACTTTTTGCTTCTTTGTTCTTTCTTCTCATAGTTTCTACAAAGAGAATCTCACTCCCTACTGATTCATATTTCATTCTTTTTCTCCTACAGCTACCAGCTTCTTCTGTGGTTTTCACTTTCTTTTGTCTCCAGATGCACTCCCTTCATCTTCACTCCTTTGTGTCATCAGTCTGCCCTATCTGGCCAGTTGCCCCATATGTAAAAGCTGAACCATCTCTCCTGTTCCCCATAAAACTTATAAAATGGAAATTCACTACAGTGCTTCCTCCCCAGCAGTCAGAGTATATAGATCATCCAAGCTCCATGCAAGACCATCAACATACCTGCAGAAACACCCTCTGCAATATTCTATGGTATGGAGGGGCAGGGAGGGAGAGAGACAGGGTGAAGAGGAATTGACCTACCTCTGCTTCTCTTGGTCATGAATCACTACCTCTAAAGTGTTCAAATGGCTTTGAACACTGATACCTGCACCAGGCTGTTCCACAATGTCCCAGATTTTCCACTGGCATCTCCAGTGTGCTGCAAAGGCAAATTTATGCCTTAACTTGGCAGATTCAGACACCTGCCTGTCCATGAATTCCCAGGCATGCTCGGTATTTGTCCACATGCATGCAAATTCTGGTGCTTCTAGCCACTCTGTACCACTGATTTAGAGCTTCCTTTCCTGAATCCAGATTACTTATGTGGTAATAGGAAGGTAGATGCTGTCCCTGTTCCAAATGCCTTCAACAATTCTCCAGCATATATCTGTGTCTTTAATACTGTTCCCAGTCTGAAACACAAGCATACAGAAGATAACAAAAATCAGGTAACTGAATACACTTTTCCTTCCTTATTCAGTATAAAATATGCTCTGATGGGATATTGTGCCTATGGAGCCATGCAATATGTCATTATGCATGTGGCTCCATAGACACAATACCCCATCACTACATTTAAAAATTACAACAGTAGATTTATTTTTAATGGAAAAAAGGCAATTCTTGTATCTTAGAATATATCTGAGAAAATACATCTTTTAAGTCTACATTTTAGCCTAACACCCAAACAACTGCACAACTTCTTACTTTAAAATATTTAGGTCATTTGAGGTCAGGCTTCTCTTTGCAGAGCTCGCTTACAAAAAGCTATTAGAGTCTGCCAATTCTGCAGTGCAAAATTTATAGCAACAGGTCAAAAGACAGTTCCTAGAGGAATCCAGCAGCCCTTTGTAGTAAATCAGCAGTCATGTCTTTGATAAATGTCTCCTGAATCCAGCAGTAACTGTTCCTCTGTGCTGAAAGATAAAACAGTGGACTTGTACGAGCCATGGAGTCTAGAGAAAGTCACACAGCAACAAGGAATGGGTAAATGACTTCTGAGGAAGGAAAGGTTAACCCCAGCACTCATGAACACTGAACTTAGCAGCTCTGGAAAACAAGATGGAAGCCTACCTGGGCACGTGAATTCAGGTGTGCTGCTCAAGTATAAAATGTGCAGCACCTTGGAGGATAATAAGGGAATTGCTCCAGCCCAAACAAGAGGTATAAAACCTTTTCAGATGGATAAAACTCCCTCCAAATGTACCTATTTTCATGGTGTCATGAGCTTCTGTGTTCAACCTGTTACTTGAGAATTCTGTAGGAATGCAGGTCCTACAAACAAAGAGCAGGAGTTCCTCCAGGCTCCATTTTAATGCTCCAGGGGCTAATCCTGCAGCTGCAAATGACATGAGCAACCTCAGCTCATAGGACCACTGTTCACACAAAGCTCTTTTCTGCCTTTCATGCCCCCATCTGCTCCCCTGATCAGCCACACTCAAGCCAGGGACAATATTTTCCACACCTGTAAGCTGGCCAATGCAGAGATGCCACGGGCTGAAGGGGCACCAAGGAGCCACTGGCTGGCTTGGAAGGATGAGGGTGAGGTTTATGGGTCAATTTTCACCCAGCAGAGGCAGTGCTCCCCTAAGAGGTACCATAGCAGTCCAGCATTTCAACACCAGGAGAGGCTAGAAAACACCAGAAGCCACATCAGCCTGTTTGCAGCCTGCCAGTGCCTCATCATTTTAACCTCAGGGTGGGTGAGAGCTGATTAAGTCACACACTGCCAGGGGTAGCTGGGGCTCTGGTACCCTCAGTCCTTGGGCAGGGCAAGATTTGGAATGACCACAATACTTTGCTGCTGCAGTGGCTCTCAGTTTCTGCTGCTGGAATTGGATAGCCAAGGATGCTGTTGACTGGCACAGAAGGAAAATGAATAGCTCACATAATTTTTCTGGCTGAGATTTATGAACCTATCTCATCAAGATTAAATTGGTGGCATAGTCTCAAATGAAAACTAGGTGTGAGAAGCAGCTTAACTTGACAGCATGAAAATTTGTCCCCTACTGGCAAAGAAATCTCTTTACTTTTTCTCTTAAAAAAACCAGTCTAGGAAAAAAAAATCTGGACTAACTCCCATCCAAGCTATCAAAAAAGTCAGTCCAGTCAAAAAAACTGGATTAACTTCCATCCAAGCCATCAGATCACAATTCAGGCACTGGAACTATGCTAGGAAAAATATTATTTCATATTCTTTTCTTTCCAACTCAGTATCTGGCTGCTTTCCACCAGGAGAAGGAAGGCCTCCCTCTGAGAGGAATGGCACCAAGCCCTCAGCAATTTTTCTTGCACTTTTTGGGGGACTTCTTATTACGATTCCCATTTTGGTGACATTTAATCTCTATTATCTCAGGAGTAAATATCTGTTTAGACTGGTTCATTAAGGATTTTCTGAAAATGTCCTGGGATTTTTGGTAATAGTCCATACCTGCTAAGGAAGATGTGTCTACAATAGGAAACAGTTCTCATCACTATTTCTGAAACTATTTCATTAGCTGTGCCCTTACAGCTGACACAAAATTACTTGCACACAAGCACTGGATGTAAACATTCAGGACTACAAATTTTACTCAGGGAAGTTCCTCTAAAATAATAAATTCTATTAGAAGAGAGATAGAGGTATTGTTATTCCTGAAGCAGCAGCATTTAAGAGTTCCCTCTGTGGATTCACACTTAATACACTTGATACAGGAGGAAGCTATTTTGTGGTCTGGAGAAGAAGTTTTAAAACACGATAAAGTGCAGGACTAATGAACCACTGAGATCTGCAGTGTCTCTTGCCTTTTTACATCTCCCACACTACTAAATACAACACAGTAAAATTTCATGCACAGGGACCAATGAATAAAGACATAAAATGCATCATTATGCCATACTCTAAGGACATTTTAAAGTTCTTTTTGTCAGTGTAAAATAATATAGACTACCTAGGACTATAACTAGACTATGTCTAAACCTATTGCAGAAAAATCCAAGCTTTATAGGGAAGAGGTCTCATTGTCTCTGCTTTGCAGATGCTTCTGAGAAGGAGATCTGGTTATTACCATAATTCTGGTTCTCTGTACGAGGAGGACACTCTCAAATCTGCTATACTGAGGGCATTCTAGACTATTAATTTCTTCCCTCCCCCAAATTCCTATAAAAGTCTAGGAACCCTCGCTCTCTTGAGATCCCAGATGAAGTG
Organism: Polioptila caerulea; assembly: GCA_013397295.1. Taxonomy (NCBI): domain Eukaryota; kingdom Metazoa; phylum Chordata; class Aves; order Passeriformes; family Certhiidae; genus Polioptila; species Polioptila caerulea. Next base: position 566,046 of record VYXF01012757.1, on the reverse strand, counting down.
TTGGAGCCCAGCATTTCTGCTGTCTCTCTTCTCTACCAGCAACAGCATGGCATGTACCATCCTATTTTGCCCCAAGAGTTCCAGTTCACTCAGGCAGCTATCCTCAGTAGTGAGGAGGAATCAGACTGGGTTCCTTCAAAAAGTTGTTGTCTATTATCTACTGAAGTTTCCTTGAATACAGTAGCCCTTCCTATCCTTTTTACATGCCTGCACAGGGATAATAGGAAAGACTAAAGAGAATAAAAATTTATTTCAACATGTACAAAGGATAAACTAATCAGAACACAGGCCTGTTGATTTATGGTGCCACCATTCTATGTCAGACCAATGCAGCCTTCTTGTGTGAAAATTCACAGCAGTAAAGTGTCCCTAAACCAGCTCTGTCAAGCCATTGGTACTACTTTCCAATACACCCCCAAACTAATACCTAGGTCCCCATCAAAACCAAATATGCTTTAAAATCCTGAGCTAAACCCTCAGCAAGTACATGTTTATGAATGTCTTAGTAAGACAGCTGCACTTTCCTTCCTAACCCAGCTGACAAAAGCTGCATTGGGACAGAGTTCCAACTCAAAGATGTTTGGCTGTGGATGTGTTTCCAGGGAGCAAATTAATCCAGAGTTTGAGCACCCTACCTGATTAACCTCTGTAGCACTCTGACATTGCTGTGTTTGGGGCTACTGAAAAGGGAAGCTCTGAAGTGGATGGGGTGTGTAGTTCAGTATCAGTTGGGGTGTGGAGGAATGGCAAGATCTGTCCATAGCAGGTTCTGCCCACATTTATGCCCTTAACATCTTATTTATGAGGGTGGCCCTGTACATAAACAGGTGTATTCCCAGCCTCTTCCCCGTTATGGAAGTGTCTACAAGCTTGGCAATGTTTTAAATTTTGTATTTGGTAATCAAAGTGTTTTGTAGCTGAATTTACACCATCTGAGCCCTGAAATCCACAGACTGCTGGAAATAGCAATCCCAAAGTGAAGCCTGTTCCCCACCTCCTTCCCTGCAGTGCTTCCTACACTGGCCTGAGCAGCACAAAATTTGCCTTGGATCTAGGTTGTAGCTTATGTAAAATTAATTTATTTCTCTCTTCCATGAGGCTTCCATAAGGCTGATCCATTTCTGTACTCCATAAGACAGAGTGAAAGAATAGATGGCAAAGGAGGGATATAAGGTCAATGGAAGTTTGAAACACACAGTTTTAGAAGACTTTTTCAGGTGCTACTCTTCCACCCTTCTTGCCTCTCACTCCCTCACCTTCCAATATCCTTTGCAGTCACATTTCTTTCCCTTTTAACATACCTTTCCCTCCCCTGCTGCTGAGCAAAGGACTCCTGTAAACCACCAGATAAACTAATTTACAGCCATGTTTTCTGGAGTGTTGAGTTCCTACAAAGGTCATCAAATACCTGCCAGGTTTTCAACAGTTTGAGATTGTTGGATTTTGAACATACTTGCTAGATCTAACATATATTTAAATGGAGTATGAGGTCTTTCAATTTTATGCTGGGGCCCTGCATTCCCTTGACTAGTACTGATGACACACAAAAATTGGGAAGACCTATTACTTGCAGGTGTCTAACAAAGCAGCAGCCTAACTTGTGCAGACAGAAATGGAGTTTTAGCCTCTTCAGGGGTCTCCTACATTCATATACTACTTTTACATAATTTACATCAGAAATAGGCCAGACTGACCTAAAGAGATAAGTTAGAGTGGACCTGGCAGAGAAAAGGTTATCGGCTCTACCCTGCTAGCAGCCCTACATTTTTTAAAGAGCTGCACTTGGGTATAATAGTTTTGCTGCAATTGTTCATCTTCACTACTCTAAGGGTCTCATTAGAACATTTTCTTCATGAAGAATGCTAAGCAAGGAGGATATAGCTTTCTGTAGCTTTCTTCTTTTTGAATTGATATGTGTCATGGCAACCATCCCAAATCTCATTCTGAGAAACATCTCAGGTCACTCAAAATCATGAGATTTTAAAAACACTTAGTCACCACTGACTTCCTACTATTTGTCTCCTGCATTTGAAATCCATTTGAGGTCACATTATCAAGTACTTGTCCACTTGCAAGTCTAGAAATGTAGCCTTAGGGAAAAAAACCCTGAAATCAGGGTTTCACTGATAGTCATTTGAGTACAGGAAATAAGTGTTTACCTGTGAGGCTCACAAAAAAATCCTGAAACCTGGCAATATTGACAGTGTGATCATTACTGAAATTAATGGCAGCTTCAGGAACCCTCATAGGAGATAATAATTCCTCTGTGTGCAAAATATCTTTTCCCATAAAACTGTTACAAGGTTTAGCTTTGTATGTAGCTGCCAATGTGAATTAGTCAAGAACAATTCATATCAAACAGTCCCGTTTCCTGTTCTAGTAAGGCAGAGATTTTGTGGACAGAAAAGCATCATAAAATGCTATATTTATACTTTACTTAATTATTGAATCACAGAATGGTCTGGGTTGGATGGGAATTTAAAGATTGTTTACTTCCAACCTCCTGCCATGGGCAGAGGCAACTTCTACTATCCCAGGCTGCTCAGAGCTCCATTCATCCTGGCCTTGAACACTGCCAGGGATGGGCCATCCACAGCTTCTCTGGGCAGCCTGTTCCAGTGCCTCACCATCCTTACAGTCAATAATTTATTCCTAGCATCTAATCTAAACCTACTTTCTTTCAATTTAAAGCCATCACCCCTTGTCTTGTCACTATATTTTAAGTGAGAAAGTTTTTCTGTATTGTCCCAGATGATGTTACAGTAAGGAAATTAGGTAAACAAAGTAACAATTGACCCAAGACAGGTGCCTATATGATTCAATGCTATAGAATCTGTTGGAAAAACATACCTAGAAAGAAATGAGCAGTGGCTCATTGTCAGACTACAGGGCTGTATAATGTGGTATTTCCCAGGCATCCCTCCTGGGCCAGTTTAATATTTTCATTAATAAAATTGCTTCTTTCATTTTCAAACAATGGGGAAGCTTTCAGGGCCTGGAGGCACATTGAAGATGATCACTGGTCTTCAGAAAAGGCAGAGGAAGTCATCAAATGCTCTTGAAAGTACAGTAGCAGGATGTGATTTAATATGCACAGCAACAGGGCTCTAAACAGGAATAACTGTGCACAAATTCAGAACAGGTAATGATCACCTCTGCAGAAGAGGTTTTGGAGACAATAGTTTATAAATTAGATATGATATCATGCAGTTGGAATTAAGAAAAAAATAGAGGAAAAAAAGGAAAAAAGGAAAAAATCAAGCTTCATTATGTAAACACTTCTAGCAGAAACAAGTAACAATCCTTTTTCTATGATTTGTGATGTCCAAACTTTAAGTGAAGTTCCATTCCCAGTTTTAGGTACTGGATTTATAAGAATACGTAAACTCATATAAACACAGAATGGAAGAGAAATTATACTAATCTTTTAATATATATACATAGTAGCAAAAAAAACCAGTCTCATGATGATTAGGACAGAAGAAAGTAATGAATCTAAATAACAACAGTGTAGATTTAGGTTACTCTCTAGCTGCTGGACAATTTCCAATTAAGACAAACTTTTATAAGAACTAATTTTCATAATTAGACAATCTAATGAAACAAATCTCCTATAGAGCTGTAAAATAAAATAAACTGATTTTGTAGTGTACCATTCCTGCTGAATGTCAAATGGATAAGTTTGTGCCACATCAAAAACAAACTACACCTGGAAGTGACTTGTAGTGCACTTAAACAAAATTTGCAATTAAGAAGTGATGTAGAGTATTTTAGTATTTGTTAATAATGTTCAAAAGAAAAGCTAAAAGTATCCAGGTCATTCTATTTCCAACTATTGGCTTTCAGTCATTGTTTCAGGCTTTCTCTTTTATGCAGTGACTGAAATTATCTGAGTAGTGATTTTTGGAACTGGAGTCAGAGACATGAGTAAACTAGCATAGGCCACTTCATGAGGAAAATTTAATTTTTGCTATCCTGTTGGGTAATTTTATGCTTGGTTTTCTTGGTATCTTTTCAATATAAATGCCAAAAAAATGGTCCTAGACATTTGGAGCTGGAAAGTTGAAAAGAGATTCAACTGAGACCAAAAAAGTTTTCCAGGAAAACACTCCTAGATCAAGCTGGAGATTGTTCACTTTTTCTTAGATAATCAACAAAGAAAAAAAAATGAATAAATTAATAAATCAGGTCTTTTATAGAAGTAAAAGGTGCACAATTCCCTTTCTCCTTTCCACATATCACCTTTCTGTGTATGGTGGCTATAACTAAACACTTTGAGAAGCTAATGCATTGCAAAATAATGGACTCTCATTGAACTTCTTATTAGCATGTCCCTTCTTTTGAGAAATCTAAAAATTTGGCAAGGAAATCAAGAAGTTAATTGAATCTACTTATTGTGAAAATAGCCAAGGGCAAAGAAGATGTACTGATGTTAAATGATAACATTTAATTTCTTTCCTGTCCTGAAAGGTGATATGTGTTAGAACTAATGCCCCTTGGCACAAGAGTTTGCTGGAATGTGCTGGTTTAGCATGGATCAGTGATCTTAAAGCTTTCCAAAGTGGGTGCAAATGTCACTCCACCGAGTAATGAGCACTAGGGAGGATTGTTCCCTACAGGATCTGTCTAAATAAATACAAAACTACCAGCTGTCAGTCTGGGAAAAGGGTCAAAGGCTATTTTTTTTTTCAGCTGATTGCTTGTTTGTGAGACATACAAAACAATACTTAAAAAATAAGGAACTGAGGAAATACCAACCAGCACATGGGAGAGCTTTATGAGACTGATCAGTACGTAGAACTGTACTGACTACTCATGTGAAAGTCATGAAAACTTCTTTCTTTGTCTTCCTTTTCTTCTTTCCTAGAAAGAAAATATTTTGTTACTGCATCGTGTGTGCGCAGTTGCACAAGTTTTTGGACTAAGAGTATTTTCCAAGAATTGTATGGGGAGGACTCAAAAAGTGTAGTCTGTGTAACTGAATGACGACTCATTTCTCATAAATAGTGGATTATTCAATGACAGTAAGGGGTTTTTCAGTATATTGTGATCTGCAGAGCCATGGAAGTCTGTAAACTACCTGCTCTGTGAGTCTGTGAGAGCTAACAAAGAAAGCAAGAAAAAAATGTCTACAGACTTAAACACAGAGTGCTATATCTTAACTAGATGAGTGCTAGAGAACCAGAAGTGGAAAATATTTGAAAATAACAGAATTAAACTCTAATCAAATAGCTTATAAAAAAATAGAGCTTGAGATATACTGACTGAAGAGCCAGTCCATCTCCTCCTGCCTTTAGTGAGAGCTTGGATGACTCCCTGGTTCATGGCCCATTGGAGTCTGTGTGAATTATTCACAGACTTCAGTGGACCTAGCTGTACTTGAAAATAACTCATTTAATAAAATATAAATTTGTTTTCAAATTGTTCATTTATATATAGGAACTAAGTAAATCAAATAAATATTTTATTGTAAATTATTTTCCCAAATCCAGGGCTCACCTAGTTTCCCTCAAAACTTCTGTATAATATCAGCAAACCTACACTGTAAACTAAATGGAGTAACACTGAATTCCAGCATTCCATGGAGTTCCTTTTGAAGGTTTTATATGTTATATATACACTAAATTCATATTTAAAACAGCTGTTTAACATATGAGGATTTTACTACTTAGTTTACTTCTACCATTTTTCCATTAATAAATTCACCATATATGCAGGCTTACAAACCGACTAAAACAGACCCAAATGTTCTAAATACTCAGTCAGTTCATTAATAAATGATAATAAAGAAAAGGAAAAATACATTTTTTCTATTCATGCTGGCTGAAAAGATGCAAAAGAAACAGACTGATCATCCAATTCCACAGACCACAGAATAAAAACATGTAAGCCTTCACCTATTAAAAAAAAAACAGTCATATATTCTGAAACAGCTTAAAGAAAATTCCAGAAGAAAATAATTAGAGGCACATCTTTTTCTGGTTCTGGTCTTGCTCTATTCTCAGTGTCAGGTAATGCAGGTGTATTTTCTAAAACAAAAGCACATCCTCATATTTTCAAATGTACCTAGGGATCTCCTTGGCTCTACAGAAACCAGCTGCATCATGTCTCTGCTCAAACATTAAACCAAAGGCACCAAAACCCTCTCCTCTTCTAACAAACTCGGGGCCATAAAAATGGCTGCTCTCAGATTCATTGTCAATATTGAACCTAACAGGCAAAATTTTACACAGTTCTGAGAGCCTGCGAGCTTTCACTGCCAGCACAGACACGCTCACCCTTTCCACTCAGACTCAACTGCAAACTGTGCTGCAGGTCTGCTCTGGGTGGAGATGGCAAACAGATGAGTTCCCACATTTGTGTGCACTTGGGTTCTTTTGGGCAATTTTAGATGAATTCAGAGGTCACTGGAAAGTGAACCCTGACAGGACGGAATGCTTAAATTACAAGACAAAAAGCAAACAAACTTGACCCCCACTCTTCATGATGGCTCTGACAATTGTGAAACAAAAAAATAAAAAGAGGAAATCACTGAAGGTTTGTTAGGAAAAGGCATCTTGTTGTGCAATATAGTATTAAATCCCTCTGTGACATGGGGAGATTAAAATCGTCTGCATCTTTCCGTCTTTCTAATTCTCTTCTCCCCCTAAAAATTCATGGACTCGGGACAAGCGTGGCACGCACTAAGCATTCCAATTGCTCTTGAAAGGAGCGTTTTGCTAGTGGAAAATGTGCTGTCTCTTTGATTGCAAATGTAGTTGATTGTGAGGAGAATGAAAGGATGACCTATGACATGACCTGCTAGCACAGTAAGGTCATTTTTTTCTCCCCCTCCTCACACAAAAGATAAGAGGCTGACTGCTTACAAAGTGTTCTGGCAAATGGACAAATTAGGACTGCCTGGACTCCCGCTCCGGTCAGGCAAGTTATTCTAAGTGAAGATAAGTGAAAGTTTGAAATGTTTTGAGGAGGAGGCAGACTGCAAGCTTTCATTCCTTCCCCAAATGGATGGATCGTGAAGGAAGAGAGCTGTGCAGAAATGGCTGGCCCAGGAGTTTCAGGTTTCAGACTTCAAGTTTCCATAGCTGAGCAGTAGAGAGGAGGAGGAGGCCAGGATGGCTGCGTGGATCTAATGTGGCAGCAGCTCAGGACAGCAAGCCTCTGTTTGACTCCCAGCCTGACCATTTGTTTTCCATGAGGCACCAAACAATAACAGACAGGAGAACAAAATCCTCCTTTGAGATGCTGAGGCACAAGCCAGATCTTGGGTAAAATTCCTACAGCTATGCTACCATAGTATTTTATCTGAATAACACCTGTCCATTCAGGCCAACTCTGGCATTGCAAAAATTTGACTTTATGGCTTTTAAATCCAAACTTGCATTGGCTGGTCAGGTCAGTGCATGGGCCAGTTTCTGTCTGTGTGTATCCACGTGCATAAACTGACTCTTGATCTACTGTCAGACCAAATTTCAAGCTCTGTGTGAGTCAAAAATGTTTTCATATCTTGGTGATGTGCAATGAGATAAAATTATCTGTGAGAAGTGTTCAAATAAACTTGTGCTGTTCATTTATACACCTAGCTAGAAAAAATGAGCTGCTTCTTAGCAAAACTCGGGTCAGATTTCAACTGAGCCCTCAGTGAGGTTCTAGTTTGGGTGAAAGTCCCCAGATTCCAACAAATAAACAGCCTAAAGCTCAATCATTTTAGCACAGAATTGCTTTGAGACTTGGGGTTTGAACCCTAACCCTCACTGTGGAATTCCTGAGTATGAACTCATTCAAACCAAAGCCAAAACAAAGGTTTTCATGAAACCCAGGAAATCTGAAACACCAACTTTCTAAGCAGTGCTACAAAGCAAGCTCCAGAAAACCACGGAAAAGACCAAACACCAGCAAAAGAAAAAAAATAAAACAGATGGAAAATGTCATTTTCTGGAAATGCTTATTTCTTCCTACAAAACTGGCAGGCTCTCTAATTTCTGCTTGATCTGCTTCAGAAATATACAGTATCAGTGAAGTTCCACCTGAAGTGTATCTGGCACATACCTGGTATCAGCTGCAAATCAAGGAACTCTCCGATCAAAAGCAGAGTCTGAATCACTGACCAGAGTGTGACAGGTCAGATTTATGCTTTCAACACATTCGTGGAAAGTTCTCAAATGTGGCACTGTGTGACTTCACAAACTTTTTATTTTTTAATATAGAGAAGAAATATTGGGAAGTTCTGGAAAACTTGCGAAATGAGACATGTATCCGAGCATCACTGTGATGAACCAGATTTGCACCATCTGACAGAATGTCACTGTCAATTCATCTGGGCTCTGGTCCAGAGCACCCTTCAACCAAGTATTGTCTTAAAGCATGGCAGCAATCTCCTGCAATGGTTCATATGTCTTATATGAAGAACTTTAGCTCTTCACATGGTCTGGAGCTGTGTTAAGAGGTAAGTAAGTGGCAAAGCTGAAGCTCATTCTTGCATAAAGTATAAGCCCAAACCTTTCCTTTTCAGCGATTTTCTTAATTATAAAATTGAGCATATAAATGACCTTCTTAGCCCCATCAAAATCAAATCTGTGACATAAGATAATCAACAAGAGTCCCCCATCCCCTGTGTTCCCCAACCCCACTGCACACAGTTCCCATTCCCTTCTGGTTGAAACTGTGGGAAAATTCATCCCTGAGTATCTGTCAAGACAAGTCCTCATCTGTGACTAGAACAATGAAGACAGAGAATATGGAGATCATTTCCCTCAGCACTGGCTTGGACATTCTGGTATTATCATGGGGCTGAAGAGCATCCATACCTCCCTTGTCATGATTATATCTAAAAAATGTGGACATATCTGAACAGTGATTCACTGTTAGGTTAAAATGAGCAAATTCAAATAGAAACTTTTATTGCCCCTTGTTTTAGAATATAAAACAAAATGCTTGACATCTGGTCTCTTTTAATGGCATCTGGAGTTGTGTCTAAAGAGATACGACAAATTCAGTTTCTTCAATTGCATTTGAATTTCAGAATGAGTTATTTTAGCAGAACACAAACTTCTCAGTTCAGAGCTATTTAAAATTACAGAGCAAGAGGAAAGACACTCTCTAAAGTTCCTTTATCTAAAATCAGTGTCTCTACATTGTACACCCTCTGTTCCCTGAACAACAAAGAACAACCTCAGCTTAGAGGCAGGATGAGAAGGAGAGGCTGAGGAAATAAAACATTCATTGAAAGGCATCATCAGCTGTCATTCAACGTCAGGGTGAGATACTGCCTGCTATCTTTTCAGATCACTTTTTGATTTCCAGCTTGCTCTCTTTTTTTCTTTCAGAGAGTAAAAAACTTACCAGCAGCTTCTGACATGTTTCAGATGAGCCATTTCAGTATTCTACATGCTCTGTGCAGCATTGTCTTCTATCTTCCAGCAATCATTTGGAGAACCTCCCACTGCTGTTGGGGAACTACCCCTGATGGATTCAGCACCTCGTGTGTTAAGCTTTGCTGGCAAAGGACCTGTACAAGTTCAACAGATCTCATGGCTAGTGCATGGACATGGGCTTCTACTCCAAAATACCTCTATCTTCAGTGTAAATAAATAATTACATGAATTGCGTGAGTAAAAACTCACAAAATCTGACCCATGAGGAATTTGAAAGTCTCTGGTAGCTAATTCCAGCTCTGCAGGGAACTGAGTCCTAGCTCAGCAATCAGCACTTTGTTTGGATGCAGTATCAAATTCCTAAAGCTGCTACGTTTTGGTCACTAGAAGGACCAGAGATATCTATTGTGTTACCACTGATCAGCTGCAGTGTAGCATTGATGCTTCACAACGGGTGGAGTTGGAGGCAGAAAAAGCACAACTGAAACTCTCCAAATTTTAATCTACATTACATCAGTTTGAAACTGGGACAGGCTTAAGACAGATATGGCCAATAACCAACAGTTCCTGCAGTTCTGCTGCCAGGCAGTAACTTATTAAGTTGCTATAACTCAGCTGTCTGTCTGAACCCTAGCACATTCCGTTAATGAACACTCAGTAATTTTTTTTTTAACCACGCTGAGATTTCTATTAAAAGCATTCAATTTGGGTTTTTGAACATGGCTGCTGGGCTTTAGAAGGAGAAGGAAGTTATTAAACAACTTCTCATGCACAGAGAAAAATCAGGGGTTAGAGTTTCTTCTTGTTTTCCTGATTGCTATCAAATGGCTCCCACACTCACTTTCCAAGTGGCATTTATCCTCAGCTCATTACAGACACTGTTACTATTAAGCAAGAAAAACAGCACGTTCCAGGAGCACCTTGACTCAGTACTCCAGGCTCCCAAATATTGCAAAGCTAACAAGTGCAAAATAAGGGCTTTAGAACATTTAACATGTGGTGACAGAACTGAATATTTGCAAGTATATTGGTGCACTGCAAGAACATCAACAGCAATAGGATAAGCTGTATCTCTACTCATTGGGCCAAATTCTGCTGCCTGTTTTCAATGCAGTTACCCCAGTGAAATCAGCTGAGTGACTCCAGATTTATATTCATGTAATGGAAAGCAGAATCTGACTCACCATATGGAATCAATTTGGGAAGAAATCTAGTTGTGAGTTTTATCTACAGCTTATTGAATTGTTCATTTTTCTTATTTTCTTATTTCTATTTTTCTTGGTTTCCTTGCAGGTTGATAAGCAATCTGAACTCCTGCTGAGGACTAAAGTTATTATTAAATATCTGAAAGGAAAGGTACCTAGAGAAATGTATGGTCTATCCTATTTCCCAACCACCATCCAAGTTTCTTTTTGTTGTCACCGCAAAGAATTCTGACCCACATCATCATCAGCCCAAAGCATAAGTGTATGAAGAAGTCATAAAAGAGTATTTATCTCTTGATAATCTGTCCAAAGCCTGCTGCATTTTTATACAATCACAGCTCTTGCAGAACAGGAGGAATTCTGCTCCTTGGGCTGAAGACTCCACAGACCTTTAACAAGGGGCTCAGTGGCTCCTGGACGCTGCAGCCCCTGCTCCCAGGGGTTCCACACATCTGGATTTCCTCCACAGCTGCAGTGCTGGCTCCGTGCAGAGCCCATGCCCATCACACAGGTTACAATAGACACAGCAGGCTGACAGGCCCAAGGGGCCCCATCTTACCCAGGATGCTCTCAAGCATCCAAAGAGAAATCTCGTGACACTAAATGTCAGCTGGATTGCCACATCAGGAATGTCTTTTCTGGGATTCCATGTTTTGACAGCTTTGGAACAGAAAACAAAACAGAGATCTATGAATCTCTGGCCAAATCAATGGGCATGAGATTTGTGCTGCCCATTCCAGTGGAAGGCCTGGGATGAAGCTCATGGCAGCATTTGAGAATTATCAATGTTTTTTTTATTTTTCCAGAGAAAGCATGTATGTCTGGAAAATAATTTTGAACTCATGTACTTAAGACACAATTAAGTACTTAATCAATTCCATCTTAAATCCACAGAGGTAGTACTTTAATTTGAAAAGTGCAATTGATCCTAAAAGATATGGGGGTTGGAGATAATAATCTCTAATGTGGGGCAGGGGGAGGGGGTTATGAAATAAAAGGACAGATAAAGTCAGTGAAACAAACTGTTGGCCTGTAACTACATTTCACTAATGTTATATTTAGACCCTGCTGTTATCATTCAATGAAGGCAAAATAACACTCCTTACACAAGTAAACAAGAAACATGATAAATAAATAAACAGTTGATTTTTTTTTTTTATCGGTGCAACCTCCTACAACATTAAAAACAGAAGGGATAGGTGAACTCTCTTCAGCACAGCACTAGATTTTCATGAAATAGTGAAACTTTCCAGAAATTACTTGGAGATGGACAAAGCCACACCTATGAAAATATCTTAACAATGTGAGAGAGGTACAGCAGAAATGGGTCTGAATTATTGGCATTGTAGTTTATAGACAGAGAAGTAAAGGAAAATTATTTAATTGATGTCAGTTAGTTAAACGAAGAGCCAGAGTCTAAGATCCTCTTCTAAAGATAGAGGTAAGAGGCAACAAAATTGGCTGATAAAATGTATAGTGTATTTTCAGCAAGATTTATGAAAGACAATTTGAGTTAATACCATTAATGACATTTTGAATAAGAAATGGACACTCTGATAAATTTATATAGCCTTATGGAATAGCTCAAAGCTGAACAACTGAATAGGTCTGCAAAGAGAAATGAGAAAAGGAAAATCCATTCTAGCTCTACAGAGCTGAAATAAACTTGAGAGGCCGTGTCCCTGCCTTTTTACTTCCTGAGAAAGTTGGGGATGACACAGAAAGCCAGTGCTTAGGAGAGCAGGTCACAGACCCAGAGTCACCTGGACCTGGACTGGAAAGGCAGGGCTGTAAATCAGAGCTCCAGCACAGCCAAGTGCAGGACACCCAGCTATGCACAGTGAGCGCTGCCAAGACAGCAGACTACATCTGGCAAGTTGTAGCTCTGGAAATACTTGGGGTCTGGAGGTGTCCCTGATGCTGTGCTACAGCTGAAAGAGTTCATTTATTTCAGGGTTAGATGAAGAAATGTGGTACTAATAAACAGGACAAGGAAAGTCACCAAACATTTACTTTGGAAACTGGTGCCCAACTCTGTACTGAGTAAAGAACCATGAAGAGTGCAGAAAATACTCGGAAAATGAAACAAAGGAATGAAAATTTTTCCTTATACTGAAACACTCAGGAACTCAATAGATGCCTGTGTCAAAGAGAACATAAAAGGGCAATTCGCTTGGCAACAAAAATGTAATTCTTCAGAGTTGCAAAAGATCAAATTATAAGAAGCTTAACTGTCTGAGCACTGGAGCTAGACAAATTCTGAGCAGTGTCTGATTAGCCACTAGGACAGCTTAATAAGGTTATAGTGAATTCTCATCATAGGCCATTTTAAACCAGAACTAGAATGTTTTCTAAATCAGATGCTTTTTTGGAATGAGAAATAGCTTACGAAAGACTTGTGTCTAAAGAATGCTGGAGGTCAGAGTAAACGATGATACTCCCTCCATCTGGTTTTGTAGTGTCCAAGCAGGAGCCTCAGAATAAGCTTCCAAAGGGAAGGAGTTGGCTCCTAGCAGCTCTAGCTAGAATTAATTTTAAGTGTTTGGTTCTGATTGACAAAATGCATTCTTCAATGGTACTTCACAGCACAGTTATTATTTTCTAATCTTACCACTAAATTTTGACAATTAGACTTTATCAGTTTAAATTGTCTTTAGCAGAAATACTTGTTAGGAAGAAGCTGTCCTCTGAACAGCTGGTAAATTAGACAAATTCCTTTATAAAAGAAACTGAGAACTGTGAGAAAGAGACTTTGGGCAAGATTAGATTAACATAACTATTTACTTCAAAAAGGAAAGAGCTAAAGGACAATGCCATAACATGTGTATCAAGTCTCTTGTCTCAGTTCCAGAACTAATTACTATTACAAATATTGACTCTGCGCATCCTGCCAGCAGTCCAACTAGATGTCTCTTACTACATTTTCTGATGAATCAGTCCCAGCCCCAGAACTACATGAGACTGTTCTGCTGGTGTTTATACAGAGCCCAGGCCAGAGCAAGTGATTAGCTCCGGCTGCTGCAGCTGCTTCAGCAGAGCAGGATGGCTGAAATCAGACCTGCATTGGCTGAGTTTATTGTTTGTCTCATCCATGAATTTGCTGTAGGTGAAGACAGACAGAGGCCTTTGTTTTTCCAGCTCTCAGAACTTTCATATTTATCTTTCCTCAGCACAAATGAAGGAGGGAAATGGTGCATAATGAAGCGTCGTTTTTTGTTCTTACAGGTTTTTTTCAGCAAGTCCTTGCTAAAAGGTTTAGTAAATCAAAATGAAGCTATATTAGAAGATAATTTTGTCAGGTAATGTACAACTTCTTCACCCTTTCTGACCTGGGTTCCTCTGAAGAAATCAGAAAATTTCTTTCTTTGGGGCAAACACTGGGGAGTTCTCTCCTTTATTCTCGTTAGGTACCAGTGCCAGCACACTCTCCAGCCTCTATTGATATATCACATTTTCCCATCTCTTGATAACACTGGATAAAACTGAAATTTTATGGCATAAATGCACATAAAAACACAGGCTAAAAATGCAGGCTAAGAATTATAAAATCTCAATCACCTTTGGCAATAGCTCAGCAAAAAACCCCCAAAAAACCCNTTTTTTTTTTTTTAACTGACCTAAATCTTTTAAGTAACACAAAAAGGGCTTCTACAAGTCAAAATTGTTGGATGTCTTAAAATTTTCTCCATTCCTTTTTCCTCTCATTCCTTTTCTTCATAATGCAGCCATGGAATGGAAAAATTCATTATTCACAGGCAAGGCTAGAATTCCTCCACTGAACCAGTCATATTATTTTTTTCTAGAATAATTTTAATACAAATTTGAATTCCACACAATTGGATGGGATTCATCCTATTCATGCCTTTGGTTAATTGCACATTCCTAAAGCTGTCAGAGATAGTTTAGGTGAAGTGCAGGGTGTGCTGCATGGTGAAAAAGCACCAGACACATCCTTTAGACACAAATGCCTGCTATTGTTTAAGCTCAGTTTGTGGAAAGTAAATACAAACTCGAATTGTAGCTTCAGTTGCTTTATTTCTGACTTTGTGAGCAATTTTGTGAGAGGAGTCTTCTCTTTTCTTTTTATAAAGTACAGGATCATCTTAGTTTACCAAAATTTTTGAAAAAAGAGTGTTTAATCCTCAATCATCTAGAATACCTACTAATTATTTTAGTGATTAAAACTCATTAACTGGGCTCACATTGGCATTTATGTTTTCAGTTGACTTCATACTATGTGGAAAAAATACTTTTATTTTTTAAAAAAATCTGGTCCTAACCAGATTTTTAAGATATCACTCAAACATAAATAGCAATATCTGTCCTAGATGCTTTTGTAATCGTTTTCTTGAAGGATCCCACAGGAGAATAAGTTCAGTACTATCTTCCCAGTGAGAAAATAATATGAAAAGGAAATATGGAGTTTTTTCCTAGATACCAAACCTGGAGGTGAACATGTTGGGTATCTTGCTTTATACATGAATTAGGCAAAGAAACATCAGGGTCAGCAGCACAGTCGGAAGCACTGTAGGGAAGGTAGTGTGTGGAGCACCTTTGAGAGGGTTAGAAATTATTCTTTTCCAAGCAGTCATAGTGGGAGCAGACATCATTTTTCATTGTGTCTGAGAAGCAGCAATAAGACTGAATGATGTGCCAGTAAAAGGCAGTTAATTTTCTTTGTATTGGCAATATAGAATTTGAACTTGACTCGTCTTTTCATCAAATTAGTAGTGGAGCAGACAGTAGACTATTTATCTTGTAAACCATCTTACATCTGACACCTGAAATTCACACTGTCCAAATTCAGCACTTTATTTTGGCAAGCAGTTATGTGCTCAGATTTTTGGTATTTGCTTCTTGGATGATTCAGAGTACAGTAATTCAGGAAGCAATATTTTACATCATCCAGTACAAGAAATGGGGCCATTTTCTCATATGCTGTTGCAACCATCCAAAGCTATTCCTTTCACGGTCTAAAAGAAAAGAGAAGGGCAGAAAAAACGTTTGAAGGGAACTGCCAATAAAGGCCATTTATTTTGTATTTCACTTTTCAGTCTTTTTTAAGTCTCAAGTTCTGAAACAGTTCATTTAATAAGATGTTAATAATTTTGGAAACAACATCAGAGCTAACTTCTTGCCAAGTAAGTAAGTAAGGCCGGGTTTGATATCTTAGTAATGAACAGCACCTTCACCCCTGACTATTGCAAACCCTTGCAATGCTAAGTTGGCATCATTATAAAGCTCATAGGTCTTTTTTTTTCCAGACCAAGAGAATTAAATGTTTTATCAAGATATGAAGTGCATTCCAGTAATATGGACAATTTCTTTATTGCTAGAAGTGTAGCTTTAAAAATCTATAGATCCTACTTATGAACAAAAAAATTCCTTATACAGCTGTATTGTGTTGTTTCCACATTTGTTTAAACACAGGAGTCTGACTAAGGAATATACAAACGATTCATAAAAACATGCCTATGTTACACATGTGTGAACCACATGGAAAGGAACATGTGGATTTCAAACTCGGGGCACGGGTTTCCCTTTTTATAACTATTCGAAGAAAAAATATTCTTAGTAGGGACGTTTTTTCAATAACACTTTTTGAAACCTCAACTTCAGAGGGTATCAAAAATGCCTCTCATGAGATATGGGGCCACACATATTGCAGACAGCTGCTTGGAAAAGTTAAGACCCACCTGAAAAAGCAAAAGGGATGAAGTTTCCACAGCTTATTCCTTTCAGCAAAGCATGAACCATACCTGGAAGACCAAGGAGAGATGCCCTCCATTTCCCTCCATATCTATTAACTGTGCTTAAACTCCTGATCCAAATGTAAAAGATGGCTTATTCTGCTGGCAACATATTGTATGAAGTCAAGCAGGAGATAGAAGTCATGGTTCACACAGTCACAGGCAGCAATGCAGCTCCCCGTTTTCTCAGAGTGCAGCTGACAAGTCTGAAAACCAGGATGTCATCCAGAGGGACTGGGACAATCCTGAGAAGTCGAGCCATGGGGAGCTCGTGTTGTTCAACAAAGCCAAGTTCCAGGTGCTGCCCCAGTACCAATCCAGGCTGGGGGATGAGCAGATCAACAACAGAGAGGTCACATGCAGGCTCTATCAGAGCTTAACTCTTGACTCTCAGCTTAACATCCACAGTCCTGCCACAAGCTCCAGGCAGAGGGCTCCCCACAGGAGCATGCATGGCCGTATTCCAGCACACTCCTGCCAAAGCAATTTCTTTCACAAGGGGTTTCGGGTCCCCTTCACACCACTGCATTTTGATATGGCTTTTGAAGAGGAAAAATTAAGATATTCCCAGAGTACTCTCAATTTTTTAACTCCTTCACAAGAGGCCACCCAATGAACGCTGGAACCTGTTCCTTGCACTGCATTTTCTTCAGTGTTTTGTTATAAAGCATTACAGCTTAGGGCAAATAATCATTATTTTTTCAGTCCAGGCTCTCTTATAGAATGCTTCTTGGCTTTTCACTCTGCTGTCTTTGCACTTCTGAAACTGCTTTATCACAATGTAAAATTCAGAAAGCTCCTTCTGGAGCTGGTGCAAACTTAAATTCAGAGAGCATTAACAGTAAACTTGGTTCAATTATTTTGAAGGCAGAAAGAGCAAGCTGGCACAGGTTCAAATACGGTGTTAGTGAGCATAGCAAAGAACTTGCAGTGGCAAAAAGTGAAAGAGGGTGGGAAATAAGGAATCCAAGGTAGAAGGAGAAAGAGAAAGAATAGGTTTTGATAAATATGAAAAGCTGAAAGCTCCACTGTGTTCAGGTAGTGTAACTGAAGTAAGAATCATTCCCAGTGATCTCGATGGTTTTGATCTAAACAAAGAAAATGAGGCAGGATTATTTAAGGTATCAGCCATATAGGCTCTAGTCCGAGGTCCGTCTTTGCAAACTGGTTATGGAAGGGCAGGGAGAGGGATATTGATGCACATATTATGGGGCTATCACATAAAAATGAAGATTAAAATAAGGTCNAGTCCGAGGTCCGTCTTTGCAAACTGGTTATGGAAGGGCAGGGAGAGGGATATTGATGCACATATTATGGGGGCTATCACATAAAAATGAAGATTAAAATAAGGTCTAGTATTTCCTTGCAGGAAACACACAGAATGGTGTGAATGAAGCAAAATAATAGTCTAGCAAATGGAATTGTGGCAAATGGTGGTCCTGGGTTTTTCTGCTATGGTTCCTATTTTGGGACTGGGAACTGTGGGGTCTATTAACAGGAAAAAAAAAAAAAAAAAAAAAAAAAAAAAAAGAAAGAAGTTTTTTGGGGAANAAAAAAAAAGAGAGAGAGATTTATCTGGAGACAAATAGGTGCAGCTGTGGAAAACAACCGTCCTAAGAGAGCACCTTAAATCACCTGTCACTCTGAGGCCAGGATAGCTGAAGTGGTGGCTGATCCCATATGCCAGAGCTGCCCTGCCCTGCGTCAGCAGACAGGAGACTGTGTGCTCCAGCACAGACATCGAAAGTGCAAGCCACATATGTAACTGTTATCATGGAAAATATATATTCCCATTGGCTCCACTGTCAGATACTCTGAAGCCATGGAAAATGCCACAAAAGATAAGCTATGCACTTCTTTGTTCATTCCACTTGTTTGAATTGTTCTCTGCTCTGCAAGTCCTGTATCAGCGCCATTTGAACAAAGGAATCAGTCTGCTTCTGATAAGTATTGCTGATATCATTACTGCTGGGGGATTGCTAGGGGCATTTATTTCTGAACAATGAACAATGGGCCATGGGTAACGTGTAGTCAAGGGTTTATCCACTTATCTATTAAGATACTTAGTTAAATTTTGGGGTCCCGTTGCCTGTTTGTGTTTGAATCACAACTCCACCTGGTCATAAAAGCACAAGAGTTTGGAGAAGTGGAGTACTCTTTATCCTGCTGCCTTGAACACAGGAGGTCAGAGGACTCAGCTTAGCAAGCTGGGAAAACTCTAGTTTACTCTTTCAGGCTTGGCACCACTTGCAGTGGAGGGCTAAGCAGCAGAAGGAATCCTGGGATCACTGTTCATTTTAACAATATTTTAAATTTCCAAGCACAAAATGCTGCTTTGGGGGATTGTCAGTGCATACCTGATAGCACAAATACTTTTTTTTAACTTGAGAGATAGAATAGTGAATGAAAAGGATTTCCTCAGCCTCAGAGGGGAAAAGAGGAAGTAGATCAGATCTTGTGTTTGTCAAGGCAGAATTAAAGAGAAAGCATCTCTTCCAGGCTTTTTGTGATGGATGTGATGTTATCTCAAATACACCAAAGTCAAAGGCAGACTGTGACATTCATAAAAGTCAGATTAACTGCTATCTAGCTAATGAAAACCTTAGCCACAGCACTGTCAAAAAAACCCCATTTTTTGTGTGTTCTTTAATAACTGGTATAATTTTGGAGAAAATAAAATTGTAGTAGAAATTCCCACTGAGCCAAATCTAAGTTTTAGATGATGTGACACTTGGTTTCCTAGAGTTACATTAGAAACATCTGGTGGAAAATGTTACTTCTTGATCTGTACTTTAAAAAAATTTCCTCTCCAACACTCCTAATTAATCTTCAGAGACATTAGCATTAGCAATAGTTCATTTAATATATTTCAAAAATAAAGGTTGGAGTACGATCAGTGGGCAATGATTTTGTTGATACTTACACAGTAATGGCTCCGTAGTAAAGCTGTTGTAACAAACCTGGGGTTTAGCTCTTCTTAATTATCCAGGGTAACACAGTTCACTAAGCATGTCACTTGGCACCACTCCTTGTGAAGCAGAATTTTCCTGAAAACCTTGTTTGTAGAAGAGGCAGGGGGAAATGGGGGGCTGTGAGTGAGGGCTGCGGAGCCGGCGGCACAATTGGCCATTGACAGGGCCCTGCTGCACCCGCAGCCGCCGTGCCAAGGGGGCAGCCAGCTCAGTGCCAGGACACCTCGTGCTGAGGCACAGCCCTTCCCCGGGCTGGGCAGCCCAAGGTGACAGGGGCAGTGTGGCACTGCAGCCTTCCAGGGGTGCCCAAGAGGATTTCTCTGCAGCCAGGCTGAACCTCCGCACCAGACTGCACAAACGCCCAACCCATCTTGCGGGCATTGTGGATATTTTTGTTGGGATCATGGAGTTTTGAGTCCTATCATTAAATATGATGAAAATTAATCTGCTGCTGCCTGTGACAGTGAAGTTTAAATAAACCTCAGTTTTTTTCCTCATGATTAGTGCCTTTGCTGTACTTACTAGTTAAGGTGGAAATATAAGTCAAGTTCAATGCATAAACAGGTGTAAGAGGAAATAACACCTTTAAACTTTACCTTTATTGTCAAGAGACCATCTAGCACAGCTTGAGAGATGTTTAATTAAAAATAAATGTATATTTATTTTTATAAATAAAATCAGAGCTCTCTAATCTTGTTATTCCCACAGCTATCTGCATGGAACTCATTTATCTGCATAAGACTCATTTAAATGCACCATCCCTCTGAAAGGTTTTTAAATTTTTTTTTTTAATTGTTGAATTTTTCTCACTGGGACTGTATGGTAAAACAGGGGTTTATATATGTCATCAGTTTGTCTGGATTGTAAAAGTTATTCATGAACAACAAAAAAATCAATTATGATGTAAGAACGTTTTTGAATTTCACCCTTAAAACGACTTCAACTCCTCTGTCCAGATGAATTTTGTATGTGAAATTTTACTGTTGTAAGATTATAAAATTTTCATCAGTTTATTGAGCTTGCTATTTATTTCTTAGAAACATTAAATGAGTTCTGGTGTCAGGGAAATTAATTGAAATTTAAACAGTTCCTGCCCAGAATCAAAGATGTGCATCTGATTTTTACTTTTTAAAAATCTAAGCAGTTTGAAGTATTATTGAGTTAGCAATGAAACTACAGCTATTTCTAATTATTACTGTGTCTGACAGGATGCATATGTTTATGGAATAATCTATGCATAACATGAAAAAGCTCTTTTTACTGTTTTTGAAACAATGTTTACATCAAAGTGAAACATATGTGCGATAAAAGAACAAAGCAGAAATCCCTAGTTGCTAGTCCTAGTTGAGATCTATATATAGGATATTTACAACGTTTTTTGGTGTGGCAGAACTCTGTGTCAGAATGATTAATTAACAGACATGAAAAATTAAAGGACCGTGAAGGGTTGAGGCAGATACAGCATCGTTTAAACTACCAGGATAGGTAGAAAGGAACACTTGGGTTTGACAGGGGCTTGCTGCAAAGTTTTATTGTTACTCAAAAGGCACCTGGGCCCAAAGCATCAAGTGGAAACAATTTTACAAATCAAAGGAGATAAACTACGTGAAAAAATTATGAGGAACTAGTTTACTCAAAGGACTTGTAACAGGATCTGGAGCTTTCATCCTTGCCCAATTAACAGTGACCAAGACTAAGTCTCATCAGGAATAAAAAGGACAGATGTTCCCATCACAAAATCACCACTACAGCTGACACCAATTGACTTTCTTATTGGTCATGTCAACAAAGGGACAATGATTACATGACTATGAAATATTGTCCTTCCAGAAAGGCCTCAGGATGGCTGAGGAATGATGTCTAGACTGTGTCTAAACTGGGAACAGACGTTGCTTGGGCTCCCGTTCGAAGAACTGTAATTGCCCTGATTCTTTTATTGGACACAGATATTGTAAATCAGGATTGCTGACTTACAGCAGCTTCAGTGATATCCGTGGAAACAGTTCAACATAAAAATCTGTGGGTGGAAGGGCTGGGTTGGGTCACTGGCCTAGAAGGATCTCTTCTGGATTTTACTCACCCAATAAGTTGCCTCAGTGTCACCTGAGGAAGACGACACTTTCCTGCAGTGCATCCCTCTTATTAAGAGCTCAGCTGGTAGAGCTGTTGAGCAGCAAAAGAAGAGTGTGAACAAAACCATTTTATTGGCAAAGGGGACACTTTTTTGCTAATGTTCTTTCAAATTCCTCAGTGGGGTAAGACACATAAAGCTGAGTATGCCCCCTCTTGTTTTTTGATGACTGTTTTTTAGCCATCAAGTTATAATAAGATGTAATTTGAATTTTCCTAACCCTCCTTTAATTCTTACTTCATGTTTTCCCTACCTTCCATTAGTTCTATAAGTAGGGTAATATTTAGTTAGCTGAAATGACATGGTTTAAGTGTGACTACTGTGTCTGGAGATAATGTGAGCAAGTGTCAGCATAAAATTTATAGGTACAGAAACATAAATAATTCTCGAATAAGTCCTTTCAATCTGAACATAATCAGTGGGAAACTAAACCAGAAAGTACAAACTCACAGCAGGATCGGTTGATCAATGGAAAACTTCATTTTGGATAAGAGCCATTTTTAAGCCAAGAGCTGTTTATTTAGGCCGGGAAGTTTGGCTGTAGTGAGTAGGCATCAGAATTGTTTATTATTGGAGCCCAGCAGCACATTAATTATGTGATTTGAGTGACTGGGTAGCATCAGCCCTGCAGGTTTTGGACGTCAAATGCCCTCATCTCGCATGGCGTAAACTGACCCCTGAAGTGTGGGTCTGTGCACCAGAGGTTAAAGGAGGACCCTCCTCCATCCCCACCCAGGCTCTGCCAGGGTGGCTGCGCCACAAATTTATGTTTGGGGGAGATCAGAGCGCTTTGATATACTGCACAGGGCAGCAGCATAGCTTCAATTTCACTTACATGTTGTGATTTCCTATGAAAGATCATCTGTCATTGGGGGCTCTCGTAACACATTTGCAAATAAGGTCAAACAATTTGTTCAGAGGTGAACACGGTAAGTATAAACACATTGTAAATATTTGAGTATGAGTTTAATGGTGTTTGAGAGGCTAGCACAAAAAACCTCACAAATAAAATTGCTATATTTAAAAACAAATTAGAAACTTGCACATTATTTTAGCCTTTGGTGGGCATTCATCATCATTATGGATACTTGTGTTTATTTGGGTTAGCTTTGGGGAAAAAGGAACATTTAGAAAGGCCCAGCGAGGGTGGGCAGGGCGGGACAGGGTGTCCCTGCAATCATGAGCTGAGATTGTGGGATCAGCCGTGCCCTCCCCCTCAAAAACCCATTAGGCCAGTCCAAAAAAGCACCTCTGGAGAGCAATTTTGGTGTACAGGAGCACCAGCTTTGGTCTAGTGGCACTCTTGGAGAGGACTGACCCAGTGTTGGGCAGTGGCCTCCGTGGACAGAACACGGCACGTCTTGGCTCTCTGGCTGGGGAACAAAAGGTGAGTTTTGTGTGAAAAATGGCAAGTGGCTGTTGGTGTTGCACTTTTTGGAGCCATATGACACTCTGAGGAAGATAAATTGAAGATGATTGTCCCCAGAACTACCTTAGGACTGGAGAAAAACCCGTTTTGCCCCAAACATAGTGATCAAGGCACTAATGGGAATTTCTTGTAAATCCATGCTGAGTCCTACCACAACCTCCATAGAGAAGGCTCCCCACAGGAGCATGGCCGTATCCCAGCACACTCCTACCAAGGCAATTTCTTTCACAAGGGCTTTCAGGTCCTCTTCATACTACTGCATTTTGATATGGCTTTTGGAGAAAAAAAATTAAGATATTCCCGGAGTAACCTCCCCCCCCCCCATTTACATCCCTGAGTAATCTCCAAGAAAAGTTAAATTTGGAGAGTAATAAACATACTGATTTTTTACTCCAAAAGGCTAACAAAAATGGTCTTGAAATAAGTCTGAGCGTTGTGATTTTCAGGACTGCAATATCCACACTCCAGCTGTTTGCACAGGGCCCAACCCTGCAAACATTCTGCACATGAAGTGAGGAGAGCCATACCTGAGTGCAGACATTTCCAAATGCCCTAAGTTTCCAGCTACTAAACTCTTTGACACAGAGAACTATGTGTAAGTGGAACTGTACCTAAAACATTTGGAATGTTTTGGGGGCACTGTAATAAATCATATTAATAATTGTGTATAAATATGCAAATTACATTACACAAAATTTGTAAAAAAACAGGGGATAAAAATATAAGTATATAGGCTGGACTCCTAGCATCGAAAGGGATCTCTCTATCCAGTGAAATCCTATAAATGGCATAGGTAAAGAATTCTAGCTCATTAATCTTACTTTTGATCTTTTTGAGTGAAATTCACCCCGGGGTTTCATTTGGTCTCTCATGAAGCCATCCTATAAATCACACAACATATAATGCACAAAGAAAATGATTTTGCTACAGTTCAAGCTAAGTATTCCACTGCTTGCCATCACTTTTAAGAGGTTTTTTTCCCCTTTGTGGCATTATAAATTGCAATGCTCAGATACACTTCTTACACCCTGCTACAGGGTACTGCTAAAAAAATGGATTCTCGGTGCCAAAAGAGCAAGGAGCATTGGCAGCTGCTTTGGGAGCTGTGCCTCAGCGAGCCTGTGTGTGAGCAGCCTGTTCCTCTGCGGCTGTGGGAGCCATCCCTGCACAGCTTTTCACAGCTCCTCGGGGAAGGGTGAGCTATTGCGTAGGGACTGACCTCCTGTCAGCCCCTGAGACACCACAAACCAAACCTGGGGGAGGACTGCACTTAAACTGTTTCTTCTCAGCCAAGATCACACCCTTCTGGAGATTTCTTTGTCCCAGCACAGAAGTGTGAGCTGCTGCAGTAATTCTGCCATGAATGAGAGCCTTTCTTTTGAGTCATATACTTTTGTTTCCAGCCTACGGTGTCTTGGCTTACTACTGTGCTGGGGATTATCCTTCAAAAAAAAAAATAGAGCCTGGAAAAATGAGCCATTTTAAGCAACTATGAAACTAGGTTTTAAAAAGTGTTTCCCACTTTATATACATTTATATATGAATTGGTTTCACTGCAGTGAAACTATGTAAATTATTGTAATAATAAAAAATATAATACCATGTTTTAGTACTATGATGTGATAGGAAAATGTACTACCAATAATATTATCATTATTATTATCATTATTACTAGTAGAATAGTACTCTCATAGTTAAAGTTTTCTAGATGCCAGTCAAATATAATGAATTGGACTCTTTTTTTCCCAAGCAGCAAAAGCTCCAGTCTTACAGGAAACTCCATGCAGGCAAATCCCAGATGAGCACAGAGGAGTCCTTGGCAGCTTAGAATGGCCCAGCAATGGCTGCATCGGGACTGTGATCCAAGTAAGGGCCATAGGAGAGCTGATGAGGAAGAAGAGATGGGAACCTTTACACATTTCTGTGTAAAGAGACATTTCTGTCAGCATCCTGAATTCAGTTCACTCTTACACTCAAAAGCCTATCAAAACTGCTTCAGGCAGCAGCAGTGTCATACAGGAATAATGTATGGCAAAATTTGGCACAGACAGTGTATTTCTCCATTCGATGGGGCTGGACTCCCTAAAAAGTCTGATCAGCTAATTCATAAATGCCTTATAATGCTATATTATCCTGTCTTAATATAAGAGAGATAATACATTGTTACAATTTCATCAGATCAAAAACAAAGTTCATGAAAGAAGTCTTTGGCACTGCAGAAGCTGTGAAACTCCACATACTTAAAAAATAATATTGTAACACAGAGCAGCTCTGAAGACATTAATATTTTTTTTTTAAGTCCTGGAGGGTTTTTGGAATTTCTTCCATACTAGAACATCCCATAATATTGCATGTCACGTGCCAGAGAATGGACTGAAATCTTGTCCTTTGCCCATCCTTTTAATGCATTACTTTTGAGCGTCCTGTGGTTGTACTTTTTTGATCAGGCCCCACAAAAGAGGATTGTCAATGACACAAACAGATCTACCCCTGACTACATCAAATTTTATAGTTCAGCCTTTCTTCATCAGAATCAGCTGCTTCAGGTTCTACATTAATGCTTGAAATGCTGTGCCCTGGCTTACAGATATTATTCCCCCCTCCTCCCTGTTTATCTTCTAGTAGCATCCTGAAGCACAAGTCAGTCTTGGGGCTTTTTTATTACCCATTTCACTTACAATTAGCTACAGAAATCCTTAAAAATACCCATTCTGCAGGAGTATGAAGTTTATGAAGAAGTATCATACTGAGTGGGGCAATAGGGTTAAAAGTGTGCCTGCAGAGACAGCAAAGTCTATGTCTGCCATGAATTTAGTTCTTTCCTTTCCCAGTTTTTTTTTCAAGGATATGAATACCTAGAGGAGTGGCCCAGAAGAGGTGAGTCAGTAGGATATGTAATTTTAGAAAGGGGGAAAAGGGAAATCTTTATGGAAAAGCCGAATGGAAATAAGAATGAAAGAGGAACGAAGACCACAAGGGAGAGTGAGGCTGCAGGAAAGATATGAGGAAGACCTGAGGCTGAAAAGAATATGGAAGCAGGAAGAATGGCTATACTGTGCTAGGTACAGGACAGTCAAATTAAATTTCTGAAGCTAATGCTGCCCCTAACTGTTTGCCCTGAAGTGAGAGCCGGCTTAAACAATCTGTCCTAAGGAACTGCAGCAGGTTAGCAGCCGAGTCACAAACTGGTCCTCCTTGCTTCAGGATAACCACAGAACCACAGAATATTCTTTGTCGGAAGTGACCCACAAGAATAATCTAGTCCAACTCCTGGTCCCTGCACAGGGCACCCCAGGAGTCACACCATGTGCCTGGGAGCATTGTCCAAACTTCCTGAGCTCTGTCAGGCTTGGTGCTGTGACCACATTCTTGGATAACCTGAGCCAGTGCCCAACCACCCTCTGGGTGAAGAGCCTGTTCCTAACAATTTATCACACAAAAGCAGAGTGAATGGTATATCCTCATCCATCCAAATCCAATCTGATGCTGCAAATCTGCCCAGAAATCTAAAGGCTGCTCTAAGGGAGGATATAAAACATTTTGTCTTTTTCAGGAGGGAAATAAAAATAGCAGAATTAGCTATCTCATGTGCAAAGAAGCCCTGCCAGAGGCACATTATTTAAAGCTTTTAATTGACCTGAGAGACTTCCTACTCTTTCTTACCTCTGCCTCCCACTCCACATACTGTAAGAGGGGTGTTTTTTTATTTTTAGCTGTATCATGACAATAAATTTAAAACTCTTGGATCTCTTAGCTCACTCTTCCTAGTTGGCGCCTCATTTGAGTAATGGGTCATGAAGTTGACATTCCTCCAGTGATGTATTGCTGGCTAGAGTGGCACTGGCCACAAAAGGCAGGTCAAAGAGTCCTTTAATTTAATCTTTTACAGCTAGAGATGCAAACGCTATAAAAAATGCAAAAGAGGATATCCATGTGATACTCTCACTGGGGAGAGTATCCATGGGGGACAGAGAGACAGCATCAGGAGCCATGGAGAGCTATATCTCAGGAAACATGGCTTATTTTGGGGATGAGCCAAAGGCAGAATAACAGGCGAGAGGGAAATGACGGAGAGTTTCTGGGGAATTTTTCACTAGCTGGTTACCTTCTGTTTAACGGTTTGGCTCCAACATCTTTTTAGGAGGCTTCATCCAGAATACCCTTCACAGCAGAGGAAAACTGTTACTCCTGGAAAGTTAAAGCCGAGTACATTAAACTTGGGTTTCTGTCTGTGATATTGATTAATTGTGTTTCTTAAAATACATGTTGTTTCTCTCAGGCCATTACTTCTTATGCCCAGTCCTGAAGGTTCTTAGATTGCTGTAATTTATTATACTGTTTCTTAAAGTTCAATGTGTCCTCTTAATTTCATGAGGAACAGGAGTACACACAAACAGGAACAGAAAAAGAACAATGAATTGTTCAGCAAGCCGCTACCACTTCACACAGGGTTATGAGGATATGTTAACCATTTAAATAATAAGTTTGACATTACTAATTCTTATTCAGTTTCCTCTACACTTGGTGGAGTAAAGTTCGTCTGATGCAACTCTATTTGAAGTACGATTTGATTAGACCTTCCCCAAAACCAAAGAAAAGGAAGAACTTTCAAAGTTATGAATCCCTTTTCCCATCAGTGCTTTGTCATTTTATTACTCTCCAGGCTTCACACAAGGCATGTCCTTGTTTTATAGATACTTCTAACTTTTCAATCTTTTTCTCTCTTTCACTGAAACACAAAGTTTTGTAAAACCACCATCAGGAAAACGATACACCAAAGCTTGTCTTGAGTGAGCAGAGACATGTGCTTGTACTTGCTAAGGAGACTGATACAGTCTCAGGAATCTGATTCCAGGAAGGAGATTAATAGTTCTGACAAGTGTCATAGATGAAGGGCCATATTTCTTCTCAGTCCATAAAAGTACTTTTTGTTGTTGTTTCAGCCCCACATATTGTTTATGCTGATCCATCTCTTCATGAGGAAAACCAAATGTCTATATTTCATCTTTGCTGAAGGCACCCCAAAGCCTTTTAATGTTGAGGAAGAGATTCTGACTCTTATTCATTCATTACTGACACTGGAAAATTATGAGACATTATGAGAATGTGTCAAGAAAGAAAAATGTTTATATTTGACTTTTCATATCTTGACCCTCTGGGGTTATTTGCTTCATATTTTCAACTTAGATCCACGGCCCGGAAGTCTAGCAAGTCTAAGTTGCCATTAAGAGTCTCTAGTTTTAATGGAAACTTAGATTCTCACAAAATTCCACTATCCCAGCAGCTAGGGAACAGAAAAAAAAAAAAAATATCTCAAGATTTCGTGATAAATTGAAAAACTTGGCAGCACTTTTTCCTCCAGGTAATTAGCTCTTCAAGCTATGAGCAATCTGATATAAAACCAATGGAGTAAGTCACCAACAGATAGTACTCACTGTGTGTAAAGCTAGCAGAAATATGTGCTGTTTAAAACAAAACATGCTGAAGAAAGTTCCCAACCTGAGAGTCTTGGTTAAAGGATATACACCATATAAAATGTATGCACATATATACACATACATATATCAATAGGCACACAGATATCCACTCTGTTAAAAACC
Organism: Polioptila caerulea; assembly: GCA_013397295.1. Taxonomy (NCBI): domain Eukaryota; kingdom Metazoa; phylum Chordata; class Aves; order Passeriformes; family Certhiidae; genus Polioptila; species Polioptila caerulea. The sequence goes on along the minus strand of VYXF01012757.1, from coordinate 537,585 downwards.
CTGCAGCAGGTTCCAAACTAAACAGAACTACTTGGGTGATGGTTCCAGCATGACCTCACCTTGTTAAATAAAACACCAAGTTATTATTTCACTGTTAATTTTAAATCAAGGGAACTGCAACTGTATGAAAAGAGAGCAATTTGTTTATGGCTTGCCTCTTCAGTGCCAAGCTGCCACAGAAATAGCACAACTCTGTGATCACAAGATGACACATGACAGGAGTTGACACACATATGCCAGGCTGGCTACAGAAAGCATTTCTTGCATCTGACAATTACAACCTCCTGGTGCTTTTGAGCATTTAGATTTCTTGGTTGCATACATCTCTTGATGTATAATAAATATATGAGACAGCCTCTCCTTTAGACAGGACACTTGAAAAACATCTTTCTCTCTCTTCTACCTGATCACTGATTTTGTCGCTATTTCTTAGAATTTAATTGCTTTTTAAATATCAGCTGCCTCTGTCAAATTTACTTAAAATCAGTTAATGTTTTAAAAAAATTATTGTGGGGACACACAGTGCAACGGTAAAATAAGAAAAAAGGCATGTATTCAACTAATGGAAGTAATTCTGGCTTATTTCTGTGTTCTATCACAAATCCCCACGAGGAGCACTGGCTGGCATTTGTAAATGGCAGCTGCTGCCTCTGCACCAGGGCAATCAATCTTCATGCTACTGCAGTTATCCATGTAAGAATAGTCAGTGGCTGTGAGTCAACAGGCTGGAGCATGTACCATTTATTCCTATCCACTTGGAAGTATCAAAATAACAGCTCACCAAGTGCCTGACTTTTCACCAAGGCAGAAAGGAAGGCAGTAGCTTCTTATTTTGGTGCCATATTTAGTGCAAACACAGTAGTTTAATACACATTCCCAAAGCTTTACCTTAGATATTGACTTTGATATATTCAGAGGGCAATGAAACCACCCCAACAGACAATATTGTATTAATGTCATAGTCATTCTGGACTCTGATATCAGTGGCATTCCAGAAAAACGGTGATTTATAAACAGACATTTTATTCTAAACATGTCATCTTGTATACCGGCAAAGACAGGAGTATAAATTCCTCAGAACATTTATATTGCTGAGCAAAGGACAAAGTTCTGCTAAATAATATTATGGAATTACTATCCCTGGCAAAATATTTAAGGACATTATTTTATGTATGTAGATTTAGAGAAGATTTCAAATCCTAAGATTTAGCACTTAAAAAAAATGGTTGAATCCTTACCACACTGAGAAATTGTCCTAAAACTGCAAAGTTCCTACGTAGATTTGAAAACCTGAATTAAAGCCTTCTTCTACACAAGAGCCACAGAGGACATGTGTCAATGAATTACAAATTCTCTGCTATAAAAATTAAATAAAGTAGTATTTCCTTTAACTGAGATGCCCTGTATATATTGAATCTGAGTTTAATCAGATGCCTTGAAATGTTTGCAGAGTGGGGCAAAGAAGAAAGAAATGGATGGCTACTCTCCTCACTGGGATTCATTATTTTATGTTTGAAACCACATTTTCAGCTCATGGAGTGTGGATAAAGGGATATCTGGACTACTTGGTAAAAAGTCTGTAGAAGGCAGCTGCAAAAGACAACGTCAATGGCTCTCAAGAAAATGGGATCCCATCCCTCACACTGAAAAAGACTGACCCTGCATCTGGCAACCCACGATTCTGAGTGTGGGCACTCCAAAGCTTAATTTATGAAAGTGAATTTTGCCTGCTATTTTGCTAACCTCGTCTTTATATGTCAAATGCCCATAGCTGGAGTAATCATTCAAGCAAATCTCCACATAGCTTTGACTGGGTTTGTCATTCTTCTCCAGAGGCTTTGTCTGCATAGCATCTTCATCGAAATTGAGGCATCCAAAGCTGAACTGTGGGGCAACAGGGAATGCATAATTTGAAGTTTTCTATTAAATCATTACTACAGTGCAGTATTGCTTTGGTAAAGTATTTCTCCAATCCGTCTCTTTCTTAGTTTATTTTGGAAGGGCATATTCATTAAGCTGTAATACTCTCAGTGATTCATATCTGGTTCCTCAGGGAACCATGTTAGATCAAAGTCCATTACTATAATGAGAATTTTATTATATTTTCTAACACATAGTACTTTTCAGCTGCCAGAATGCTGATAGATGGATGGAAGACAAAATGTTTTGGGCAAATACAAGTATTTTTAGGAGTGTCTAATGGTCCTTTTTAGTTGTTACTGATCCAGAATAATTTGTTAACAAATTGCATTAAAACTATTTTTTCAAAGTAATTATAAACAAAATAATTTTTAAAAATCCTATATGTTTCCTCCTTACTCTTTTAATTTAAAATTGGCTATCTGCTATGAATTCCAAGCATCCTATAGGCTGGCAACATGGCTTGCTATTTGTTTTATTTCAAAACCTCTCACAAAGGGTCCTGTCAGAAGTCTCTTGAAATGCCATGCAAATTGTGTTCGAAAGATACATTTCACCTCTTACTTCATGCACTTTTCACACAGAATTCTTGAAAGATAGAGCGGCACAATTTGCCCTTACAGAAGCTGTGTCAGTTGGTCCTTATCGTATTATGCTTATCTTAATGTGTAATCTAGTCTTGAAGTAGATTCCATTTGAGGTCTTATCTTTCCCAACTGGAGCAGATTAAAGAGGAAAGTCTTTGTTCATTGGAGTGCTGTGACTTGCTTGCTCTCAAATCCTTGGAATTCAGAGACAAACCTTGCTGTCTCGAAAAAGGTTTCATGCACTTGCTTAACCCCAGCACAAACAAGGTCCCTGCAGCCAGCAGCCTTCCCTCTCGCTTAAAACTATACGTGTGACCAAATACCTTCCAAGCTGTGTTGAGTAAAAAACAGCAGAATGCAGCTATCTCAGGCTATTGGCACTTTTCTGCCCCTTTCAGTGCAGTTTCATAAGTCGTATGCAACGCTTGGATCATTCAGAAACTTTCTCTGTTAAGTACCCAGTTTCATTAGTTCTATCTTCCTCAGACACATTTTCTGTCATACCTAAGGAACTGCCAAATATTTCCCAAAGAAGCACATGATGAGAGCACTTCTTGATGAGAAAAATGAAAAGAAAACATGTGCCTGACTTTTCCAAAGATTGTTAGGGGTTCTGACTGAATTTCTGTTTTCCTCCCATGCATGGCTTTTGAATGAAGCTTACACCTAACACCAAACAGACAGAATTAGCCTTTTCCACATTTTTCCAGTGACTAGGGGAAATATGCCCCCTCCTCCCCACCTTCTGCTCTATCTCTCACTGTGAGGTTGTTTAGTTTCGCTGTGTTAGCATCCAATGCAAGTCATTTTTGCTGCGTGTAACTGGCTCTTTTAACTCTTGTAAAGCCTTTGAAGTTTCCTCTTTCTGCAAAGAGGTCAACGCGGTCTTTCTTTTGCCCTTTCAAAAGGACCTTTCATTCATTCCTGTGTTTGGTCAAGTTGTTGTGGGTTCTGCTCTGGCCTGGCACCATGAGTCCCCCCTACACAAGCAATTGCTGCTTTCGTGGCTACTGCTGTTTGTACTCCTTATTGCTTCTTTCATTTATCTTCGCTGACACACCAAAGGAAAGAGGGGGCCGAAAGGGGAGAATTTGGCTGTAAGCTAAATTGATTGCATGTTATATTTCATGGAAGTCTGGCAGGAAGAGTTGAGTGATCTCAAGAGTTTCGGGAATATTTTCGTTCCTATTGTGCAAATCAATCAAAGCGCGCTGGGCCCCGGCTGCCCGCCCCCCCCCGGCAGCCCGGAGCAGAGCGCGCTGCATTGTCAACAAAGGTTTGAATAGAACAAAAGTCTCCCAAGTGGACACTGCATTCACTTGATGGGGTCACATATTACCCAACATTTAATAAAACTCACATGACTTTGAAAAGGATTCCCAGATAGATCAATGCCCGGAAAAGTAGTAAATTTAGCAGGTTGGAGGGATGTCCTAAAATCAAGGTGATGGTATTACATGTGACAGTTACTCTTCTGTTTGGATTTTAAGTATCATGAGTGTCTTGGGACTATTAGAATGACTTCTCGCCAAATAAACATATCCACCACTTTCCTGGGATGCTTCCACCCACTCTGCATCTGTCATGGAGGAATTTGTTTAAAGTAAGTTGCTTTTTCCCAATCCTTCATCCGCAACCCCAGCTGACCAGGCTGGTTTGGATGCAGCTTTACACACTTCCCTATGGCACCAGCATAAAGGCACAGCCAGCAGCCTCAGGCAACACCTTAAGAATTGCCCCCCTAAGTGCTTGGGCAGAGATGTCTCCAGGAGATCATGCTCCCTCTCTTTGTGCCAGAGCAATGTCTTAACCTTCTCTAAAAAACAGAACCACAATCCTGCCACTCTCATCCTGCCTTTTCCTTTAAAATCCAGAAGACCCTCAGGCTATAGCCACTCTGCTCACCTGCTATTCCACTACATCCTGAAAAAAGATGATCTTGGTAATCGTGATTGCTGCTGCAGTAACAAACTCTTAAATGCTGGCACAACAGGGGAGTTTTTAATTTCAGGCTTGAAAGCAGAGTGAGAAATAGTGACTCTGCATTCTCCCTTAGTAGAGGCACAGCCTTAGGCTATCTGAGGAATACAAGGCCTTATGATGTGTCACTGTTCAAAAATTCAAAAGGAATCCAAAGGAGTACTTGGTGCTTGTTCCTCCGCCCTTATCTGGTTCCTCACTAGCTTTGGCAATCCCTGTCACAAGTGAGAGCTGAGGGAATGCTGAGTCTGGAGTCATCACTCAGCCAACAAGTTAGTGCTTCTGCAAGATACACAGAACTTGCTGACTGCTGGCACCTTATTTTGGACACAAGTCAGACTAGAAGGAGGGAATGGGTGCAAGAGCTTGCAAAAACCTGTGGTTCTGGGCAGGTCTTCATTCTGCAAAAAATGTAAGTGCACCCAGTCTGGATTTTGTAATCCTATTTGCCACAATCTCTTGCACTTGAGGGTCATATTAATTGCCCCTCTCTGCAGCAAGACACAAAAACGAACATTCATTTGGAGTGTTTGTTCTTTGGTAACTCAGTACAAATTTAGGTCCAATTAACACATTTATGAGAGGAAGAATATGCAAGTACAATTTTAAGTCAATATAAATATGGAACATAAACAATGTAAAAACCAGAAGACAGTCCCTGGAAAGGGGCATAGAGGGACATACTTCCAATATAAGAATTATTTTCATACTGTTTCATTCTATGTCTCTAAGGAACAAACATTTTTAGAAAAATATACAAGACTAAATTTTCCAGCTGGCTGCCCAAATTCTTTGCACCAATGCCATGCTTCTGAAGCCAGAAGACCAATAGTGCACAAAATGTATATAGATTTGCCCTTTATACATTGTCATGCACAGTTACTCTGTAAAATAATTTCAGCTGGATGGTTCAGAAACCCAAGATTTCACTTCATTGGAAAGACTTTTGGAAGAGATTTTCAGAAGAGTTTAGGGATTGAGTTTTGCTAAATATAGGTGACAGTTATTGTCTGGACTGCAACAATCTCTTCAAAAAATTACAGCCTGAAAATCCCATGTGATAACTATCAGTTTAAGAATCTAGCAGAAAAATTGTGTTCTTGCTGGGACTTTGCAGAGGCAGCCAGAAAAGCACAGTTGAGGAACATCTAAAAACAGAACACAAAATTGCTGTTAATGAAAGTGAGTACTCCGATGTCCAGCCAGTTTATTTCACAAACTTTTCAAACATAAAGCTCTCACATCACCACAGAGCAAGCCAGTTTGAAGCCACTTGATGCACCCCAGCCATGAGCATTAACACTGTACAAGAAAAGATTACTATCTGGCACAATTCTGCATTCCAGCAAGGATGCTAACTGTTGAATTCATGGATGCTAAGCTAAATGTTATTTCTAATCAAAAGTGAATAATCTGCTTAAAGCCCACACCTGTTTCCTAGCTCTCAGACTTATAGGCAGAATAGGTATATGGGATATACTTCTATTATTAAACTCAGAGTTAATTGTTCTGTTTTCTACCTGCACCATCAGTTATCAAACTAACTTTGTTGACTAGTACCGGATGAGCTTTTATGTTCTAAAGCTCAAAAAAGGGGTATGCTGATAAGAGAAAATGGGTGCTTAATACTCATCTGCTGTTGAAAACCCTCAGAGCATGAGGTGAATCCCCTCCCTCCCTCACACCTCTGCCCACGCTGCATTTGATGTGGCCCCAAACACAGTTGACTTTCTGGGCTGCAAGTGCACATTGCTGGGTTGTGTTGAGCTTCAACAATCTTCTCCTCAGGGCTTGTTCCTAATCCATTCTCTGCCCAGCCTCTATCTGTGCTTGGCACTGCTGCCCACCCAGGGGCAGGACCTCGCACTGGGCCTTGCTGAACTTCATGGAGTTCTCATGGGCACACCTCTCAAGCCTGTCCAGGTCTTTCTTGGTGCCATCCCTTTCCTCCAGCATGCTGACCACACCACACAGCTTGGGGGTGTTGGGAAATTTGCTGAGGGTACACTCAACCCCACTCTCCGTGTTCCCAACAAGAGTGTTAAACAATATAAGCTAAAATTAAAGAATTCCTATTCCCACGAAGTGCTACTCTGATTTGCATTGGTTTGTTCCTTGGTTGGCTTAGTAAAGGAGTTTGGTGGACAGTTTTAGATCTGTTCTCACCACACACTGGCACATCCCGCCAGGGGCAGTAGAAACTGAAGTTTCTACTAAAAGAAGAAGTGAGGGACAGAGACAGACAAAGGCAAGGGGCGCACACCACATCTTGGATTGCAAAATCCCAGAGGAAATATTTTACCTGCAGCCTCAGTGAGGATTGCAGCAAGACCATAAGACTTGGATGAAATTTGCCTCTTTTCTCAGTGTGTGCATTTCCATCACACCTTATTCCACTCTCTCAGATAAGCTTTTAATTTTTGACTGGAGTCACTGACAGGTGCATTTGGGTTGTGCCGCAGAGAGACTGGTAAAAAGGCCTAGGGTTGATTTGGCTCTGCTTCAGCACTGAATCTGTGAACCAATACATCCAGAAGGTATCATTTAAAGTGTAAGTCAAAACGTAAGTTGTAAATTAAAGTAAAATTCAAGTTTTCCAGTAATACACTTTCTGCAGATATTTCAGATGGTCAAGTCTGATCATACAAACATTATGGAAAGCAAACACCAAACAGCTGTGAGCCAAATAAATCAATTTCAAATCCAGGGAGGATATTTGCAGGATTCGATAGGAACCATTATACTTAGCTCCCAAGGAAAAGAGACCTCAGTTCCTTTTGCTTAATGTGTATTATTTGGTGCAATTAACCAAGAAGTTGAAGGAGCAAGGATTTGAGGTCTGAATATGGGATATACTGTGAGGGATGAACAGTGAGGAATATTTCTATCAACATAAGCTTGGGCTTAGACTGCAGCTATTGGAGCATTTGCTGTATGGGTGCTGTGCTAGATCTAGAACTCTTATACAATTACAAAATATCATGCAATCATTTAAACGTGGGGGATTTTAACTAGATGTCCTGCATTGGGTACTTCCAATATTTCCCCCCCCTTTTTTTTTTTCTTTTTAACTTTATCAATTTATTTATTTTCCCCTTGGCTTCTGGAATGTAATCATCTGGAAAACCAGGCACAGAGAAAATGGTGTTGTGGGGCTCCCAGCCAGGTCCAGCAGTGCCCCAGGAAACACCAGGGTGCTGTGACTTTGCCTGGTATCAGGAGGCACTCAGCGCCTGCACGGCTGGCCAGTGTAAATGAATGCTGGCTCAGACCCCTGCTCTGAGAGTAAAGGTGACATATAATTAGTCCATATGACTTCTGCTGATAATTGCAGGTAACTGGCTGCATTCTGCTAGTCCAAATGACTGTCACCATGTGCAGAGGGCATGTGTTATCTGCAAAGGTTTCACATTTCCTTTCGAGAAAGGAGTTATCCATTAATAAAAACAGAAGGCGATTACACAAATGTGCTCTCTGCCAAGACTGCCTAGCAGAGCACATGTAGAGCTTTTTTGGCTGTGCCTCCCTGCTGAGCAGCACTGCCCCTGAGCCTCCCTCTGCAGCACAGCCAGGCACAGGAGGGGCTCCCAGGGAATGGTAGAAACGCCTGAGTTATTCACTGTGGGGAAACGCAACAAGTAAATACTTGAACTGTGTTGTCCAGTGAAAAGGAAACAAGACCATCTTGCAGTGGGAGAAGGGGCATGAAAGGATGTTAATCGCATGAGCAGTAATCTCTTTGGCTGCTCAGTGTGCCACACTTGGGCTTTGTTTGCCTTTACTTATCTGGCTTACTTACCTCAATCCGTGTGATCACGGAGGTGCTGGAGGGCCTCTAAGTGTGCACGAGATCAGCTACTGGAGAAGGGCAATGAAACATTAAGGAGGAAAGGTGGTACCATTAAAAAAGCAACCTTCAAGGCCACCTATCTCGACAAAAGGGCTCAGACAGGCAATAAATGCAGAAAATCATTCAGACAGCAATGAATTATGAAGGCTATTAAAAGCCACAACTGAATTTACAGAATCAGCTTCCCCTGATGTATTATAAAAATGCTTTTCCCCAGGAACTGGAGATATCCAAATTTGTATTGCAGATTAATTACAGCTTTATTTAGCAGAACTGCAGAGGGGGAGTTCAGCTCAGTCAAAATTGCATGGGTGTTAATAGTGTTAAACTTTCTGAATCTCATATACTGCCAGGAAATCATTAACATTACATTTAACAATTTCAGGTACTTCTGGTTTTGAACTCCAATTTTATTATTTATGGAATTTTGATTGCAGAAAAAACATACCCAGCACATGTATTTAGATTCTGTTTACAAAGGAGCTCTGTCTTCTCCCTGGAACTTGCATCAGAACAGAAAAGTAGATTATGTGGTTTCTTAATAGTTCTTCACAAAGAGTCTTCTGTTTCTGACAAATGGTTTATGCAAATGTATTCTCTGAACTGCTTTAAGCTGTACTCATGGAAAAATGACATTTTGCAAGAGGGAACAATGAATATTCAATGCATCATTTCTTAGGTGAGCTAATGGACAGCTTGTATTCTACAGCCACTGCCATTCTCTAATTTTGAAATTTTGACAGAGGGCAGAGAAGTATCAACAGGCAGTGGGAACTGAAAAGCACTGACTCTCAGACCTTCCATCAGAATTCCAATAAAGGCAATTCAGGACTTTAAATTACAGGCTGGAAGCAAATTTTCATTTTCCCCAAGCTCAACTAAAGGGCTGTTTTACAAAGGGCAGTACAGAGGAAAAAAATCTGCATCCTTAAAATCATAGCTACTGCTGGGCTGTGGAAGGGCAAGAGGGTGAAGGCTTCACAAAAGCCTCCCATAGATATTAATCCCTGGTGTGAATGGCACAAATAAGAGGCAATTTGGAATGTACAGGCTGTATCTTACAGGCCTTATTCATAAGAGCAGGCACACTGAAGTCAAAAGCTTTGTTTGTATTGGGCTGGGACTCTCCTGAGAGCAAAGGCTGCATGAGGAGCCTGCATTTTGCAGTCCTGTTCAGAAAGGATGGGCTGCAGTAGGAATTTAACCTTTCTATGACAAAACCAATTTAAGTCATCAATTCACATGCAACTCCAATTTAAGTCATCAATTCACATACCACTGCTGTATAAAAATGATAACGTTAATTTGAAATAGAGTAAGAAATGAAAAGGAGGAAGAAAGGCAAGTTAAATAAGCTGGAATGGAAATGTCTTAAGCCTCCTTTGCCTCTCATGCATGTCACATGACAGAGGTAAGGTTTTTGAGTTGACCTCCACAAGTGAACACAGCAGTTTAGGGAAAGTAGGCAGGTTTTTCTCTCTCCTCCCCATCTCTTTTCTGCTCTCCAGCAGTTTTTCACTAGTATTTTTCTGGTTTGGAGATAGGATGCAAGTTGTTCCCAAGGGTTGCTTTCAAGAGTAAGGGTATCTCATCTTGTCAAAATCCTTTGTATTTAGTTCATAGTAGCCTTCTACATTTACCAGAAAGCTGGGTAACTGTATCTGTGAAACTCAGACATTTAGAGATAAAGAATTGTTTAGAAAATCTTCACCCAGATTGAAAAGAGGATCAGATCTCTTATGTTCATTTACAGCAAAGCTATTCAGCATATGAAGCAGGATAACTAATACCTTTGATTGCCAGGCTTCTCAAGTTTATCACATCGGGTGCAACTAGAGATTGGAAAACAATTTCATCCATATAAATGTCTTCTAGTAAGTACATTTAAATAACAGGTGACCTCAAAAGAGAAACTTTTGGACATCCATTAAAACTTGTCCTTCCAAACAGGGAATTTAACAGCATTATTATAAAAAACATATACATAGTAGACATCTTATTTTCACACAGGCATCTGAAGTTAATAGTCCAAATTCAGAGTTCAGTTACCTCACCATAATTCCTGAATTAGTTCAACCTATAAGCCATGCATTCAACAAGGTAATTGTGGACAAGAACACCAAAACTGAGATAGATCCTGAACTACAGTATCAGATCACACTGACTCTGCCTTAGTTGTTTTTACAAACTATGCCCAGAAAAATCAGAAACTCACTGCCTAGTCCAGGTCTATAAAATAGCAATACATGCCAAAAAAGATTGCAGTATTGCACAAAAGATTGCAGTATGGCACCCTTTTTTACTTCCATCAGCAGAGGTGCTTTTCTGAACTAACTGCTGGGGGGAGCAATGAACAATTCCAGTCTGCATGTAGAATTATTCACTGCTAGACATTAAAATTAATCTTCCAGGATGGTGAAAAACCCTACCTTCTTTGTGGGGGGATGAGGTTTTGCTAAATAAATGCTTTAAATGGCCTTCTGTGGACTGTAGCTGCTAGTGTCAAGATTCTAAGCTGAGTATGGTTTCCAACTTCCCTTGGACAGCATTTCTGACTGACAAACAAACAAATTTTAAAAGTAATTTGCAGAGGAAAATATTGCTGAAAGCACCAAAGCTCCATTTCTAGATTTAATTAAGCTATCATGCCAGTAGAAAAGCACTTAGTCGCAGAACAACAATTTTCTGCTGCTGTGCATGCACCAAGACTAAGCTGAAGAGCTTATTTTCAAAGCAGGAGATACTGGTCTTGCCACAGCTGCCAAGAGAAGTGATATAACTCTCTTACAGACGATGTCTGGAGATAGTTTAATAATTTAAGCTTGTGGAAGTCCTGAACGGCTGCTTGACAGAGAGGAGGAGACTGTGAGAGGAAAGGTCAGGTCTGCACTTACTCTTCCCCTTGAGGTCAATTGCTGGGCACTGTCAGACCCTGCAGCCAGGGTTACTGGCTGATTAGTCAGCCCCAGCAAGGCCATTTTGGAGCAATGAAAGTTGCCTGCATGACAGACTCTCAGTGCCACCACAGCTTTGGATCTCAAACTTCACGTGACCTTTCGAAATCCAGTTGCTGCTTAGTGCAGGATGAGGAACTGGAGTTTGTGTCACCAGCCCAGTTTGCTTGCCTGGCACTATTCAGGACAAATCCAACATCCCCACAGGGAATCCAGGAGGCAAAGCTGGGCTGTTCTCACAGCATGAAGCCATGGCCAGGAAGCTGCACTGCTCACTGTGGATCACAGAAATTAGAGAGAACAGAGTAGGTGAAGCACTGTGAGAGCTCCCTGGGGGACCATGGTCCTCTCAGACCTGTACAAAGCCTAAACAGGTAAAAAAAGCCCTCTGCAACATGTGTGTAGGGCCAGAGGAAAAGGGAGATTTGGGATACCAGATCCAGTGCTGATCACTCCCTCACGGTGCATTCAGTTCAGGCGTTTCATAGCAGAAGCTTTAGGCCAACTTGCATATTTTTAGCAAGTAAAAAGCCAGCTAGGTTATTTTCAGCAAATAAAAATGAGTAATTAGTTTGATTTGCAGTTTTCAGGGACTATTCCTTCTGACAAATAAATAAATATGTACCAACGCATCTAAAACACTAAATTAATGGCCTCAGTTTGCCCAAATAATTGCATGTCAAACTGCAGCTAAAATATCTCTCATCTCTCCATCGGGGTGCTTTGTTTATTATAAATAAAACCTTGATGCACACAAAGCCAGAAAACACTGTGTCCCAGTAATTCTCCCCAGACAGGCACAGATAGGTCTCACTATGTTTGCAAATCACATTTCTGACACTGAGCCTATTGTGAAGAGAAAATGGCTTAACTGAGACTGCAGCAGAAATTGGAGTGTAAACTCAGGTTCCTAATATTGTAACCTCAAAGTTTCTCTCAAATTCCTTCTTGGAAGTCATGCTTGCAGTACATAGAAAGATACTAAAATACTTCTTATATAACTGCTCAGGAAAAGCTGTATGTGGGGAGTAAACTACTGAGCTGGCATTAATTTAATTTTACTCTAGTGTTCTGCAATATGGCATATTTCACATCAGCTCCACTGCATAAGGTTCTTCTATCTATCAACTTGAAGAGACAAGTTTGACATTAAATTTATTTCTTGGATAAATTACTGGATGCTTCTGAAGGCTACACTGAAGCATGAAGTGATAGTGTCTGCTGAAGCCATCAGTTCTTATTGACAAGTCTGGTTAAATTATCAGGTTGTATGTAATTTTATTTGAGTGTAGGAAAATGAAGGTTATAGCCAAGAACTTGGTGGGGTTTTCTTTCCTGAGATGATGATTTATTCATTTTGGCTTCAATAGCTACGGTGTCAGGCGTATTTTATATTTTTCCAACTTTGACACTTCAAACATTTGATTTCCCTTTGCAACTTCCAGCCTAAAACATGTTTCCCATTATAGATATTCAAGTGACTGCCTTGCACACACTGACTCATGAGGCTGGTTTTTATTTTCACAAAATATATAACCCTATTTGAATAAAATACAGATGGTGTCCAATACATTAAACACAGCAAATTTGCCATTCCCTTCTCCATCCCCTCTGTGTTCCTTTCCCCAGATTTTTTGTGGCTATATGAAATCTTATCAGCCTCAACAGCTTGGAGAGGACATGGCAACAGAAATTTGATGCCATTCATATATGGTTTGCTGCAATAAACAATGTGCATTTTTTTTAATTGTTAGCATTTTTCTGTAGGATTCTGCATTTGGAGCTGTGCTTTAAAGTGAGCTTTGTGCCCCTGGGAAGGCACTGAACAGGCAGCTTCACATTGCCCTGTGGTAGAGTTGAATAAAGGGCAATCACCATGGCATATGGCACCAAGGTCCCAGGTGACAGCTGGAGCAGATTCAGCTGCCTCTTACATCACCAAGCAATTTAGAAGGGGAAAAAAAAGGATATATACATGGGTATAGGAAATTACCTAAGTAAATTAGTAAAAATTGCTGAAATTAATTGAAGGAAAACCTGTTCTAGGTTTTATTCTCTGAAACGATAACTATGCTTCATAGTATACACACACATAACATTTACTTGGAATGCACAAGGTTTGGGTTTTAAATAAGATTCTATCAGCATCACTAGATGGCATTGGAGGGTGCTTTATCTCACAATCAGAAAACAGTCTATAGTAATTTTTATTAGGAACACTAAGTTTACGCACTGAATTTATGCCAGGCAAGCTGAAGACATGTTCTATGGTGAGGGAATTGCAACATGAGGCAGGAATCAAGGCTGGCTGAGCAGTCACAGCATTGCTGCAGTTTCCTTCTGTCACACACAAGGAGTCCATCACTTCTGAGCAAGGATGGGAGGACTGAAATCTGGAGAGAAATAAATTGCAAAGGGTACTGAAGAAACTGTGAACTGGTGTTACACGGGCTGGTGACTTTGGAGAGGTAAAAGTTAATCTCCCCCTGAGATGTAGGGTGGAATTTTTGGAGTGCATATTTGTTTTTCCCCCACAGCAAATTATACAATTATAAAAATGGTACTCCTGGGTTTCTTACACCTTTTTTACTATATAGTTCTTATGTCCCTTTCCTATTACTTTTAGAATGAGAAATGTTTGCCATCCATTGATATTTTTGGTGAGCTTCAACATCCACTTTGGAATTACTTCTAACTTTAGCCACCAATTCTCGTCCATTGTTTGTTACTGCACAGAAGCCATGCAGAATCAACTGCACCACAGCTACCCTGGTTTCTGAATTGCAAGAGTACTATTATATTCATAGAGCCCTCTTTTACTCCTACTCTTTTGGTAAAAAGAGGCAAAGAGGAGTTTGTTCACCTATGAATACACAATTCCAGGAGCTCAGTCTCTAAGAAATGGACTGTATATCAGAATAATTATAGGCCATGAACATATGTTGCTATGTAAAGCAGAAAAATAGTGATTTCTTTTCACATCTGCCACTTTGACCCATAATCCATGTCATGAAACTTTTCAATTCTCCAGGTAGACAGTGTAGAGTCTGTTCACAAACTCCCTGTATGAATGTGCATTATTTTTTTGCCTCTGTAATATTCTTTCTGCTTAAGAGCTGCCATTGACCAAAGTTCTATCATGAATCACGAATCAGAACCACGTACAAATCAAAACCTGGCATTCAATTGAAGTGTTTCCATTCTTTAAACAGGCTTTAGGTTTGTATCTCATGGGGCTTAAAGGACAGGATGGTTTTGGTAAAACATGTAGAAATTGTGGCAGGCATGTTGATCAACAGCTTGTGCCCTAGAATGAGGCAGTACCTGCCAGTAAGTCATATGAGGGGTTTCATAGGTCATGAACTTGCACAAATTCAAGGTCTTGTATAAAATATTAAATACACCCACTTCTAAAAGTGCCACTGTGCCCCTGATCATCTCTTTGTCTGATGGGCTGCTCTGCATTCCTTCTACTCTTTTTAAGGAAAGCTGTAATTCATAAACACCAATTTGTACCATTATCTTCATACATGTCAGGTACTTGTAGTATTGAAAACTGGATCTTGTTCTTAGGGTATACTTGAAGTTGATAGAAGGATGATAAATAGGAATGGCATTATGCCTATTAAACACTGAGTGTAAATGTGTAGAATTCATACTCCCTTCCTGGCATTATTCATTAAATCATATGTCTTTAATTTTCTGTATCTTGTTAAAGCATCCATCTAAAAGAAACAGAAGTCTTCATGTTGTCATTGTTTAAATTTCACAGGAACCTATACAGGCTATGGTCATGCACATATGGAAAAATCAGTGTATTTTTCCTCACTTATATGGCTCAAATATTTGGGTCCAAAAGGTAGGTTTTACTGAGTTCCTTCCCCGTAGATACTTGAAAATCTAACAGTCTGATACTGTTTTACGTGAACATAAATCAAGGATTAACTGATCTACGCTGGTAAAATCAAGCTAAGTAAGATTCTGACTTTATCATTTCAAGTAGCTGCTGGATAGTTTAGTCTCCCCTCTCAGCCTCCCAGTCATTTGCTGAAAAACTGTGCTTAGCAGAGATCTTTTTGTTTAAAAGCCACAATTTCCAATAATTGTGTTGTTTGTCTTCTGGCCTGACATCAAAGACAGTTCCATAATGAAGGTGGCTCCTACTGAATTATATTTCCCATCAGTTTGCAGAGAAGTGGGGCACCTATTACACAAAGGCAATTGATGGCTGTACACAACCACAGAGGGAAGAAATTCAACATCTTGTTTCCTTCGTGTTTTTTAAACACACCTCTTAAAAGTATCCATTCCAATTAGAAAAAAATCATTTGTACTTACTTGCAAGAAACTTGCTTGTTAGGGTTCAAATGCCAAAGGCATGTCTGTGTTGAAGGAAGGACAGGGACTCTGCATGCCCTGGGAGCTCTAGAGGTAGGCAGCCAAACATGTTTTGCTCCTGCTTAAAACGCAGAGAGAGGGAAAAATACATTTTCATGACCAAAAAAAAAAAAAAAGGCATCAATTACCACATCTCAAAAAACATTAAGCAGAGGATGACTGTGAAGTCTTTATATGCTGCCTGCTTTCTACCAATGTTCCTCTTCTTCTTTAAATTCCAGTCTTTGTTTCTGCAATCAATTGGTGAAAACTTCTGATGAGTCTTTTCAACCCAGATCTTTTTGACTTCTTTCAACACCATTTCACATTTTGACCAAAAGGTTAGGAATATGTTTTCCTTGAAAAAAACTGTGAACAGTCTTGCCACACCATTTTTTCTTTTCTTTCCTCCCTGATAGTAGGTTGTAGTTAAGCCTTCACAGAATTTAGTGCTACAGAATACAATATAAGGCTCTCCCTGCTAAATCTGAACATCACAGTTCACATCATCACTGTTCATATTATTACTTCCTGACAGGCAACATAATGTGATCTCTGGATATTCACTACCACCCTCCATATGCTTTGAATTACAAATCCTCTTGGTGCAAGCTGGTAAGGTGAATTTCAGAGGCAGGGACAAGGTCTTCACTGTGCACCTACCATGGTCAGGTATCCCCTGTGGTTGCCACACCACAGACAGAAACTGCGACAGGAAGAGCTGCCTTCATGCCAAGTTGCTGTCCTCCCTGCACCCCACTCTGCCATTCCCACAAATCTCACAAATCTCATGGGAAATTTGATCAAGGCTGGCAGAAGGACTAAGCAAAAAGCCTAAATGAAGCAGTGAGAGGCAGGGCAAATCACAAATAGCTGTACTACACTGAACTCCTTTATCTCATGTTCAAAGGGTACCTCTGACACTCTTCATCAGCATCTCACTGCCCATCCAATCCCCCTCACTCCTTATACAAACTTACCTGAACTTCTCAGCTGGAAACAGGACCCACTTGCTTTCAGGCTTTGTCTCATGGCACTGAATGGTCGTGGCAGTATTACTAATTCCTCCATAGATTTCTCCCAGTTGTGATGTGAGTTGTGATCACCTGTTTGAAGCTGATTACAGGAGACCTCAGCTTTCTGCTTAAAAAGATCCATGGAAGCTGGGGAGAAAGCTCTGAAAAATGAGCTGAGATAAAGCAGTAGGCTCAGAAAAGACTCAGAAAAACAGAATACATTTTATTTTGGTCTAAGCAAAGATGAAATCTCTTGCAGATCTCCCCTGTAACCCTCAGGACATGAGGCCAAGGGTGATGCTGGTCAGTGCTTGTTTCATTGCCTGGAGCCTGTTCCCAGTGGTGGGGTTAGAATCATCTCACCAAACCATCAGGAGACAGTGGGCAGCTCTTGGAGATGCTCGGAGCCTCAGACCAGGCAGGGCAACGTGATGCTGGACTGGGCCAAACACTCAGCACAGCAGAGCTGCAGCACCCCTTGCCTCACGCAGCTCTCACTCCTCCAGATGAACTCAACATCCTGTTTAGCACTTCATTTTGTGCACAGGCAATTGGTTTTTCACTGAGGAAATAAGCTCTCCCTGTTCAGCATGACACGTACATAAATACGTATACACATACACACACGTGCATGTGCACACACAGACAGCAGTCGTTTCAAGCCCTGTGGGTGTCTTCTTTCATATTTCTACCTTGTGGCTTGAGGAAGCCAGGAAATGTAAAAAGCAGTCAAAAAGTTAGGGGAAAAAACAGATAGAAATGCCTTTTCCACAGAAAACATGAAGCAGGTCCCAGGCTGACCGGCCCAGACCTGCCAACTCGCTTTGTGCCTTGCTTCCTCCTCTTCCTCCCTGTCTGTGGCTTCTCAAAGGTTTCCATGCCACATGTGCCAGTCAGGCATTGCTGAATCAGACCCACTGCTGAAAAATCACTTTCTCCACATAAAGTCGGAATTTTACTGGTATTTATTATGGCTGTTGAATTCTCTTATTGCAGTATCACACCTCTCTTACTAAGATTTTAATCAGCATTTCTACTGGAAAGCCTTACTCTCAGAGTTATAAAACCTGACTGTATAAAGAAGTTGATTACCACTGAAATTTAAAATCCAGCTTCTTGGCTCACAACTATGTTTCTTTCTTGCATACATGATCTCTGTTTGCAAAAGCTGATATAAATTGGTTTGGCAACTTTGTTTAATTCTAGGGATAAACAATTCCCAACTTAAGAGGAATTTTTTTCCAGTGGGCAGAAAGAGATGGAATGAAATTATTGAAGTTACCTACTACAACTTTAGGTATTACCCTGGATGCCTTTTTTTTTTTTTCCTCTTAAATGTTGGCATTTTTTACACAGGAATGTAAATAAGGATTTTAAATTTAAAGAATGTTTTTAAATGCTGAGTATTTTTGGAACTGTGCAGTGCTTAATGGGAAGGAAATCACAGGAGGTTAAAGACTTTCAAAATACTTACCAGCACCTCAATGCCAACAACCCATATCACTTCAATGAACTGCGCAGTATGTGTTGGCATGATTTATGCAGCAATTTAAAAAGAATCTGTAGTGTTTGTTTATTACCACAGTATGATTGATGGGTTCCTAAGTGCAGGGCGACACAATCAGCTGAGCTATTAGGGCTGGGAGTTGGATAATTTGTGAGTTACAGCCATTACAGGACGTCACTTCAGCCAGTTGCCAGAGCCATTAGGGCATGGGTGACCTCAGAGAAGCCGTGGGGAGGCGAGACTCGCTGCCCATGGTGGCACTGCCAGACCTCCTCCCCTGCATGGCCACACTGCTGCCCCACTGCCCTGAGCCTCCTGCTCTCCTTCCCTGCCCCTCCCTGGCAGGGCCTTCCCTTTTGGCCCAACCAGCAATTTCATCAAGTCCTGCTCTCACCATTGTCCCTTCCAAGGGCTGAAAGGCTGACACCAGCATAAGGCAAAGCACAGAGCAGCAAAGGCTGCTCAACCACTGCCTGCTGACCATGACTCTCTTTGTGACAGGCAACTAGACAGACAAAGCCACCAAGTACTCCAGGCACCAACAGACCCTTCCCTGGGAGACACTGGGACAACCTCAGTCCTGTCTGGAGAAAATACCCCATGTTTAAGTTTACATGCAATACACTGGATTTAGGCATTTATTTGAAACACAAACACATAAAAAACAAGAATAAAAGAGATTTTATTTATCTTTTATTTTAATTTTTTTACAAAAATAAACAATTTGAGAAACAAAAGCTCATTTTTTCCTGACTGTACAAACTACAAAACAGTATGACATTGGTCACTTTAGCATTTACTTCATTGCTTTCACTGAAAGCAAATTCTCTAGACACACCCTGCCTTTAAGATGCATTTTATATAGAATTAAGGCTAGCATTCATTTGACATCATTAAGGTCATTTACTTAATTCTCTCTAAGAACCAGCAAGCAATGTCTTAGAAAACCAAGGGCCTGATGATAAAAGGTATGAATAACTGCAAGATAGTCATTAAATTAGTACTGTTCAGCCAGCTGACTGCTTTGCCAGTCTGTCAAAGATGTGGCTTCCTGAACAATTCAAACCGATTCAACAAGAGTCTTAAGCACAGGCTTAATTGTAAGCATATGCTTAGGCCTATCCAGCAAAGCACTCGGCACTTGGGTAAGTCCCTGCCCTTTCATTGGGACTATTCATATGCTTATGTGATTTGCTAGATCTACAAAATGGCTCTCTCAAATTAAAAATGAAACTTTATGATAACATTGGAAGCAAAAATGAAAATTAGTTGCAGTCTTGCAATTCTAAACATAAGCAATTCCTTCCGTTTGACAAATATGCTGGCATTGCATAGTCCATAGCTTTAACACAAATGCTGATTGTCCTCAGTAATGTTTGCTATTCAGCAGACAAACTGATACGCTTCAGTTCCTCTGTTGTGATTGTACGTGCCCAAATAAATATCAGTGTGGAGGATACGGGCTTCCCAGAGAAATGATCAGCTTTCATCCCTGGACACACATGTATAGGTCAGAAATGTTATGCTAACCTTGGTTCGAAAAGCCAGAGCTGCCAGCTGATTTATAACCAAAATTATACTCTAACAGTGTATCATCTCTTGTACTTTGCTTTGGGTTGTTTTGTTTTTAAATCACATTTTCAAAATCTTGTTTTATTGCACATTCATCCTGGTCATGCAGGTTATTTCTTTAAAGTTTCCTTTAGCACTCTATAGATTAGAATGAGTAATAGTGCAATTATTTCTCTGGCCACAGCCACCTTCTACCTAACAGCTGCCTATATTTACACACCAGCAGCTCTTATCACTCACGTGTCAGACTGAGCCACTTTAGGTGTCAGTCTGTCACCTTCACATATGTTATCTTGTCAGGATCAGGCACAATATGATTTGAGGCCGTCTTGAAGAAGACAAGCTGCCGACCTGCATTGAATAGGAAAGGGGGGGAAGAGGAAAATATTTAGAAGTGATGAGCAAAAGCTTGCCTACCTTAAAATACTGACATTTCAAATTCTACTTCAACCTACGCATTTCTCAGGCCGTGCAAGACTGAACTCTCTCTTCAGCTGGTCTAAATCTAAACTGTTTTTGTCTAAAATGACACCAAAGCTCCCCTGGTTCCAGTGCCTTTACTCTTACCTAATTATGGTCAAGATAGAGCTGTGCACAGCTAGCACAGTAAACGAAGGAAAGGTCTGAAGATTTTAATACAAATTCCACGTGGTCTTTAAAGAAGTATTTTGAGACTCCCACTGATAAAGACATTGATTCATTTTATTGTACAGGAGCAGAATCATGTTTCCACACTTGAATCTTTAAAAGACTGATCAGTGCAATGTATATTAAACATGACTTTCTCTGAAACAGCTCTTGCTGATCACTTTGTAGCTCTGGGCTTTAGACAAGCTGGAACAAGGTTTCTAGTCCTCAGACAAAAAGCAGCAGCAAGTGACAACAGCCTGAGTAGCATAAGGCACCTGCTGCACGTATATCCAAGGCCAGTGGGGGCTGAATTTGGCAAGGTTTCTTTGTTTGGTATCTGTGGGAGCCACAGCACAGCTCTTCTATCTCCTCACACTCACTGACCTGGCGCCTTATTCACATTCCTGCCTCCCAGTGAGCTCCTGCTGCCCTACAGATCTGCAAAATCTCTGCCCTTCCTTGCAGCAAAGACCACAGAGATACACTCCAGATCTGCTGTACTTCTGCCTTCCCTCTCTAACCTCTAGAAAACCAAATGCTATTTGCTCCCAGCCTGCCTCTCTAGGGGGCTCCCATAACACTATTTTCTTTAAAAGTATTACATGGCAAACAGGATGCCTCAACTACTGAGCAAATTTCGGAGCTGCAGGTTTCAGGGATTCAAGTGCTCATGCCTCAGGAATGATATGGCAAAGGGAATGACAAATAAGACTACAAATATTGCTACTAAATTCCATTTGCTTGTAATATTGTAACCTGAGATAGGAGCTGCTCTAAATTTCCTATGAATTTCCCTGTGCCAGAATAAACACTTTTTTAGTACATCAATTAACTTCAATATTCCAACTACAGATAGTCTGACATGATGACCTGAAAGGCACTGGTTAGCCATAGGCAAGGTTAACAGAAATGAGTTTTTTCTTGGTTCCTTGGAAGTGCCTGTTCACATCGCCCAGAAGCACAAAAATGCAAAAAAATAACATTTCAGATCCTGTGGTTTGGTAACCTGGGGTCCACGTGCTTAGCCCTCTAGTGCCAGCTCCTGTGAGCCTGTCTGCAGTTTCTGCTCCCCTGACAGCTGGCTAAGAGAAGCCTCACAAAAAAGAAGCTGCCTCAGCTGAACCTTCAGAAACTACCTCACTTCTAGACAGTGCTGGTGGCTCCCACAGCCCAGCACAACACATTCCCCAAAAACACTTAGGAGCTGCCAGAATAGGTGACTCAGTTGCTGCTTCTGCTCCACAGCACCCAGGACCTACCTGTCCAAGTCGTCTGGTTAGTTAGGACAAAAGCTTTGCACTGGGAGTAGCTGTCACAGATCTCAATGGCTTCGCTGACATCAAACACAGAGAGGAGGCAACCCTTGTGATGGTAGGATGGCCAGCATCTGTAGTTCTCATCAGGAATAAAGGCTTCAGGCACCCGTCTGTACTCTGCAAACCAGAGCAAAGCAGTCGTTTGAGAGCTCCAGTAAACTGCTTGTTTTTAACAGGCAAGGTTTATTGGAACAGCTTAGGAGCAGGATATATGATGGAAAAGCTGACAGTTTAGACTCTACCAGCCCTGGTTTACTCCCAAATGTGTTTATAGCTCTGCACCTTACTTTCCTTTTCCTTTCCTCCTTTTTTCTTCTCACCTTTTTCTTCAGAAAGCGCCTGTAAATAAACAGTCTGTGCACAAAACCCCTTCCCCTTCCCCACTGCGGAGGCGAGGCTTTGGTTTTATTAGGAGTTCCACAGGAAGAATGTCCCATTGAATAAACAGCATCCACTCGAATGAACTGACTCACTGTCCTACTTCTCAACAGTGAGCAGGATTGTCAGGGTGAGACCTGACCAGGCGTTCCCAGCCCTCCCTCTCCCTCAGAAGAGCATGCTATTTTTCTCTGGCTCCTTTAGAGAGGGAAGAAAAGACAGGCTTTTAATTAAGCAAACTTTTTTTGCTTGCTCAGATTAGGACAAAAGAGGAGTCGCTTGATGGGCCTCTGAAGAGAAGGCGGGGGGGGAAGAAGCAGGAGCATGTCAGCGTGGTCCTCGCCCAGCGCCTCCGCGCTGCCCCACCGACTGCTCCTCTCCCTTGGCTGCCGTTCAGTCTCACTTGCCTTTATGAGCTGCCTCTTGTTCTCTGTTCACAGCTCCTCTCACTTTCCCAGCCACTAACGGGGCTTTCTCTAATGAATGCATCAGCAAATTCAACTGATCATTTATAAACATTTCCATTTAGCCTCCAGACGCACAAATTAATGGTTCCCTCCTGTCTCTCCTCCCCACGTCCTATTCAAAAAACTAAATACATTCTATATTTCTTCTAATTGTATCTGTTATGGAAACCAGAGCTGCCTGCCCCGACTCACAGCCTATTCTTAAGTCACTTTGGTTCAGGCATTTTCTGCCTGGCTCTGCTGATTCAGCCTGCTAATATTTCATACAGCACATTGTACGAACACCACCGAGTCAAAGGCAAGTGTGTCTGCTACTCGAAACTGTCAGTATTTCAACTGGGAAAAGAAGTGCACATTCACAAGTGCTCATTCTCACCACACAGTCTGAAATAGTGGGAAACAAATGTAGTAAAATATATTCTATTTTAAGCCTTAGCTCATTAAAAGTATCATAAGAAACATTCCCAAACAAGAAGCAAAATCAGAGCTGATCATGTCCCAGTTAAATCAAAAGCAAAAAGGTTTTCTTAATTCAGGAAATAAAGATTCGTGCACAAGAAGAAAAAAAATTCAAAATGGGGTTCCATATAACAACTAGTCATTTCTCCATCAAAAATATTTATGCATTTCTCCTTAAGAGAAGTCAGAGCATAAATTAAACTGTTGGCTGAGTAAAAGTCCCTTTTTTCCTAGTTTCTGTATCAACTGTAGTGTAACAATAATTGACTGTAACAGAATATTCTCTTATCTCCACATGGAAACTGTTGAGTATTGATTTGTACCTCACAGCCTAGGACATTAAAAACAACAACAAAAAAATCAGTTTCCAAACAAGCACCATATGTAACAATCTGTATTAGCATACATGCTATGTTGACTGGATATAAAATGTGATTATCCACAGCTCCTCTTTGCACACCACAGAATGGCCACCTCACACTGCACTGTGCCAAGCCCCACGCCACAGAGGGCATTCACAGAAGGATGGTCCTTGCTGTGGCAGCAGGAGATGAAGCATCTGCCTGATCCTCCATGACAGCAGGGAGCGTGTCCCAGCCCTTCTGGAGGGCACCTGGGGAGTGTGACAGGCTCCACTCTGACAGGTTGGCGCTGGAAGGAAGCTGCAGTAACCCTCAGCACACCATCACAGACAGCACTAAGAGGGCAGCCCTACATCACATCATGTATTTTTCTTCACGCAAGAGAGAAACCCATCTCGAAGACCCTTACTTAATATTTAAAACATTTAAACTCCTCTGAGCACAGATATGCTGCTTAATAGGCCTACAGCACTTCCCTTCTCCTCAGCACTGCTCCCAGTACAACTCTCAGGGGTTAGGCTCTTGGCTGACACACAGGCTTCAAAAGAACAGCAGTGATTTACACGACCTGAGAATCTGTCAGAGGTAGCAGATAAAGTTCTCCCTTTCCATTGCCTTTTGCAAGGTGACCAAGCCTGGTAAATCATCTGGGCATCCCAGACACATTAATCAACAGAGCTGGGACAGCAGTAACTGCGATGGCAAGGTCCTGGTTTGAGTGTGCAAGTGAGGATGGAAACAGCCGTGCCAGGGTGGTCTCACCACACAGCAGAGCCCTGTGGCTGTCCCTTCTCTCCTCGCTGCTCCCTGCCAGTTCTGGCATGAGGGAAAGCCACAACCACCTCCAGTGACTCATGGGAACAGATAACAGGAACATGGCAGAGTGACACAGATGCAAAGAGCATTTTCCTTTGGCTGTGAGATCACCAAGCAGCACACAGGTGGAAACAGCCACTGGAATCTAAGGGAAAGCACACAGTCACACGGGCTCCACAAGGACAGCTTCTGGCTGGGCCCCCGACTGGCACTGGATACCTGCAGTGTGGGGACTGAGCCTATGCTGCCCGCAGGGAGGGGAGGATGCAGAGAGGGAATGGCAGGAAGGCAGCCCCTCTCTCCCTTGAATGGCAAGCAGCAGCTATGGCTGCCTGGGAGTGCCTTCCCTTAGGAGCATCCCAATGGGAAGGTAGCCACAAGGAGCAGAGAGTGGGACACATGATGGCCCTGCACCCTGGTTCCTGCTCCCACACCAGCCAGGTACTGCTGCTTGCCTTGGGAAGCCAACACGGGACCTCCTCTTAAACTGTTACAGGCAGAACTGATCAGGAACTCATTGCAATGCCAGCTAAGTGTGGTCTAAGCAAACTGCTCTTCTCTTCAAAACTCACTCCATCTCCAGCAGAGCAAGGCAGCTGCATTGCCCATTTGCATGGTAAGGGCAAACATCCCTGGAATCTCTAACTTGGCCTGTGTTGATTCAGGGAGCTTACCCTTTAGCCCTTATTTGTGTGAGTCATGAAGAAATGTATTCCTCTCACATGAGCTAGAAGGGCCCTGAAGGATGCTCCTCCACTCAGATGTGTCCCAGGAATGACATTAGGTCCAGCCCTCAGGAGAGCTGGGCTTCCCCTACACATTTAAATTATCATCTTGGACACCACAGTGCAGTTACTCAATTAAGCAGTACCCCAATGGCTTAAAGACAGCTCCAGCTCAAGATTTGTCCTGCCAAGACCTGAAACTTGCTTAAATGGAGTCCTTGGAATTTGAAGGCTCACAGCAGTAAATCACATCATAAAAAGGTCAAAGTTCTGGTCAATTTCCAGACTAATGGTGTTTAAAACCAATAAATGCTTGCCTAATACTATAAATGCAGCCATAAATTTACACTTTTGCGTACATACACATAGCTTGACAGAGAGTACACAAAGTCCATCAAGGTAATGGCAAGGAATAGATCAGAGAAATGCAAGGCATCCCTACTGGTATCAACAGAAAAAGAATCCTTTCCTCCATCTACTAATTTTGTAAGGATTGAAATAAACAAATGCAATGCAGTAAGCCTGATCTTGATGTCACAATGCATTTACTCCAGAGTTTAACACAGGGGAGGTAATACAAGAGCTCACAATTACACAGATTCTACTCCAAAGCATTTTTTTCTTGTAAGCATTTTGGAACTTCAAGATACCTTGCTATGCTGAATCCAGGCAATCCCCAAAAGTTTTGTTTTGTGATTGCTTTTCTAGTTTTCAATATTTTTACAATGTTGTTCTGATCAATCAAAACATGCTGCTTTGATCAGGCCAAAATCTTAGAAGTTTCTTAGCATGGTAGCCACATCCCCATGATGGCCACAGTGATCCTCAAACCAAGATCACTCACTTGTTGTGACAAGTAATAGAGGCATCTGTAAAAGCAATCTGCAGCATGATTGATCAGAGCAAGAGCTATAAAAAAAGCCAGTGATTCTATTTTTTTTTTCATCAAAAACCACCTGCATTGTCCCAAAGCTGACTACAATCTCTAAACATACTCATTTTCACTGTACTAGACTGAATCATATAAAGAGCTCCACAAGTATATAATAAACTATGTGAAACCGCCTGTGGTTTCCCCCTTTTAGCCTGTCTGAATCACCCTAAATCTGACTTTAATCAGTCCTAATGACCGCTTATTTCAGCCACAGCAGCCAGACTGCATTTTTACTACCAACTACAGCTACTTGTTGGAGACTTGCCCAGTTCTCTTATCACCTGCCAATACACAGTGGGTCAATGACAGAGACACAACCATGTTCATCCTTGAGAGAAAAATCATGTTGCTCCTTTTTCTCCCTCCTTTTTTCCTCCAGTCTCAAGAGGAACACTGGCAGCCGACACTGGAATTGCTTTTAATTGCTTTTCTCACAAGCAAGCAGAATATCAGCAAAAAGTGGTATTGAGCCAATATCAGCAAAAAGTGGTATTGAGCAGTGTTTTGCTCTACAAACAGTCCCCTCCGATTCCCAGGGAGCTTTTGGAGAACAGTAACGGATCCAAAACAGACAATAACACACCGATGTCTTTAGTACCCTTCATTTTACACTGAGCTTTTCCTCACGTTCCGACACCTCACGTTGAAACATGCTTCTGACAACAGGCCCCACAAAGCACCCTGCGCAGTTTGCTGCAGGGAGCGACTTTTCGGGATGTCTAGGGAACGACAGGGCAGGCCTATCCCGCGGGCCTCTGCTTGCAATCAGCCCTGACGCATCCCAACTGCGTGGAAAGCCAGGCTGGCGTGGCAGGACACGGCTGTCCATCTCTCTGGATGCGGCTGTGCCATCAGAGCAGGAGATAGCCCTGCTCCCCAGGAGGGTTTCCGTCCTCTGGCGGTTTCCTGCGCGCGGGCCGGCAGCGAGCGAGCCTCGCCGCTTTCCGTGCCCTTCCACTGTGCTCGCCGTAGAGCCAGCTTTAAACCGCTACGCAGGCTGTCACCGAAACACAAATAAATAACGAGAGGAACGACATGTTCCCTTGCATTTTATTCCCGTTAACATGACACAGCTGGAGCATTTTTCCTGCCTCATGCCCCACATCCCAGGGAGCTGTTCCATACCCACAGCCACCTCTGTGGTACACACCATTTTACCAAAGGCAATGAGCCCAAAATATCCTACAGATGCTTAAACATTGCATGTGGTCCACTCAATCATAAAAACAACAATGCTGACGATGGACAAGCCAGAGGGCATTTAAGCTTGAAGAGAGATGCCCACAGGGCTCATAAAAGTCACTCGGTGATTTCTTTAGCGCTCTGCAGGGAACTGAGGACCTCAGCAGAAAGTAATTTGCTGTGCAGTGCCAAGTTGGACAGGGAGAAGTTTAGCAACAGCAGAACACGAGGCTCAGGGAACAGGGTAAATGGTTTGCATAGTGGTGGAGATACAAGTGAGCAACAAGCAACTGGTTGTGGTCACTGCACAGCTGCACAGACCCACTGAGCTGCCAGTGCCACACGGGTGCAAAGGAACCTCCTCCTCTCTTCCTGTGTGCTGGGATTGCCAGGCTCCTGATGTGAGAGCCCTCCGAGCTAGGCAGGCTGCAAAGGGAGACCTTCTGTCCTGTGCACCTTTCCCCCTCAGCCCTGAGGGCTCTGGCAAAGGGACACCAAAGGCACATGGATAAAAATAACGTTTAAAAATATGAAGCTGATGAGATTTGTTATAATATATTACAATAGAGCAGGAATCTGAGTTGCAGTTTGTTCCTGATTTCAATAATTCTTGGGTAGATTTACAATTTCCTAAGCAGGTTGCTATAGTGACCCTGCAGAATATTTTTTTCAAAACACTGTTGTACTGTAAATATTTACATACAGCATAATCCTGCCAAATTGTCTTGAGACAAAGGAAAATACAACGTGTCTTTGCTTTATGTCCAGTCTTTCAGCTTTTTTAGCTTTGAGAATGTGCTTTCAGCTAACAACAGCAGCTAATTACACCTTTCTGTGGGCTTGCACACCCCCAGACCTAATAATGGGTCATTTATTAGCTTTAATGAATAACAAAGCTATCCGATTTACAAGTGTTAGCTGATTTCACGCATTTCTGAGTAAATTCGGAGTTAACTGAAGGGCTGGCTGGGGCTTAGCTCAAGGGCCAGATACTCAG
Organism: Polioptila caerulea; assembly: GCA_013397295.1. Taxonomy (NCBI): domain Eukaryota; kingdom Metazoa; phylum Chordata; class Aves; order Passeriformes; family Certhiidae; genus Polioptila; species Polioptila caerulea. Next base: position 509,556 of record VYXF01012757.1, on the reverse strand, counting down.
TACAAATCACTGTCACTTGATTAAAGTAATAAAAACGTTGATACTGGGGCACAACTTTACTGATGAACATCAGTAGTTTTTTTTACAGTCTCCTTAATCTGGATAATTAATGGAATGATTTAATCATTTTTAGATAACATATGTCAGAAGAAATACATGGTTCCTGTTTTAATTCACATTCTTCTGGATTCCAGCAAGAGAGGCCAACAGCCAATAGAATATAAAAGCATTTGTTCCTGGTGTTGTTTTAAACGCTGCAATGTTCCCATATCAACATGAACAGCAGTGTGATTTATGATTACAGAACACATACACAGCTATCAAATGTCTCCCACGCCTCTACTCTAGGATACTAAACCAAAGTCCAGAGCATAATATAATTTACAGCGCTATAAAATCTTTACAACTGAAGCACAGTGAAAGCTTAATATCCAAGACCTTCTGTAATATGACTATGTCATCTTGTTAAACTTTATTTATGGGAAAACTAGGGCTGACAAGAACTTTCTTCATGTCACTTCCCTACTGCTTATCAATATCACCTTTCTCACTTCGTGGTGTTCATAGGAAGAGGTCTTCCTTTCAAAAATATAAGTTCACATAGATAATACACTGTTTCCTCAACGTTAATGTTTTAGTTATGGCCTTATATGACTCGCCCAAGATCATGATCTTGTCTTTCCTAGCGAGGATTTACAATGCTCTACCCAAGATAATGCATAATTCCAAGCATTTAAGACCTAAGACAAATTCTCAAGCACCATTACCTGAATCTTCTGTAGCTTCTTTTCAAAACCAAACTAAAACAAAACCTTACAATTCTCGGATCTGAATTCTCTTCCCTTTCTTTTAGGATTTCAAAACAGAAAGGCTTATTTCATCACAAACCTTTAGTTGCCAGGAGATTGGCATCACAAATTCTTGTCATTTTTACTATTTGTGAGAGCAAAAGTCCCAGGAGTGAGTCACCTCATGAGTGTTCTATCATCTGGGGCAAAATGGATGCCAACTTGTGCCTCCCCCAACTAGGCACCCACTGGGGCATGAATGCTCAACTGATTAACTCTGATCTGGCCCAAGAAACATCATCTCTAATTTATCTTAATTTAGTACTGGGTTGAAAAACATCCTTCTTGAACTTTCTCTATGCTGAGGAGCAACACAGAAAACATTTTATAAAATCATGCAATCTTAAAAATATTTTTTTTTTGTCCAAACAGGGCCAAAGCAGGACCTCAACTGACAGCTTGGGAAAATATCACAGCTGTTCCTTTTCATCCCTGTCTACCCCTCTACCAAGATCTATACAAAATATTCCATCTGCTCAGCTATTCAGCCTCAGTTTCAGTGATCAGGATGCCATCTCAGCTGGGAACATCCCACCAGTAGAAGAGGCTGATTTCCTGGACACCACTACCAGCACACTTGTCACCCTCTCCTCCAACTCTGCTATACCACAGGAGAATTCCTCATTCCATTATCTCTGAATAAATTCTAATTAATAATTTCTAATTCCATAATCTCTGGATTGAAAATTTTAAAAATTAATTCCAACATAGTATTAGTATCAAATATCAGTTAAATGTCAATTGAGGAGGGAATATGGTTGGAATTAGAATTATAAAACTGGGTATGTAGGCACATTTTAACCATCATGATATGACTTCTTCATATTTGTCTGGCAAGGAAAGGGAGTCTTAAAACAGAAATAGATTACAACACCTTTTCTGTTCGGTTAAAGTGGCCTCAGAACAGACTAGAAACAGGCCTGACATCTTAAAAGCATGGCAGCTAAATCTGAGAACACATCTAATCTCAGTGTAATTTCTAGTAAGATACCCAATTCTTCAGGCTTGTCCCTAGTTGAGAACATTTTTCCTATCAAGGAATTCAGTATTACATTTATGGTATTTAATGTACATTATCCAATATGTTACACAAAGAATCAACAGATTTTCAACATCTTTGGTCACACTGTGAAGTGTCTAACTCCATTAGCAGTGTCCTGCAAATAAAACAGGCTCCTTGCAGAGCAGGGCATTACCAACCATGAACATGGGTGTAGTGGATTCTGTGTTATGTTATCCAGAACCCTACAGAATTAAATGAACATAAAAATGTGTAATTATTACAGTAGCTAAATAAGCAGGGAGCTCTGCTTCATATCACTGAAAACCTGCACTGATACATTGACTGTTGTTGTCCAAAGCTTCTCTCCTTGTCAGTCTTTATAAATATGACAGACCTCTAAAATTCAAAAACTTCACCTTGCCCTGATACAGCAATGAAATCTGGAATCAGCCAGCATCATAGAACAACTTCAGCTCTCCTGGCACTTCTTCAACAAAGGACATGTTTGTACTATTGATTGTACTGCTGAAAATAATTTTGCTGTGTTGACAGGTATCACTCAGCACAGATTGTGATGAAAAGCTGAAAATTAGAAAGTTAAATGAACACCTGCAACAATTTTCCTGCCAATTTTACAACAAAATAAATATTGAATTATTCTGATAAGTGGGTCAAATTCATCCCTGGTATCATGGCTCTTTGAGGTTAACAGAGCTACAACCAGAATGAATTTGGCTCCTGTGTCTCTTTCACTGAGCAAATGCTTCACTGAACTTTTCAAACCCCCGGTGCCAACATTCATCTTCATTTAGAACCCATCTTTCCCTCTTTACTGAGCTTTTGCAGCAAAGCCATAATTTTCCTATCAACTTGCAGTCAATTATGTTGACAGTTTGACATGAACATTGTACGTACACAAAAATAATTTGCAAAACAGCTTTTACAATTGTTGGGCTTAACAGTCATTTCCAGCACACATAATATTCTTTGACATGTACAATTCCACAACTATCCTTCTAGGAAGAGCATGCACCACTTCGTACCACAGCTTGAATAGTACACAGACATACGAGAAAGATACTGTTATTCAGCCTTGTCTTCATCCTGTTCTTTTTTTTAATTTTTTGTATTCTATCGCCAACAGAAGCTGAGGGACACAGTATTTTTCCTTTGCAAATGAAGTAAAAATTTTATTCTTCCAATCTACAAACAAATCTTATGTTACAAGAAATTCTTTTTAAGTCCCAGGAAACCCATGGGGGGTTATGGCCTCACGATTGGATTCTCCCCAATATATGTTCAGGCAGGTTCTGATACTACAACAGCAGTGTGTGGATCTGATGAAACACATTTTCCATAAATCTGTCATGGCAAACTCCCTTTGGATTTCCTTATTCCCACAACAGCCTGCTCACACTTACGGATGCCCAGCTACATCAATAATGAGAAAAGTTACAGGAGGCTCCCAGGAAACCAAAAGCAGAAAAAATACTATCACATGCATGATTTTAAGGATCACTGAGCTTTGTTTTCTGCACATTAGCCCTTGCAAACCTCACAACAATGACAAAGTCTCGGATTTTAAGTTTCAAGAAAGATGACCTTACCAGCTTTCGGCACCCGGGTTGTGTTCTGCAGGTACTCTCCACTCTTATACAGATTCAAAACTCTCTCCAGCTGAGCAGCTGTCTCATCTATTCCCCAGTGAAGTTCTCCTTTAAAAGCAGAGGAAAAGAATGACTTAGATGAGGAGCATCCTGCACAGGACAAAACAAGGTTCCACTCGAATGAAGCCCTAAGCATGGGAGCCCCGTGGTGCCCCGCTCCACAGCAGGGTTGTGATGTGGGCAAGAAATCCCTGAGTTCTCAGAAGCCAAGTTTCACACCTGACATGACCTAGGCATTCCAGAGGCTGGCTCATCCAGTGGGTAGCCCCAGGCCTGGAGGTACAAAACACTGAGGAGAGCTCCCCACAAGAGATCAACATCAGCCAATACAGGGAACTCACTCCAAAGCTTTGCTTGCTCATTAGCTATAGCCCAGCATAATTTATTTTCCCTTTGGGTGCACACTGGAGCAATGCACTGCAAAACCCTCAAATCAGCATTACAGGCTACAGACTATAGACAAGACTACTCTTGTCTCAAAGCCTCTACCTTGGTAACCAGTGAAGATCTATGGAAATGTCATTTGTGCCTCTGGCTTCTGAGGTATAAAACACCACTGGTATCGTTGACAATGAGAAAGTATCCTGGGTTTTATCATTAAAATTTCCCTTTCCATGGACAGAAGTTCTTCCAGACCCCACAAGGAATTGCATTCTGATGCAGTTCACCCCAGTGCTGAGGTGTCAGGGTGAAACAAATATCTCTGTGAAGCCTAGATAAAATCTAAAAATGGTGTATGGGCCCATTCTTGCCTTCTTGGTATGGGAGTAATTTTATCCTGGATAGAAAAGCAATCTAATTCTATTGCAATGAGTACAAAAGCAGCAACCTCCCCTCCCAACCATAACAGTTACACGAAAAAAGCAACTACTTGGCATTACCATGTTTATTGTGATTACCTGTTGCATTGACTATCTTATCCAGTAATGGTCTCAGTGAGGATGGAGCACTGTGTGGAAGAAGATAGGTAAAAAAAAACCTGCAATAGAAAAGTAACCAATATTGACTTTTTTTTTTTTTAACAAGATTTTACAAATGTCTAATAACTCCTGAACATCATAAGGAATAAAATTCCTATTGCTTATATGCCACTGACCTATTCAGGAAATAAAATGGTATTCTATACTCAAGTAAATACATAGCTGAGACTATTCACACACAGCTGTCTGGCATACCTAGACCACACTGCTCCATACAAGGCTGCCTTGTACCTACGTGTAAACGTTCCATTAATACAGAAATTTGCTGTGAAGCCCCACGGATTGTGACTTATTTGCAAAGATGTCTGTACTTTAACAAACTAAAAGGATACCATCAACTCTGTAAATCTTTGCTTTTTTTTTTTTTTTTCAAACCTTGGAAGTGGATTAATTAGATTTCTGTTCATTTCTAATAAATAAAATTACTATTTTCTCTACTACAGTTTTTTTAGACTTTCAAATTAATTGCCAGGAGAAAGCTGCCTTCTATTGTTTTAGTGCTGCTGGAATACAGAATGTCCTGTCTGTTCCTATCATTTATCTGTAATCAAGATGCATTCATGTAGGTATTCACTGATGGAGGTAGAATCACAAAATCACAGAATCACAGAATGAGGGAGGTTGGAAAGCACCGCTGGAGGTCAGCTAGTCCAGCCTCCCTGCTCAAGCAGGGCTCCCTAGAACAAGTTACTTAGGACTGTGTCCTCATGGCTTTTAAATAGCTACAGAGAAGGAGACTCCACAACTCCATTTTAATGTTTTTTATTACAAAAGAAAAATGTGCCATTACCATCCCTTGAAGTGTATTCCATTTTCATATTCCTCCTTTAGAGTTCTATTACTCTACCAATGCTACTACCTGTTGGAACTAACTCAGTGTCACAGAAACCTAACATGGAGGTGGACAGGTAAGGATCTGACAATATAAACAGAACTACTGGACATAAATATTAGCTAAGGAAAAGAACAGGAACACAACTGGGAAATTGCCCTGTTTCACATCTAACTTGCAAAGCAAAGTAAACAATTTTTCAAACACAGCGGCCACATTGTCAAATGGAAACCCCCAGGGACTAATGCTCAGGAGGGAGACCAGCAGATGCTTTACATAAGGGCAAATTAGAAAATTCAGTTCCTGATACCAAAAATAGATCATAGATACAGGTATTATCAAGCTGACACTCTATTTACACAATGAATATATCTTTGAGAATGCAACTCCCTTTTTCACCCCAAACAAAAATAATGTTTATGGTTTTCCCAAGTGGGATAATCCACAGGTAAGTTTTCCTGACGATGAGTATGAAACAGCCAATGTAAATACATACAGAAATATGAAGAGCAGCACATTTGTAACAAATAATTTGTCTGGTAAATTTTAGCTCATTGTTTTTGCTTAGAGATTATCCCTAAAGCAGAGTCCAACTGATTGTGAATAGTTCTTTGCAAAAATTCAGTAGCTGTCACTAAGTTTGCTCAATGCTGGCTGGAAGCAAGTCACGGAGGTTATTGTTTTTCCGTAGCTACAGGGCTACAGAAACATGCGACTGTTCTACTGCAAACACCCACATGTGAAATCCTGACATGTACAGACACTGGAGTCTGCACAACTTAATTGTAGGAACATTTGTTATTCATCGATTCCAGGGCCAGTGGTATCCCCTGTCATCTGCAGAACACAGACTGTCAGATCCTTTTACATTTGATCCTACAAAGTGTTTCTTTTTGAGAACTATCTGATCCTCATTCAAAAATTCTCAATGACAGACAATTCATCTCAGCCATTGGTTAATAGTTCAAAATATTAATGATGTTTATTTTCAAAGTGTCCAGGGCTTTGAAAACTGTTCCCCCAAAGATTTGAAGGAAAACACAGTGAGACACATTTGTGACAGGAGGTAACCATATGAAAGTCAAGATGGGCCCGTTCTTGTAGAGGTTTCTTCCAAATGTTTTCTCTCCTTTAATTATTTACCTCATAAAGAAACCAGTGAGATAGACTTAAGCATGCTTTCAAGGTTAGTGCTATGGTTTAAAATTACAAGGGGTTTATGCATTCTTTGACATATTGCTGCTTTTCACTCCTAACAGCATCAGAGAGCAACCTCTAAGCCTACAGCAACAGAGTGCATCTATGAAAACAACAAATTTAGCAGCCTATCCCTAATGAAGTGAGGATCTCACCTTCTGAGACAAGTGCACAGGGTTTTTTGTAACACCTTAGCATGGGTGGTCACAGCCTCCCACACTGTGAATCCACGGTTCAACAAAACCCCACTGTCTCTGTGGAATTAAGGCAAAGCAGGGGCTGAGAACACTGGGGCACTGTGCATGAAATACACACTTGAGAGCGGTTCAAAGGCAGTACTAAAAACTGTATTAGAAAAAGACCACTTCCTTCAGCGTGACCAGCAACCTGCCACAAGCTCACCACAGCACAGACACGTCCCCCTTACGACCGAGATGGACGGGCGCCTATTAAAGGCTTCTTACCCAGAAACAGTAAAACAGTCTTAACCAAAAGCTAGCAAGCTAAGCAAGATCCTTAAGCCAAGCAAATGGAAATGGAAAATCTTGAAGGACACACTAAATACTGCGCTGCACAACTGCAGATGGCTGTCATGTGGTGCAGCCCATTTCAGTGTGGTCAGCTAATGTGACACACATGCTGGTGAGCGCCCTGCGACCAAAGCAGAAGGCTCTCTTTGGAGCAGCCTCTCCTCACTGTGGTCTGGAAGGCAGGGAATGGCATGGTACTTGAAAGGGAAGCCTAAGAAATGAGCACACCATTATGGCACTGCTCTGAGATCTCCATCCTCCTCTCTGGCTCAGCCGAGGCAGCCGCCTGTCCCAGCAGCGCCCATCAGATGGAGCGGCAATGGCAGGATGATCTTTGCTCTGAGAATCACATGCTAGTCCAGCCTCCAGCAGTGACATGGCTCTCCCAGCATCCCACACAGTCCTCCAGGGGTGTGATGGCTGATGGGAGAGAGCCAAGACCATAAACACAAAGCCATCATCCAGAAGGACCCAGGTGTAAATCTGGACACACCTTTAGAATCAAATTTGGAAGATAGCTGCAACAGTTGAATGCTTCCTTCCGCGTGGCCAACTGGTCCAGCATGGCCCATCACCCACGTGCCCCCACTGTGGGCACAGGAGTCAGACCCCAGCACCTGCTCACACAGACCTGGGGCTGGGAGGGAAGAGTGAAAAGACCACCCTTGCTTTAAAAGGTTTGGGCTTACACCCCAGATTGTCAGCAACTGAGGGTGGTCCCAGCAGCTCCAGGGACACACTGGGGCTGCTTTCACCCTACCACAGCAGGCTCCAGCAAGGCAGAGAGCACTGAGCCAGAGCATAGGATGAGAGCTCTTCCTCTGAAGCCAGCCTTTTGCTCAGCTGGTGATGCAAAACATGTGATGACCCCTCTTAACTCACACCAAGAGCTTCTGGAATTGTCTCACCTCAGAGCCTGTGGGCCCCCGGCTCCAAAAGTGCTTATGCTTCACTCCTATGAAAATCCCTACTTAAGGGAAGAATTCAGTGGGCTTCAACCAACACAGAATTAGACTGAGTAGTGAGTTATACTCAGAGTATGCAAAATATTTAAAACATTATAAATGCCATGTATTTTCACAAATGAAACAATTATTCATGGCTTCACTTACTCCTGCATTGATTCTGAGACAGTATGTGCTCACTGATGCGAATAACTATAAAGGATGCTGGAGCTCTAGGCCCACTGTTAATTCTACATGACTTTATCTGATTCCAGACCTGTAGGCATTGTAGAGATTCCTCTTTTCATTCATGCTCTGACACCGTCCCTCCAGTGAGCAGGGCAGGGTGAAGTTTCTCGCAGGGAATTCCATGAAGCAGTCCCTGTTACTGGTGCAAGAGCTCTCCTCAACACTGGCATCATCCAGGTCTGTCACCTTCAGCTCCCCATCCACGATCACAAACTGCCGAGGACGAAAATCCAGTAATGTCACCGAGCCAAGAGGAGAGTGAGCCAAATAATGCAGAAGCCGAACTAAGCTGAGACATATCTGAAACACAAAAACATGGGTACATTGCTTTATTTGCTCCGTGCAAATATACAACAAAACCACTTTAGCTGAAGATATGCTCATAAATTCATGACTTAATATAAACATTATAACTTACCCTCAAAACTAAATGCTGCAACTAAGGTATTTTTCACAGGATTAACATAGCTGATTGTAAAATCCTGAGAGACTTGAAACAAAAATAAGCTTCTTTACAAGTGCTTTCCCACACTATTCTTGAAGCAGGGCTCATTCTTGCTATTCTTACTTTTAATAGAAATAAAAGCATTAACTTTTAATAACACATTATGCACAGGCATTGACCACACAGTCTGATCCTTCTCTTTTACAAACTCCAGGTCTGGAAATTTTGGCTGGACCGCCCTGCACCCATGCCTGGAGCTCCAACTGTAGACAGTCTCCATATTGCCTCTGTACCGATCCTGCCTCTCAACTGTTTTCATAATTTTTTTCCACTGTTTCCTCTGATTTTTTCCTTTTTCCTTCTTCCTCCAAGGAAGAAGAGCTCCACAGGTCCAATGTAACATCTCACCATGCCTCAGGGTAAGTGTGTATGTCTGTCTGCCTGCCTCAACAGGTCAGCTGTGGTGGACCCTCATGCACCACTTTGAGGCCCAGGTGGGAGCTCTGTGTTTCACTTTAGACAGCAACCCTGGTGAACATTGAATTCAGCCACCTTACCAAAGTCCTGTTTTCAATTCATGCATTCCTTTTGAGTCCACTATGTAACCTATTAATCCAAATGTAGCAGTAATATGAACACAGTAAACACTGGAATTTTTATTTTACGTATTAAATAAATAACGAGTCTTATTCTGTTTAGCAGGCTTTTTAATGTTTATATATAATCTTTGTTTTCTATTAAAATACAACATTAAGGGCACGTGCATTGAAGTAGTCAGACCCAAACTCAGTCTAGGGGCTTAAACAATACACTCAAGGGTGCACCTCAATGCATCCTTGATAAGAAAGCTGAGCACAGCTGAAATTATACCTCACAGACCCATCACTTGAGGGACATTAGAACCATCTCATGCTTCTATATGAGCCTTCTCCTGGTTGACCAGACAAGAATGCTTTTCTCCTACTTACAGGATACCATAGTTCAGATGTTTGTCAGTATATACAAGCCTGGGTATGGGATGCAAAACTTGACCACCCTTACCTCCTCTTGGAAGGACACAGAACTCATGTCTGTGTTATCCTGCAATACACTGCAGAGAAGTCCATCCAGCCCAAGCTAACCTATAATATAGGTATCTTCAAATGCCAACAAACCGAGAATTTAGCTTGAACAAATGCACAGGTTGTCATTCAAAATTATTGCCTTTTCTCAAATGCCAAAAAGCCCCCTCCTCCTGCACCAGCAGCTTCTGTGCCCACTCCTAACAGGCTCTGCTGTGCAGACCTGCTGCAGGCTGGGACTGCAAATGCCCCCTTACAACAAGCCCTAAGCACACAGGGGAAGGCTTTGCTCTGTGTCACACACCTCTGGCTCACTCAGCTTCCTGCTCCACACACGCAAATTATCAATTGTAGGAATAACCTCATGGATTTCTGCAGTCATTTTCAGGACTGGACCACAAACAAGTCTCACATATCAAGAAGACAATTTTATTTCCTTCCTTTCTGTGTCGGTTGCATCCTAGACAAACAAATGAGTATGACATTATTTAGGACTTCATTACAGTGGCCACAGGAATGTTTCACTCATAATTCCACCTCTTCATCTAATTCCCCTTTATCTTCCTTTGCAACTGCTTACTCAAAAATATCCACACTGGAAAGAAACTTGTTTATTACACATAAACTCACATATCTCTCAGTCATTTATTTTGTACATAATTGCTGTCACAGTCCATTATTTGCATTCCCTGGATGAGATGAGCTAAAGGCAGGTGGTCCTCTGTTTTGGGAACCCTGCTGAGTACCTCGGCTGCTTATCAAGACTGCGCTTCTTTCAGGAAAAGGGAGCTGAAGCTTAGTGCAGGGAACACACTTGCTCCAGCTGCATGAGTAAAATAAACTCTGCTAGGGAACATTCCTGGGCACAGAAACTGAATCCCACATGCCCACTGTAGCATGGTCTCTGGCCAGGTCTGACCAGCATCAAGGTTGCTCTCCCACACTGTCCCCAGATCTGCAGATCCAGAAGGCAGTGTGGCCCAGGGACTGTTTCCAACAGGTTCCAATCCTGCTCCCAGCCTTCAGACAGCACAGGAATGCAACAGCACAGCCGTGGGCTGCACCTTGCTCTTTCCACTCCGAGCTCACTCAGGCACACTTTTAATTTTCTGGCACAGATGTAGCCGAGCAATCCAAAGTGTTTCAGCTGGAGACTGCTGCTGCCTTTCAACATCCTGGGGAGTTAACCTCAGACAACGACACATCCCCATATACACCAAGCGAGACAGCTCTGTCTTGATCAAAGCATTGCTGCAGTCTGGCTTCATTTTGGACAAATTAAGTGTGACCTTCGTGCTCCTGGTAAATTGCCAGTGCGGTGGACAAACTGGGTTTGAGATTTGTGTACATTTATTTCACTCTTTCCCCAGGAAAAAAAGAACAGAGCAGGAAGCAGTAGAAAATAATTATAAAACAAACCTATGTTAAGGATCAGGAGAGAAATGTAACATCCTTCTATTGTTTAAATCCTAGTTGCAGAGCACAATGCCAAAACTCCTGGGCCTCAAGCTTTAGCAAGAAAGAAATGTTGGGAGATATAATGTAAAAATCATATAGCTGGTTACAATTAGATAACATTGACAGACAAAATAACACAGCATCTTAAACACTACAGAAGTAGAGTGCTAAATACTGCTTCTAAACTAAGATGTAATCATATGCAAAACAAATATTTAATAAATGTGAGCTGTGCTGAAGAGTACACAACCCCTGCTTCATAATATTATTTTTTCTCGCTCTCCTAGAAGTCCTTCTAAAACAGTTACTCACCCGAAATCTGTCTTCCCAGGAAGTCTGTAAAAGCTGAATCATCTCTAAAGGCGAGCCCAGCTCAGTGATGGTCGTCAGTGTGTCTGGGATGTCATTGCTGTCTTGGTAGCAATAGCCATAGAGCTGAAAACAACACAACCAGGCACCGTCAGTGTAGTGCACCCTGGTATTTGGATTCCCAGAGCAGGCTGTGAGCAGTGCTCCTGGCAGTATTTGTGACCCTGAAGGGAACACATGCTGGAGGACTACATCCAGTGGAAGCAACCCACTCTGGACCAGTTTATGGAGAACTGTACCCGTGGGAAGGACTCAACACTCGAGGAGTTCATGGAGGATTGTCTCATGGAAGGGACCCCATGGAGCAGGGGAAAACTCTCAGGAGTCCTCTCCTGAGGAGCAAAGAGCCACAGAAACAACATATGATTAACTGACCACAACCCTCATTTCCACTCCCCTGCACTGCTCAGGAAAGGAGGCAGGGAAATCGGAAGGGGAGTAAAGCCCACGAAGAAGGGAGGAGTGGGCAGGTGTTTTCAAGATTTGGTTTTATCTTTCATTACCCTACTACGATTAGATAAATTAAATCAATTTTTCCCCCAAGTCAAGTATTTTGCCCATGACATTAATTGCTGAGTGATTTCTATGTCTCCTTAACTCAATCCACGAGCCTCTTTTAGTATTTTCTCTCTCCTCTCCAGCTGAGGAGGGGAGTCAGAGTGGCTTTCCTAGACACCTTGCATCCACAAAATAGGGTCAACCCATGACAAATGTATAAGACAGAAAATAACAATAATAATTTAACATATCTATGAATGCAGAAACAGAAAATTATCTGAGGAAAGGTAATTTAACCTATGCAATACCTGACTAAATAATACTAATTTTATGGTTAAAAATATAGTAAAATAGTTTTAATGACATTTTCCATAGGATTACTCTTTGTACCTTGAGTAGCAATGTGTATTTCAATGACACATCACCTTAAAAAACAATTGAAAAGCCAGCCAACATTTATCTTTTCCCAGCCAGAAATTGCCTCTCACTACACGTGATGAATTTGTGTACAGCACCATTAAAGCAGGGCAAATACCCCAAAATACTATTTACCAGTAGTTTCTACAATTTACAAGCATTTAAATGGCAATCTCAGACACACTGCAGCTTCTTCTTTTATTTGCTTTCCAAGGATATTGAATGATTTCCACTTGCATAAATAATTGCACTAGAAGAATATTTAAAGACTGTGGAGGAGAGACTGTCTTGCTTTATATGGAGTGGGACAATGTCTGACAGGCTGGGGGACAGGCTTTTATGAACTCCCTGCCAAGCCCTGGCAGAGAGGATATTAAATGAGCCAGATAAGGATCTGATCACAACTTTCCAGCCAGAACAGCATGCACATGAAACAAAATTAAAGGTAATCTCTGCCCCCAGTCAAATAAAACATACAGTAAAAGAATCGGTGTGAAAATGCAGCATTTAAAAAATGCCCTGTTGCTACTCCTCTACTGCCTTGCCCTGAGCAATTTGATTTCCCAAAGCTCTTTTAGATGTAAAAAGCTCAGGGAAGATGACAGGGGAGGTCCCTCGGTGCTGAGGGCACTCGGATAGGGCCCGCAGAGGAAGCCAGGCTCAGGCAGCCAGAACAGGGAGCAATCCCAAATCATGAGGAAAGCAGAGAGCCACAGCCGGAGGGAGCGGCTGAGGCTGCACACAGCCCCTGCGAGCAGATTCCAGCATCCAGCACATTCTTAGAGCTTGTGACCTCCCCAGGCAGAAAAGCAAAGACCAGGCTAAAGTCAGCAAATACGGGATTTGTTATGAGCCATGCTGCTAGTTTGGATTGTAGCTGTCTACATTTAAAGGAAAAAAGGGTGCCAAAAAATGTAAAAGAAGTAAACAATTTTTCTTTTTGGTGTAAAAATGGCACTGTATTTCAAAACAGCTGCTTAAACACGGACATTAACCTAAACAAAAAAAAAGAGCTAAAAGATTTTATTTTAAAACATGCCAAAAAGAGGATTTGTGATAGATGCCGATATGAACATCTGAAGTAGGAAAATTTTGTCTTTACTGCCACAACCATGACAAAGATATTAACAGCAATAATTTCTCCATCTAGAGCCATTCAGACCAGACTTGGGTTTGTTCCTTATCACCTGTGACACCACTTCTGTGCAGTCTAATGCTAGGAGTTAAATCTTTGAAGATCACATCAGCACAACTGTTTAAGCTCTCTGTGCTAACCAAAAGTTGAATTAAATGAAAATATTTTCTATAATATATGTTATTTTCTCAGGGAAGGCTGGATTCTGCAGTCTTTACCAGCTACTTCCCATCCCTCATATGTGTGGGCACACTAAGGAGACGGGATGAAGCTCAGCAGGTTTGAAAACACTCACTTCTGAGTGCCAAAACCTAGCATCTGTTTCTGTATCATCTGCAGAATTCAGTTCTTGTCTTTAGCACAGTGAGACTATCCACTGGAAAAAAAATCCATACGGGAAATTAGCAAGCAATCCAGACTGGAAAATGACAGTATTGCAGTAACTGTTGATTCACAGTTACACTGAATACAAAAAAGGTACCAGTCTCCATCAGACATTGTCAACATTTCTGAAAACAACTCCGGGAATAGAAATACAGAAGAAAAACAACAATTATCCATTCCTTTTGATCAGACAAATATAATGCATTTATGTATATATATATATATATATATTTATATATATATATATATTTACACAAAAAATACTGAAAAAATTTCTATTTTCACTATTTTTGTGCATATGATCACAGGAGTAGAAATTAATTACAGTACCTATTTGTGTCTATTGTCTCTTGATCCATGAATGCCAACAGGAATAATAACAAGTTAGGTTTGCTCTCAGCTGGAATTTTGCTCATAATTCTTTCATTTTAGTGTCCACTTTGTACCTTGTCAAAAGTCTTCACTGTGGAAGTATCTGACTATATCTATAATCTAACCTGAGCTCTTTATTGAGTTTATTTGAGACCTCTCCAGATACAGTGTTACTACATAATTATATAGAGTTATAAAAGCAGAGATGTCTGAGATATAAAGAATTTATTGGGCTGCATTTATATTTTTCTAAATGAACTCCTGAAACAAAATGCAAAAATGCACATGTAATTACATGGCCATATTTGTATGTGCAATTACCATGATTACAAACTGGGCAAGTCCCAACAGCCAGTTAAGCATCTGAAATGGTTACATTCATCCCCTTCTGATGAACCACCACCCAGCACACAGATGTTACAAAATACAGAATATATTTATATGCAAAATATTCCCAGGCAGCAATACTGAGGCCTTTCGTTTAAAAAGTTGACTTACAAAACACAAGAAACAAGTACAAGGGGACTACCCAAAACTTTTTTTTTTTTTTTAACTTCTTTTTTTTTTTTTCCAACCCATTTTAAGGTCAGAAATGAAACA
>VYXF01012757.1:459258-483195 GCA_013397295.1 Polioptila caerulea | reverse complement strand
CCGGCGGGCGCTACCGGGCAGGGCGGGCCCTGGGCGCTGCCGCCGGGCGGGGAGGGAGCTGTGGGGCTGTGGTTCTTCCAAAGCGTGGCCGCGCAGCCCGGGGAAAGTCGCGCCGGCAGCGGTTTGAGCTGGATGCCCTTATCCCCCTCCCAGGCAGCCAAGGGGTTTCGGGGGTAGTGTTGTACGAGCATCCACGTTCCACCATAGAGCCACACAAAGGAGAGAGGTTCGATGTCTTTTCCACACCAAAATAAAGCGAAAGGAGGCGGCTGCAGCCCGGAGCTGTGGGCTCGTCATTCGGAGTGAAAATTGCAGCGGTCGCGCCCCCTCCAGCCGCGGCACAGCGCGGAGGAGAGCAGAGAGGGGATGGGGCTGCGTGTCACCCACGGGAAAGAACAGCCACAAATCACGGGCTCGGCAGGGGGTAGCCCCTGCCCTGTTGGAAATGTGAATTGCAGGGGTGAGTGCTAATGACATGGTTATCCATCAAGCCCACATTACGATGCTGTTAGCAACTAATTAACAAATACAATCAGCCCGCGAAACTTCCACAAAGGAGAGACCATCAACAAGAGAAAAGCCGTAAAGAGTCAGGCGAGGCAAAGTTCACCACAATAGAAGTGGGAAATCATTTCCAATAAGGGAAAGGGACGAGACATTTCGGTAATACACATCGGACAGACCGTAGGGGAAAAAAACAACACCAAAAAAACCCAACAGCCGCTGTTCTCGGGAACTAGCGATCAGTGATCGTCAGCGTTTCCTCCAGCACTGACTAAAAAAAGGAGCTCGTGGAAACAGCCCCCAGATGCCGCCCGTCCGCTGCCGGCGCCCAGACCCGCGGGGAAGCGCCCGGGGACCGGAGGCAGCGGCGAGACCGGGAGGAGGCGGGAGGAGGCAGCCTCGGCAGGGGATGTGGAGGCCGACCGTCTCTCCCGGCAGCCTCGGAGCCTTTCTGTCGCCGCTTCCCGAGAGCCCTCCGCAGGCACCGGGATCACGGCCCACCTGCGGCCCCGCACATGGGGCAGGTAGAGGTTCGGACTGCTGCCGGACCAGGCGCCCCATCCCCGCGGGACTCCCGAGTCTGGCACCAACCGCAGCAGAAAAGTGACGGGAGGGAGCGTAATCACCAATTAAAATAAAAATAACAGCTGTAGGAAGGGGGGGCTGTCTGCCCCCGAAGGGACGGCAGGCTCCCGGGCGCCCAGCCCAGCCTCCGCGGGCGCGCCGCTCCCGCATCCCGCTGCGCGCCTCCCCGCGGTACTCGCTCCGCCCGCCGGGGCGGTGCCACCTGCCCTCTCCGCGGGTGAGGGGACCACGGATCGGGCGGAAGATTTTACGGAGGGGGGGGGGTTTTTTGGTTGGTTGGGGGTTCGGGTCTTCTTTTGTTTCTTTTGAGGGATTGGGGTTTTTTCCTTTCCTTCATCGTTTCTGTTCTTACCTATCGGGAGCAGCATTTTACCCTCCAGAGGCAGCCCATTCCCGTTGCGATTAGGTGGGATTTTCACGGATGTAGAGGACGGGTAGCAGGCCGGGTTTTTTTGGTTTTTTTCCAAAATAAAGGCGTTCATAATGGTAGTAAATGCACTTTCAAAGATGTTGTGACACCTGCAGCCCTCCCTGTTTATAGCGGGATCCCCCCAGCCTCCGCAGGCGACGGGAGGCTCGGGTTGCCTGTCCGCGGTAGGTGCGGGAGATCTGAACGCACCGAACCTCCCCCGCAGCCGAGCCCTTCCTCCGCTGGCCCCTGGCAGGGCAGAGGGCTCTTAGAGAAACACGGAGCATTTTTACCCAGCCGGTCATCCCGTAGCCAGCGCGGAGGGGCCAGCGTGCGCTCTTCCCGCTGCCTGCCGTCCTGCGCGAACTCCGAGGAAATCGCGGCGATTTTCCCGTGTCTTTGAAATGTGCACGCTCGGCTGGATTTACGGCTTGGTTGATACGAGCCAACACTATTTATTATTGCACAGATAAGAGTCGGAATATAGCCGCGCTCGGTCCGAGAGGTTGTGCAAGCGCCCAGAGGAGGTGGGCTGGAATCGTTACCAGCGGGCGGTGTGAGCTCAGCGGAATATTGCATACAGGCCAGACCGGGGGTGACCCGAGGCCAGCGGGCTCATGGAACGGGGAGCCGGCTTCTCCGAGAGGCCGTGCCCGCCACGAGGGCGGAATGCGGCCCTGGGCGTTCTGCAGCGCATGGGGGCGGCTGAAGGCCCCGGCAGGACCAGAGCGGAGAGAGGTCTTGCTTTGCCAGGTACCTTGCATGGTACTCGCAGCCCTAGGTGTTTGGGGGATGTGCACATCTCTCCGGGGTGGGGGCAGTGCCCGCTTTTCTTGCAGGCCGGGATGAAGAGGGTCCGCAGGGACACGGGGGCTCTCCCGTGAGCATCCTCGGGCTCATCCTCGCGAGCCCCGGAGATTGCGCGCCCGCGGAGGTTGCGCACCCACCGTGTTTGCGCAGTTTACAGGAACACAACCGGACTGCAAAACAGATGCTCCGCAACAGCAGGCCACCTGTTTTTCACATCATGCTCCGTCTCAGAGCCAGTTTTCTTCATTATATCCTTCCCGACAGATACCATGAAATACATCACTCATTTAGATATGGGAGCCGGCCTCTGGAGGACGACTTGCGCGGAGCACTTTGATGTTGAGAGACAGATTTCAAAAGATAGAAAGCCCCTTCGATGTTTCTAATTCCCCCGCGCCCGGGGCCTGCCGCTGATTAGGCCGGCGGTGCCGGGGTGATGCCGAGGCGGGCGGCCCGCGGGGCACAGCCCGGCCCGGCCCGGCTGCGCAGGGAGGGGCGATCCCTCTCCTCCCGCCGGCCAGGGACAACAGCACGGGTACCTGAGCAGAGCCCCCCTGAAGCCAGCAGCGAGCCGAGGCCGTCAGCCCGTGCTGGCGTGAGAAGGGGGCAGCAGCCTTTGCTGAATCCCTGCCGCGGGAGGAGGTTTGGGAGCAGGCAGGATTTGCTCCCGCAGCCAAGGCCCTTTTGCAGGAGGCTGCGCTGAAAGCATTACAGCCCTTGCTAACACTTCTGCTCACATGCGAGCCTTTTATCCCGGCAGCGCTGTTGGAAAAGCTGAATCACTGCGGAGAAAGTGAGGACTGAGGGGTATTTTTTCATATGCAACAAGCTGCTCTTTATTTAATCCTCACAGCCTCTATTTCTATCAATATTCCTAAAGCTGAGAGATCAAACAAGGAAAAATTAAAACCATGCTACCACACTAAATAAGATTAAGATTGTGGCAATACATTGGCTGCTCCTTGGGGAAATAATTTTGTTGCTGCAGGAGCCATGGCCATCCTGGAGGCAAAGCTTGTGTTTCAGGAATGGGTGGGGAAAGACGGCTGGGAGTTGGACTCCGAACCAAACCAGCAGCCACCTCAAATGCCCTTGCTCCTGTGCCCTTCTGCTCCCAGCCCATCTGCTTGGGCATCACTTCTCTATGGAGTCAAAGAAATCTGCTATGCTGAGCTCCATTACCCCTGTTTTACTCTTACCAGCAGGCATCTTCAAGTGAGTCCCACTGTTGGTCTCAAGGGATTTTGACTCCAGGCCCCAAAAAAGAACTCACACATTTTCAAGCATAGGTAGCTTCAAGTGCTTTGTTTTTTGTTTTTTTTTAAACAAACCAAAACCAAAAAACATGAATGGAAGCTTGCAGCTGAAATAATTCCAAGTTTCTGCTGAGGAAGTTTGTCCTTCCAGAACTGTCTTGTGCTCACATGATTCCTCTTTGACACTTAAGAAATTAATTTTATTTTAAATTTTCGATTACATCATAACCTTTTGAATTCCTGGCCATCTATTCTGGCTGCTTATGTGGAAGAAGAGCTTTCTTGGAAAGTCCATCCTCAGACATGAAGCCAGAAGTCTCTAGAAAACAGTCTACAGACTGCATGCCTTTTCACTGAGGGGTCTTCCATGGCCAACCTCTCCATCATTCCCTGCTTTGCCAAGGATTTGTCAGCTTGCACGGCAGTGTGGAAAGCCTCTCTTTCCTCAGGGATGTGGGGCCAGCAGTGGACCCTTGCACATGTACATTTTGTAGCCTTTTTTAAGTTTTCTTACAATCTCCAAAGAGTTTTTTACTTTAAACAATATCTCTTTTTCTGTTCTTTCTTTTCTCTGTGGAAACCCACTTCCTTGTATATTAGAAGCAAGCTGAGATGCAGCCAATTGTATTAGTTCTGGCTGGAGCAAAAATGCATAATGAAACACTGGATGTGTGGTATGAGTCCAAAATAAATGGTCACTAGCAGAGCCAGCAAAAACCCACGAGCTCAGATAGCCTGCAAAAAAAGAAAAGCCTGGATTTTACCTGCAGTGCTCTGCATTTTTCCAAAGGGAAAAATGAACTTTGGAGTTTAGAGAGCTTGGGAAGAGGCACTGGGGCACTGAACCTTTTTCATTACATTTGTGAATTGTGATGATTCTTGCATTTTTCATGAATACAGCCTCTGTAAGTGGGAGAAAGTGTTTTATCTCCTAACCTGTTATTCTCAAAGCACAGCGGTTCGGGTTTTATGTGCCAGATGTCAGTGTGTCCTGATTCTTCAGGCAGTTGGGATTAAAGCTTCCCCGTATCAGAGAGGTGTTATAAGGATAACTCCGTTAATGTATGTGGCAATCTGGTACTGCAGCGATAAAGAGCCTGTAAATATTTACACAGACAGACGAGCTCATGGAAATTTTACATTATTAGCTTAACTTCATTACAAGGAAGTAGTTGAGAAAGTCAGCAGTATATTACATTTACTTTTTTTTTTTTAATTAAACATTGACAACACATCTGGTGCTGCTTCAAGCCACTAGATTCAGAGGGTCACTCTTAAATATTTTACAATCTAGAGGGAAATATCAAGTCTCAGGCAAAAGAGAAAAAGAAACATAGCTGCTATAAGAATAAATCTTGCCAGTCAGACCTTTTACACTTTTAAGAGTTAATAAAACAGTGAGTAAAGAACAACCAGAGAAAATAATTTATTTGGACATTCAAAAGCCTTTTGATAAACACCCATACGAGAAACTGTTAAGGAAACTTGGTAACCACAAAGTGAGAGGTAAAGTCCTGTCATGGATTAAAATCTGGTTATAAATGGGTGTGGAATAAATGGCCAATTCTAGTAGGGAATAATAATGAGGTGCCCTAGAGAGCAAGACTCAGACCAATATTGTTTAATGCTTTATTAATAACCTGGGGGTGAATAGTGAAGTGGCAAAAGTTGATGTCAATAGAAAAGTACTTAGCTTAGGTCAGGAGCAACTCCAGAAGAATTTAATAAAATGGCAGGACCATATGTAGAAACACGAGGCAGATTGGGAAGTGCCTTCAAAACCTACGGCAGCTCTCTTGCTCCTTCTGGCACATGGGCGTGTCTCTACACAGTTCATTTTGTGTGCTTTCATCCTGTGAGGACAGGCAGATGTTTCCAAGCATCTCAAGTGCTTTTTGAATCTTCTCTGTTGCTGTTCAGCTCCTCTAGTTAGTCATGCCAGAAGGAAAGAGTGAGCTCACACATGGCCCCTCTACCAGTCTCTGACTAGTATCTCCATGAGCTCCTCCAGTAATTGTTTAAAAAAAACATTGTGAGTTTCCATGGCTGATCATTCCCTAAGGACATGCCAAAAACTCTGGAGGTCACCTCTCACAGAGATTTTTTAAATTATGTGTTCAGTCCGACAAGCATGACGTGGCAACAAACCTCAAGTTCACTTAGTCTGAGGATGTAAGCTCCTGAGTGGTGCCTGGCATCTGGAAAAAAAAACCTGCCAGCACAGCTGGGGTGCAAATATCTATCTGAACGTAGTGGTCGCATTATCTAGTCCATAAAATAAGAGTAAAGGCACAGGCAGCTACCTGGACAACTGAGTGAGCTGTTCAGAAGAGTTGTTTACTCTGTGGCTTCTTCTGCCCACTGATTTCAATTTCATGGTGGGGCTGTGTCTGAACTGGACTGTGCTGATGTGAACTGCAACGCCTTGAGCTGGCACAGGCTTGGGCTGACACTGCCAGGTCTGTGTTTGAGCCTGCTACACAGACAAATGCACTCACGGGCACTCTGCTTGACCATCCATGGCACCTTCTGTAATCTCGGTGCTGCCAGTCCTCCGTCCCAGCTGCTCTGTCACCACAGTGCCACCCAAACACGGTGCAGGCTTTTGAAGGTAATGACATTCATGGAGATTCAAACGGCAGGTTTTCACAGGGATTTAGTATTGTTTTGGTTTTACCTAGTGGGTCATTTCCAAGGATACTATTCTGGAAAAGAAAGCAACTCATAAAGAAAGATCTTTTTAAATCCTCTTGCTATGGCTTGTAAAGTATTTTGAAGTACCAGCAACAAAAGAAATTGGTTTTAAATCCCCTCTTTAATTTGATGATTTATATTACATTAGAAACTCCCTGTGTCCCCAGCACTGGAACCCCAGAGGAGTAGGTGGGGCTCTATACCCAAGGGGAGCTGGAAGGCATCACACTCCAGGTGGGAAGTGAGAAGTTCACATGCAGGTGGGAAGTGACTTACCTCTGATCCTGCAGCACCCAGGAGACAATCCAGGGCTCTCCCCTCTCAGTGAATCACACTGTCTTGCCTTATCCCCACATTTGTATTTCAATCCAAGCTCTCCATGGCCTGTAGGCACTCTTGGGATTCTTACCTTTACTTCTTTTTTTCCATAGGCTGAAATGGAAAACCACCACACATGCACATAACATCTGGTCAGCCTAGTAAACAATAACCTAATGCCTTAATGCAGGGGGTAGGCTCACAGTATGACTGGGCTTCATTTTGGAGCTTTATGAATTGACATCAAATGAGGACCTGCTCAGAAGTGAAGAAACAGCTTTCAGAAGCACTGGTCTAATCACTCAGTGTGTGGAACCAGGGGTTTCTGCTGAGGATCATGCTGGAAATGAGTGATTTTTACAGGCCAGGGATGGGTGCTGCCTGTGCTCCTAAGCCTCTGGCTCCTAAGCCACAAATCTCTGTGGCCATGGCTCATGCAATTGTTATGGGAGGCAAAATGTTCAGGCAACATCATGGCACTCTTTGCAGTAATTATGATACTACACAGGCATAGTGTGCAGTCATGCAAACATGAAGGTCACTAAACGTCTTGGGATTTATGGCTTAAAATTGGTACATTTCATGATTAACACCACCACTTCTCTCCATGCAAAGATAAGCTTTGGGAGCTTGTTCTGGGAATAGAGATAGGCCAGAGTCTAGAGCAATCTGTGGCCCTGGGCAGCTGCAGAATTAAAGCAAGAAAGACTAAAACTCAAGTATGTGACACCAAATCACTGAGGCAGAGCCCTAGCATTCTTTGGAAGTGGCTGCCCTCTGCCTGCCTTGCTGCCCTGACATGGGGGAGGTATGGCTGCCTCCACTGTGTCTTTACTCGTGTCTTCAGGCCCTGCTTGAGATCTTCTCGTCTTTCCCAAGGTCACCTCTGAGCCTGCTTCTCCCAGCACACCCCCTTTTTCCTTCATGAAGCCCCTCCAGCCGTCCTTTCTGATTCTTCCTCCTGCCAGCAGAGAAAGTGGCAGTTTCTCAGCCTCCTCCTCCTCCTCCTGTGCCCTTTTGCAGACTGCAATGACTGCACACAGTGACTGAGCCACTCCTAGTGGGGCAGCGCTGGTTCCTCTCCTCCTTACTCCCAGAACAATAAGCAAAGGCAGGCATTTTGTTAATCCAGGCATAATTAATCACCACCAATGTTTTTATTTTAATTCATCTGTTTATATAGCATCGAAGAGGTTTAGGATCTGAGAGCTTTTATGCATGACTGTAGAAGATACAGATGCAGATATTTTGCCAGGCGATAAAATCCTTTGCAGCAGTAGTAGTTTTTTCAGGGGCTGAAACAATTTTGGATTAAAATCAGCACAGAAATAGAAGGGTCAGTTTGGAGAGGTACAGGAGGCTGTCTGAGTCTTAATTGTTCCAGCAGCACAGAACAAAGGAAAGGAGCAGAAGCAGAGTGGTTTTTACTCAGATGATTTCTTGCTATCTAGCAGTTCACAAAGACATAGCAAAGAGGAAGACCTAGATCTGTAATTTATTTCTCTGCCTTTGGTATCTACCTCCAACGATGCTGGCATAACTGCAGTAGTGGTTCTTAGAGATGGGAATGTAGTACTTGCTATGAGAGAAAAGGAAAGATGTCAGGCCCCTTAACAGCCTTTCCTTTGAATAGACAAGATGTTTGAATTGTTTCTCAGAGTGACTTTAAAAAAAGCCATGTGAAAATGTCAGAGAATTTCCTTTTTCCCTTTCCCACCCAAATACAAAATCAAATAAAAGCAAACACATGGGGCACAAATACAAGTGCAGCCCCCTCTGCATGCATTTTCTGTGATACACAGGCTGTTTCCAGATGTATGGATTAGATTTCATCCAACTACTGCTTAAAGCTCAGACAGAGTATACATTGACCAAGCTGGAAACTTCTGGCACTCAGTGGTTTCATGGTGGCCTTTGGATATGCACTGCATATTGGATATTGTTCACTGCATCTTCTTCGTGACCCTTTTGCCATCTCTACATTCCAATTAGACCATTTTCAAGCCTGCTAAAGTAAAAATTTAAAGTCCATCAAATCTAATTAGAAATGAGAAATAACTTATGTGGGTTTTTTTGTCTTTTGCCTGAATATTTTTAAATCAGCTGTTGGCATAGCTTAGGGAACATATAGCCCTGTTAGCATAAGCAATGAAGTACATGAATACTGCATCATTGATAAAAACCAATTGCATCATGTTAAACAACCTCACAAACAGTTTGGGATTTTCATACATCATGTGGATGAATATCCCACAAAAATGCTTTTGCTAATTGAATATTTGTGTGTGTGATTGGACCCCAGAAGGGAATTTCCCAGTCTGAAGGACTGAATGCCTTCAGTCAGACTGAGTATATGGGTAAAAGGGATCACATGTACAGACCTGATGCCCAAGGTTCTAGTTATTACTGCCTAGCTTGGTGCTTAGTGGTTTTGGTCCTGATTCCAATCCTGGTCATTAGGATTGTCCTGCAATCCAGAAGACCTACATATCTGAATGCCAGAGGGACCAGAGTTATCCCTTGTCCCTCATTTCTTACTGGAGTATTCTGGCAGGAGACTACGTGATGAGTTTCCCTCCACTATGAGTACACATAATGGGCTGAGTATTAAAAATTATTACCGAAATTATTCTGTACTGCAGTACTCTTTACCAGTTGCTGATAAATGCATAAAATGCATAAAAGCATTCAGTCAGTCCCTGATTCAAATATGAATTAAAGAAACAGACACACAGCACTCACATTTCCAGCAGCTAAGGCAGATTTAACACAGAAGGTGCCTTTAAAGCCCATTTTGCTGGTGTCAGCTTTAGGACAGTTAATGCACGGACTCACAGATGGGGGCAGATGCCCAGTGGGTTTCTGCCTGGCCAGCCAAGCCCTGAATTGGCTGCAGAGTCAGGGTGCTCACACCTGCCTGGCTCAGCACGTGGCCACGGGAACAGGGGCACTCTGCCACCTTGGCTGGTGGAGGCTGACCTGCACAATTAGGGATTGGGCACCCCCGGGTCAAGGGTTAAAGGAATTTTTGAGGACTCTTCACATTATAGGGGAAAAAATACCAACACACTCCCACTCCAAACCCCCCCAAAAAATTAATTTTTTTAAAAATTCCTCATATCTAGGTTAATTCTGGACCCACCTCTGAATCTAGCAAAATCACACTGATCTCGACTTCTTTGAAAAAATGCCAAGAATTTTATATTATTTGAACACCTCAACGGGTTGAAAATATTCCTGGGAGATTATTAGGCTCTCAGCTACTGCTCCAATTCACAGAAATTAAACCTTCCATCATCTGGTTTTTATATTTGGAAAATGTCAGCTATACTTCCTATCACATATATTGTTGCTTCAATGCACTGAGCCTTCTGTGAATTTCAAAACACATAACTCAGCTCTCAAGCATTTCTTTTGTAAATATTGATAATGGTTTCAAGTTCTTTATTAAATAACTTTTTAATGAGTTTGAGGACAAAGAACTATTTTTTCACAGTCTCACGAAGATAAGAATCATAACATATCTTTCTGTACCATGGAACACATGGTTCTCAATACCTCATTGTACAGCATAGGCTTTCGTCACTTTAAAAAAGTTTACTTAAACAAAAAAGCCCCACAATTATGAGAAATAAAACCTAAGCAGGTCATACCAAAATGTCCAAAATTGCATGCAAATGCTATGTGACAGCTTTGCAGGGAAGTGTGTGCAGACACTGGAGCAGCCTTAGAAAGCTCCATTTAGTTCAACAGCAAGAAGAGCTACAAAATGCCACCATCACTGCTTAATAAGTTCAATGTATAGACCTCTCCTTCCTCAGCATTATTTATTGCCTGTATTTTTGCCAGAAAGGATCCCTGGGTATATGCTTAAGATCGAAGACAATAAAATATTATGATGAGGTTCACCAGGGGAGTTTTCCAGGGGGACATTTTTTATCAGTTTACAAGCATGGTCAAAGTCCTGCAGGAGAGCTCCTCTTTGGAGCTGGCTGCAACCAATTTACATGGGAAGGTAATAGGAAGCCTTTAGAGTGCCTTGGAAAATATTAAGTTATAGAAGTTTTGACCTCTATCTTCTAGACCTGGCCCAGAGGACCGATGTTTACTAGCAAGTATGCAGCTCTCTAGGAAACTGCACACTGTCAGTGAAAGAAGGGTTATTTTTTTAATACATTTCAATTAAAAGTTGGACCAGCTAGCAGTATACTAAGTCAAATATGTTGTACAACTAATTTTCTCTATAAAAAGCCAAATGTTTACCTTTGAACTTAAAAACGTTGCCTTCAGGCAAATCGTGTTCCAGCCAGCTGTAGTTTAAATGCCTGGTGCAGGTTCTGTAGCTTGCTTCTTCATTCAACACTCAAAATCATTCATGTTTGCTAAGTGGAATTAAAAGCCAGCTAGGAACAGATGACTGGTCCCCTGATATTAGCCTTTCTTCTCACACATCCCCTTGAAGACTTTCAGGTCTAATAATAACATTTTCCTGTGTTGGTCTTATTGACAGCCTGAAACCTTAATGACGATCCACTTCAAATGTAAATACCTGATTTTACTTGCGTGTTTGTTCAAGGGAGTTTGTACTGAATCACTTGGTTGTGACTGAAAACAGAGGTCAAGAGACAAACAAGAAAGTTTAGGTGATTTTAGATGGTGTTTTACGCCCATGGCTAGACACATCAAAATTCCACTTTCCCAGCAGGCTAAAAGAAATATCTCAGGCTCTCCAGTCTCCACCTGATCAATTGTTCTTGTTAAAATTAGATACAAAGACATGCATTGGCACTGGTGGTTGGGGTTTTTGGGTTTGTTTCTTTTTTTTCCCTGCAGTCAGGATGACAACAAAGCCACAGGATATCTGTATTGAGCATGAAACTCAACGATAAATACTGGGAGAGGAGCTGTTGTTGATTACCAGCTAGCAGGTTCTCATTTGCATCTATTATTTTAATGATGTTGGGATGTGCCTTAAGTGTTTAGGATGTGTTAGGGCACCAAGAGCATTCCAAGGATATCTTTTCAGCCGTTTCCAGTTAAGAGGTCTGTATTACTCGGTTGTGAATCAGAAGAACCACTCAATCTTCCATCTTTGTCATTGTGCCAACACACAGGAAATGACCTCTTCCTAAAAGCTGAGCACCTGCAACTCTCATTAAGATCAGTCTAATGTCACCCATTGCTTTTCAGACTCCAAAAAGGGCCTCTTACAATCTACCTGTTTCAAATTCCCTGAGGATTTATTGGCTCAGAACACAGATTACTTGTCTTGGTATCAGGGATTTCCTTTCTTTTGAACAGAAACATAAAAACACAAAGAAAGCCTAAACTCAAGTAACGTGAAAATATTGTGTTTGATTCCAACCCATATATTCAAAGTTACAGATGAATGCCTGACTTTAACTTGAAATGTGATGCCTTGAGTCTGCACATGATCTTGCGGCATATAAAATGTTTGGAAGCCTTTGAAAAAACGGAAATATTCTTGGCTTTGGTTGCACTCTTATTATTATGCTTTCTTTAATGTATTTATAGTTGGCTCAATAGATCTTTACGTATATCAAGCTTGGGTAGCAAGTTTCAGGACTCATGAAATCTGTGTTGTTCCTGGTTGTAACAGCAGCACACACTCGAGTCTATTGTGTACTTTACACAAGCTGTGTCTTTAGGTGAAAGGGTCCCCACACATAAATGGTATAGTCCAAAAGCTTGATCCAAATCTTCCTGAAATATACAGAATAGAAGTTTATTTCACTGATGTGCAGGACTAAAAGTTTGAAACACTAAGCTCTCCTTTCTTAAGAAGTGAGCAGTAAATAACAGGCACCTGCAACTTTACACTGACCTGAAATTGCCCGACTTTTGCCCTTTTAAATTCAGACAAAGCAATAAAATTTAATGTATACATGCACTTACTGCATTAAAATTAATGGTTTCATTTCCAGACTGATTACTGACCATGAGCTTAAATGAAATTAGTTCTCCTAAAAGATGACTAAGTACCCTTAGAAGTGAATACTGGTTTTTAGACATAGTTAAAATGTACCATAGAGGGCAATGAAAATTTCATGCTCAACAGGCTCAAATGCTTTAGTGATCTCAGGGTTTTTTGATAGGTTCTGACAAGAAATAATCTCTGAGCTCCATTCAACAGCTCACTCAAGTCAGAGTTAAAAGAGAAAATACATCAGTCATCTTGAAAGGTTTAAATGTAATCCCTTCTAATGAATATTTTTTCCATTGCTGTATGTTCACTTATAATCCTATCAGAAGCCTTCTGTAAGAACACCTGAGCAACTTCATACATGGCTTCTTTTAAAGAAGAGATTGTACATTCATCAAGCATGTTCAGCAGTGTTCTCCCAGGGGTGACTTTTGTATTACAAGAGTAAAACTTTAAGCACATAATTAATCAGCAATCAGAGCTAGCTGAATGTGAATGGACATGAAGAGCTTGCACTCAGAACAAATTAACAGTCATGTAGTTTGCAGTGCCTGCACATTTACAGTTCTGTTCAGCCAGGTGCTGCATGACTCCAGGAAGGACGCAATCCCTATCCCACAAATATTGGAAGGAAACCCTTCTCCATTCTGTGAAATGATCTTCAAGGACTTTAAGCAACCCAAAAGCTGATGTTTTTACCTGTAGAAAGACTGATCAGTGGTTCACTCTTCAATCAGTTGCCTTGAAAGGCATTGAATTGCTCCAAGGCTGGAGTACTAATCAAGAGAAATTAGTATGTTCTGGGTAATAGATGGGAAATGTTGTCTGAACCAGGAGATGACCGGAAAACATAGTGTTAAATAACCTTGGACTGTGATTTCACTGGGACCTCATAAGCTCTGAAGCCAAGGCTGGTTCCACTGGATGTTGTGTGCTCTCACAAGTCCTGTTCAAAATCTGGCAAAGTATTATCTCCACAGCTGGTCATGGAGGGCAGCTAAAGGATAATGGCAATGGTTTTGTGTGGGGACTGTCGCACTTGCAGCACTTTCTAGGACAGTAATCTTTGCTCAGTGTTGCAGTCATTACATGTGCTTTTAACAGAGGAGCAAAGTTGCAAATTGTGGGTTGTGTATCCAACTTTGGAAATATATCCAGAACACAGGGGCTCTCCCTGAGTATCTTCTGTCTGCCATGTTGACAGGCATACATTCAGGCTACATACTTAGTAATCAACATCCAGCAGCTTTTGCAAGTTTAACTATTAACATCTGGAAAGTTGGCAGAACCTATCTTGGGATTTGGATTACAGATTTTTTTTTCACAAGGTGTGCAATTGTCCTGGCAAATAAAGCCCTTAAGCCCCATAAGGAGCTTGAGAGCATGCAATTCTTTAAAGGAAGACCATTTAAAGGACACTGAAAGCCTCACAAAGTTTTATAGCTTTTGTGGCAAGACCTTCTGACTCTTAACTGCCAAATTCAATCCAATGATAACCATTTATCTTCTGAGGGGAAAAATTCCCTGGTGGGTGTTTCTAATCCTACACAGAGTTCAGCAGCTGGGGATCTATGGGTGGAATGGTACAGGTATTTCTTTAGTTCCTTCTGGTAGGTACCTGTCAGGGAAAAAAAACCCCGAGTTGTGTAGGTAACCCAACATTTCCCTTCTTTTCTCCCTGAATACGAGCTCTGCAGGGCTGCCAGGGAACAGAAACATCTTTATGTTACATTTCAACAATGGACCAAAGGACATACACCTGAATCTAATCACCATATATGAGAAAGGCAGCCTGGTGTCTAGGAACCAGAAGGAAGAAGCCCTTTTATAAGATGCTTTCTCATGGAAAATATTTTTTAAATGCTGTCGAGCAGCTGCCATCATATTTACTTTCCTGTTTTTGTTTTAACACAGACTGTCTTACGTAAAAGGAGACTCCAGCACGCTCACCCGGCGCTTCTCGCCTGAGGCAATGAACGCCGCGATTCCGTCTATCAGTGACACCAAACCGCAGCACGCTGCTCTGAGCTTAGCTTGTTATTGTCTCCCAGTCTGCAGAATAACTCAGGGCAATGGAACAGTTACTGGCACTGTAAATGTTTTCAGACACTGAAGCTAGTAATACACAACCTTATTTGAATTAAATTACCTCTTTAAGAGAGTCTGAAACCGGATGACTTCATATAACTCATTATGCTTAAGAAGGCAGTTTAGTGTGGCAAGTTAAAACCCATTAAATTGCTCTGTAGTTTTCTTGGCTGTGGTTGTTTTTCTTAAGTGAAAGTAATTAAACATAAATATTTACTAATATCCCAGGCTGTGAAACTCTATAGCAAGAGGAACAAGGAGAACCAACCCAGTGCTGGCTTCCTGCATTAATGCCCCACACTGGCTGAAACCTGCTTGCTGGCTTTTGCACAAACAGGGCTGGCTGATGTGGAGCTCTGATGAGGAAATGGAAGCTGAGCAGTTGAATTCGTTTAAACAAGGAAAGGAAACCACTACTTGGATGTGATCTCTTCTTTATAAGCAGGATTCATGCAATGGGCAGTAAGACACCACATGTAAATGGGCATTTTTCCTGCTCATCCTGGACAAAGACCTGCTCCAAAAATCTTTTGTCAATGGAAGAAACTCCACCAGGTTGCATCAAGGCAGCATGTTTGTAAACTCTGTGAATGAGCACAGGTGAGCCCAGCCACTGAGGCAGCGATTCCTTCCCCTGCCCCAGTCACTCCACCTCACTGCTGCCCTCCCCACCAGCACAAGCATCGGTGGGGCCACATGGAGAACCAATACCAGCAAACACCAACCAGGGCTGGTGAACCCAGCTTAGGCTAAAGTTTCTGCAAGTCAAAAGCTCCCTTTTTCCCTTTTGTAAAGTTGGTGAGATGGCAGACACTAGTAGAGACAGCAAACTCTTGTTAGTCTAAATAATAAAAATTCCCCATTGTGTATGTTCCTGGGGGGCTGTCAGGACAAGCAAATGGGTCCAGACTGTCCCAGTGTGTCCAGTGAACATCACAGGGTTAACACTCCATCTGAGACCTCTCCAGATCTGATTTTTCAGAGACAGCCATAGAGGATTTAGCCTTGAAATAGCGCTCTGTACTCTCTCTTTATAGCCAATCTGAAACTATGGGGCCTCTTGCAACTTTTTAGAACTCCAAGGTAACACAATTAAGCAGACTTAAATTAGTTCCATTACTTATTGAAAATTGATCTATGGACAGATTTTTGCCCCTTCTACACACACTGGGTCCACTTCATGCTTGTTATGACCTCTCTTCACCAGCATCTGATAAAATAATTCTCATAAAAGACCCAAGATCTCCTATACTGTCAGAAAAATATGAACCTGCTTAGCTTGAAGCAGACATCAATAGAAGTGCCCCTGCTGACCCAGCGGCACTACTACCAAAGTGAGGCACCATCCACCAGGAAAAAGAGCAGCAAACCCCTAAAGCAGATGGGGATTAGGGCCAGCCACCTGCCCCATCCTCCACCCTCTCTGTCTGCGCTGCTTTCTCTCTCGTGTGCGTGGCGGGGCGTGAGGGCAGTGGGTGCCTCCCAGCACCAGGCTGGGCCAGCACAGCCTTTGCAGGGCAGGAGGGGCAGGAGGCCTTCCCGGCCCTGAGGGTGGGTACTGACCCCTCTGACCCCAACACACCACTTCCATTGCACAATTTGTGTTCAGACACCCCAGGACCACAGTGGCACCCATTAACTAAGGGCCAGTCAAGTAACACTATTAAAAATACCATGGAGCCTTAAACCCAAGCAGCTCAGCTGAAACAGGAGTCTGGCAGAAGAAAGCTTGAGTTTCATGGCTGGGGAGGTTTATTAGCACACTCAGACTGAGCATTTACCCAGAGACCTTGTTGCTTCATCTTTAACACTGCTGATGCGGCTGTGCCTTTTAAGGGAAGTGAGGAACATGGAGTTGTTGCATTCGTGTTTGCCATCCACATCTGCCCAGAAGGGACTGTGTAAGGTTTGCTTGGCAGGGTGTTCAGGGTGTTCCTCTTCTCAGGCAGAGAAGAGGAGTAGACCAAGGATTACTAATTTGTGGAGAGATGTTTCTGTGTCCTGTGAAGTAACAGCCCAGTTAACTAACTCTCCTGCCCAGCAAGCAGATGTCCCATGAAGAATGATGCAGTGCTCTTACTCCTCCCTGCTGACCTCTCAGAAGACACACCACGAGGGTTCAGATCACCCCAGAACCAGTGTTTCTTTACATCCCCTGCCAAGCAGGGTGGCAGTTCACACAAAGCATGCTCTTAAGGCACATGATGTATTTCAGTCATGGTTAAGTCCAAAATCTTCTGCCAAGAACAAGCTTGTTAAAAGCTGCTTTAGTCAAAAAGATGAAATACTAAGCTGCCTGCCTTTACAAGACAATCGCTCATAGGAGCTGAAATTCAGACATTTTCCTTTGGAATAAGCTGGCTGGATCATTTCAGTCTTTTGGGGGTATAAAGCGCAAAGAAACTGCCAAAACAATTTTAAAAAATGAGTTCTATACGTGGCTGAGAAGCAATCTGTATGTTCTGCTGGAAGAGGCTGCCCCACACGTGCTGGGTGCCTGCAGATCCAAGCCTTCCTCCTCTTTGTGCTGGAGTGCTGTGGCCTTGGCTGCTGATGGGCAGAGCACCATTTAGCATGAGGCTCCTGTGCTCCTCGGCAGCACTGTAGCAGTGGGCTGAGTTTTCTGCCAAGAAGGGCCAATGTTAAAAGGGAATATCTCACATTTACTAAGGCTGTTGGGTGCAGAGGAAGAAATCTAGTTTAAACTGTATTTAGTGAAAAAACAAGCCCTTACCTAATTTATAAATCAATTAGCCAGAACATCCTCCAGCCATACTACCTCAGGCTGAATTTTTGTCAGATTTTTTGTCATCAAAACAGTAGCATTTGGTCAAACGGACACATGCAAGTTTGACATGCAAGTCAAACTGCAAAAATAATTCAGGTTCAAAAGTGATAGTACATAGCATGTTTATATCCAAGCAAGTACAACAAAATAAATATCAAGAGCAGGCTTAGAGCTTTTATTTGAAATCTGGAAGGCAGCCTTCAATAGTCTGGGAATGCAGTCTTCTCCTCTTAGACTTTGGCACACCAAGGATTCCTGCAGTCTGAGATTCTTCATGGAACCATGGAATTGTAAAGGCTGGAAAAGACCTCTCGTTCCGAGTCCAACCCTTAATCCAGCACTGCTAAGTCCACCACTAAACCATGTTCCTAAGTGCAAAATCTACATGTCTTTTACATCCCTCCAGAGATGGAGACTTCATCACTTCCCCGGGCAGCCTGCTCCAATCAGTGAAAATCCATTTGGTGAAGAAAATTTCCCTAATATGCAGCTTAAACCTCCCTGGCAAAACCTGAGGTCATTTCCTCTTGTTCTATCCCTTGTTACCTGAGAGAGGAGTCTGACCCCACCTCTCTACAGCAGAGTGTGGTATTGCTGAGCCAGTCCTGGCTGGCTGCATGCTGGTGGCCCTGAGAGCATTGCCGTGGCAGTGCTGGACAGAATAGAGATAAAATCTCTGCTAGGTCTGGGAAAGCATTCATGCTTTTATGTCCCAGTGGAGTCTAACAGAAAGTGAACTGCTTTTTTTTGCTTGTTTTCTTATCCAACGAGTCTAACAAACCCTCAGTAGATGTTGTAGCAAATCTGATGCCAGCAAATGTGATAATTTCTGTACCTTCAGGGATTCTTCTACAAATTTATCCTTTTAATCTAATTGCTGTGGATATTTCAGTCCACAGTGTAATTCAACCAAGCAAATAAAGGAAAAAGCTGAAAAAGAGAAAAGTTTCTTTCCATTGCATTCAATTGGGAGTTTCCCCACAACCTGTGTGGCAGTAATAGGCTTAGAGTCTTATTTGTACAGTAATGCTTGATTTACTTGTTTCTCCCCTTCTTCCTTTCTCTTCCCATGGTGGCACATTATTGTTTCAAACCACTGATCTTTGCTGTGGTCTCTTGTTTCCCACAACTTGCATTGCTGGGATGTTTACTTCCTGGATTTAATTCTAATTTAGCTACTACACTAATCCTTAAATAAATCTTTTTCAGTTCAACTCTTTTCCCTCAGCCCTATACACCAATGTTTACACTAATTTAAATAGGCAGGATATTAGATTAAAGTTAATTGAGGGAGTCAACACACTAATCCAGTTTCTACAGGTTTGCACCCCTGAAGAAAATATTAAGAGCAGCCATATAAATTTCCATTTCTCATAGAGCGAGGGAGAATATATTTGGAGGGCAACCCACTGTTAGGTTTTAGAAACCCAAGTTATTTGTATCATAAGTTTTGTCAAATAGTCAAAGATAATGTAAAACAACACAGACAGTTAAGCTGAATTCTCTTACTTTCCCATTCCAAGACTCAGGAAACTCTCTGAACTTAGTTGGAGAAACTACCGGTTTCCATGAGAGCAAAACACAACATATTATCCAAGTTTAACAATCCATAAAGTTCTTCCAAACAGTTCAACTACAATTTAAAAAAGAAAATCATTCTCAATAACTTGAATTGAATGCTTTTAATGTCATATTTTTTAAAGAGACAAAACTGAATTTTTAAAACAGCTAACCTAGTAGTTCGATTTCCAGCTCCCAAGTTACTTGGACTGTTGGTGTAAATTTTCACCTATGATCATGCACACATATAATTTACAATATAAAAGCATTTTTCTAAAAGTTGATACAGTGATATGTAAAAAATAAAAACATAATCAGAATAATATAGGGGAAAAAACCCTAAATAACAACAAAAACCACCACCCAAACATTTGAAAAAATTATGTTCCACCAATGTTTTTGTCTGAAGATTATCTGTGCTCTGTGTGGACTGCAAGTTCAAGCTATTTTCTTGCATTGTGAGGGTACAAAAGGCGATAATAGGGACACAGATGCTGCTGAGTCTTTTTTTATGATGTACCACTGGCACTGAAATAGTAGCTTCCAGTAATAATTTTAATTATGTTTTGTGTTGCACAGGTGCATAAGAATGACTGCAGCTATGTATTTAGTGTCTAAGAGTTACAAAAAAACCTAGCAATAGAGAGAGAACAGATCAACACATAAAATACAAATCAATACCTGTGAAATGTCTCCTTTTGAAAAATGAAAATCCACTTTTGACTACAACAGCCTGGAGTTCCCAGAGCTGAAAGCCACATGGAGTCACACCCCTCTCGTTCCAAATTGCTACCACCCACCTTTCTTTCATGTCTCCCTGTAGTGAGTGAGATGTTGACTTACACCAATTAATAATGTGACCCAGGGTGAAAGCCAGCAGTCAATGTCAGGAAATCAAATTCTGAACTCCTATCAATCGCTTGCCCATAGCCCAGGCACATATTTATGTAATAAATCCACCCACTGTACTACGTCGAATCCTGTTAAACCCCCAACGCTCTGGGACAGAAGTTGCAGCCTTTCCCTGCCAGGTAGGTGTTTACGAGCCTGGTAGCACCAGAAGCGTTTCTGGAGCCCACAAACATAATTTAGCTGCAGTAATGTGAAATTACTGAGCCTGTCTCGTGCCGACATGTGTTACACGCAATTGTAAAAAGGAAAAAAAGTTTAACAGCTTAGCCACAAAGGAATGTTTATATCTGATTACACTAACTGCTAATTTAATGGTAGTTAATCAGTGGCATGTAATACAAGCCGAGCAGCCCAATGGATTTATTGATGAATGGCATTTAAAGTTGTTGCTGGAAAACCAGTGCAGCAGTTGGATTACACAAGCAGGCACAGAGCCCTATCAAGCAGCAGTGCCTTTGCTAAAGGCAAAGTTCTGCTTCAGCCTATGGTGCTTCAAATCCTGAGTTACCCCCAGCTTCCCTGAACAACAGGGCAGACCCATTCCTGCACAGCAC
The DNA here is from genome assembly GCA_013397295.1 of Polioptila caerulea. Lineage (NCBI taxonomy): Eukaryota > Metazoa > Chordata > Aves > Passeriformes > Certhiidae > Polioptila > Polioptila caerulea. Next base: position 462,773 of record VYXF01012757.1, on the reverse strand, counting down.
AGAGGAGATTCCTGGGGTTTTTGCCAGTATGTGCCAGGCTGCTGAGATAAGCTCTGACATTCAGGAAAAAGCAGGGACCCTCCACAAGCCTGTGTGCGCTCCTGCCTGCCTTCCACCACTGGAACAAACATTGCCTGGGCTACGATTTGAGGCTTAAATACTGGGGTGGGATTTTTATTCCGTGCTCCACACAGCTATAGGGGTCTATAAGCTACAAGGGGCAGAACTCCTCCCCACTGAGGGCAGCAGGGGCTGAGAGATGGATGCAGCCCCAGTGCAAATGCAGCATTGGCAGCTAAACAGCATTACCTCGCTGCCCATTCCTGGGCTGATGGGGTTCAGTTAGGGGCATGGTAAAGGACAGCACAGTTGCTTTATCCCCTCAGGTAAGGATTGATTAGCCTGGATGCACATTCTTCAGCCCTCCAAACCTGACCCACACAGCTACCATGTACCATGGAGCTTGTTTTCCTTAGTGTGAAATAAGAGCAAATGGAGTCGGTGAGGCAGCGCTGGAAGCAGATTCTCACGGAGCACACCTCTGCCCAAGATTAAAAAGCAGAGCAAAACTTTTAAGGAAGATCAGACTGAACCTTTTTACTCACAGAGGCTGCTTGGAGAGGCTGCTGCTCCGTGCTCTCCTCAGAGTGCTGCAGCATTCAGATATCCATCCTCAGCCTCCTGACCCTTTGGCCAGCTGAAATCATCATGAATTTTTACTCCTGACTTGGTTGGGATGAGGCCAGCTGCCAAGCAAAAAGCATCTGTAAAGGAGCAAAAAGTTGGAAATTATGTCAGTTATTTATTAGTGGGAGGCAGTTTACTGAATGCTGCCAAAATTTAAGAGCTTCTGTTTCTTTGCAAGCTTCAGTTCCTTCTTGTGCAACTGTCAGGAATATGTCCAACATTGCCTGTTTCATGAGCAACCTCCTTTTATCATTTAACTGGAAGATTTCAATGACACAAGATGGTGAGTTTTCAGACTATTAGCAACAGTCACTAGAAGAGTAGGTAAAGAAAAACTATTTTACTTGGAGAGATGTGCCAAATAAGGTGCTTTTTAATCCAGCACTATCGTGATGGGGCGATGAAGAAAGGCACACTTGAAACATAAAACCTCATCACAACCTTGACATTATATTAAATTCATCCTGATGATATTACTGCAGGAAAAGAAGAAAAACTAGCATGGCAATAATTTCTTGTTCAGAATTAAGTGTAAGCCAACCCTGAGAGGAGACAGTCCATTAAATCATCTCTCAGCTCCAGGGGATGCATGGGGAGCCCCAACAGGCTTCCCGTTCCTGATGGAAATAGTTGATAATGCTAAACCAGTTGCACCCTCCTGGAGCTATTAATTAATTTATTACTAAAAACTGGCATTACTAATAACTCGTGGAAATTGTGCATACATCCTCACAAAACTCAGTTGTGGCTACCCTCCTTGGTAGCCCTGGTGAGGCTGGTGTACATAGGCGTATGTGCACTTGGAAAGGACTGGGAAAGGTGTCATGAAAATCCTCTTCCTTCTTAGGCACTGAGAAGCCAGATTCCTAATCCTTCTACACATCTAGGCTTACTCTGTAATCAATACCCCACAGATGAGGTGGGATGAAACCCTTGTCACGGTTTTTGCTCCTTTCTGGATCTAGTTGAAAGAATCACCCATGGGAAATTCTCTTCACCAGCTGTTAAGGGCACAGAGCTGGCTAGCAGGAGGTGTAAACATTCCCTTTTGGGTGGGTATCACTCAACCTTATGCCCTTTCTCATTGTGTTCTTCCTGAGGGACACAGCTGGGAATGTACACAGGCAGCCACAGGTCCCAAATCAAAAGGAAGTCAAATTGCATTTGGAGTTAGATGTCAAATGAGAACAAAACTGCTGAAGTGTGCAAGAAAATCAAGCTTGCATTTCCCAGAAATAAAGAGGTATTTCTGGTCTTTCAGGATACACACACACACAGCACAGAATTAAGGTCCCCAGCAGCCATCTGGACAGTCAGCACTTCTCTTAACAGGTTTACTGGGACCAGCTAGAGAAGCAAGTTAAGGATGGGCTTTCCCCCTTGTCTTCTCTCCAGCAGCACTCTTCCTGGGAAAGTGCAGAAATAGAGGAGGAATGTCATGGTGGTCTGTGGGAGCTGGGGTGCAAGAAAAAGGAACACTGGATAATTTAGGTTGGAAAAGACCTTTAAGATCATCAAGTTCAACATCTTGCATTTTGTGTGACTCCCATAGGAATGGACCTTGTCAGCTCAAATCAGTGGAGCACTGCTGAAAGCAGCAGGGCAGAAACCTACCTTGTCCCACAGCCCGACAGGACCCCACAGATCTGTAGCCAAGGAGCTTTTAGTGTGCATTGCAAGTGTTTATCAGCTACATGGAGGGTGCAAGCAGCATTGCTCACCCAGGACAGAAGAACTGAGCTCTGTGCACAGCTCTGTCAGAGCAGCCCATGAAGTCATTCAGATGAGAAACATTCCAGTTAAACATGGGAGGCTTTGCACTTGTGGAGCTGGAACCAGCTGCACTGTGAGCTAAGTGCACTGCAAACCTGTGTGTGCAACTGCACCAAGTGCTCACAAATGTATGTTCTGTGACCCTGTAGACAGAGACAAACATCAGCTGGGACCTTTCACTTTCTTCTTGGCTCTTCCCCATCATTTGCTAATCATTTTTGTTGTGCTGATCTTATTCCCGGTGCTGTATATTTTTGAAAAGAACACCAAATAATGATGATGCTGGTCACTTCTGAGGCAAGGAATACTCCATACATAGGAGGCTTTGTTGCTTGTTGATTTTCAGATCTGAATTTTTTATTTCTTTCCAGCTCTGCACATACAAAAAGCAGCAGTGCTAGACACAGACTGAGCTGTGGAATTTGTTGCTGGTCGGGTATAAACAGCCTGTCCTGTGTATTGACCTAATGTAAACAGCCAGTAGCCTGTATAAACAACCAGCAGTTGAGCTCTGGCTAAATGAAACCCCAAAGTATGTTTGAGCAGTGAGAAATCAAATATCAATACATATATTTCTAACTTGCAAGCTGCTGTTTTCTGCTTGCAGAGAGAATTACTTTTTTTAAAAAATTTCTTGGAAGTTGGGCATTGTGTCGTTTGTTTCTCCAGAAAACAGGGTTGCCAGGGGGATGTTGCTGCAGTCCCATGATCCTGTGCCTGTGGCTGAGCTTCTCCTAAAACAGGACTGCCAGGGGATGAAGTAACACAGCAGCACCAAAGGAGCCTCAGAGGAAGCAGATTCAACCCCAGAATCCCAAAGGAAATTCTGCAAGTTTCAAAACTTCCCCTTGGAAAAAACTAAGACAAAATTATTTCTTATACCACATTTGTGTATACATGTATCCATATAGTAATCTTGAAGAATTACACTGCCCTGAAAAATTATCTTGTTTCTGAGAAAATTCCTCTCTCTTCAGGGTAGAGGTTCATCAGAAAGGAGCATCTGTTCCAGAATTATGCCCCTCCCCTCTTTTTTTTTTTTTTTTTTTCCCCTT
>VYXF01012757.1:398665-459204 GCA_013397295.1 Polioptila caerulea | reverse complement strand
TTTTTTTACCTCATTTGAGAGGCAGCTTTATTTGAAAACCCCAACCATTCTTACAGAAATGTATGAAATACTCTTTAAAATTCAGTTCAGAGATTAGGCTTAACCTTTACTGTAGATTTGACTACATGACTATTTTGCTGCTTTTCTCAGAGGGAAATATTGGACTGAGCTAAAATTAAATAGAAATGGTGAAAGAGAAGGGAGGGCTGAAAATGGTAAAGAAATAGAGCAGAAAGGGGGACCCTCTTATAGATATACTTAGTAACAGCAGAGGAAAGAAAATAGATGCAGTTATTTTGTGTGGCTGAGAGAAACTACAGAAAGAAAACAAGCCTTTTATCTTGAAATAATCCATCTGACTCTGGCCCACCTTGGCAGATAGCTGTTTGCTCTCCAAAGAGAAAGGAACCAGATGGTTCTCATATTTCTAATGGCTGCATATCTACATGACAAACACCATCTCAGAGTCTTGCAGTAAGTGCTGGAAGCTTCATCGATGTGTGTGAGGGGAGGACATGATTAAGAGAACATCAACGCTTTCTTGTCTTTTTTTTTTTTTTTTTCCATTCTGTGTTTTTGAGTGTTTTTGGGTTTTTTTTTTTTTTACCTCCTATCCTGAGCTAGATCAGAATATGGGAAACACCCTCCCAGCAAGGGCCACACATCAGACACCCAGGCTGCATCTGCACCTACATGGAGTGGCTAGTGGTTTGATTCTGGTTTATGGCATTTATCATTTTTCACCAAATGGATTCATTGCAAATGTACAGAGATGGCCCAAAGATAAGCTGTCTGCTACAACCATGTCTCTTGCAGGATGGTTGACTTTTTGCATCTGTACCAAAAGTGAAAAATCAAGCAGAACTCAGCCTGAGGTGAACCCTGCTGAGCCATAATGCATTAGTTTTCTGTACTGCTGAACCATGTAATGAATCCCAGGGTTGGTGCTAATGCAAAACTAGTGGCGGTGTGCTAAATGGTTTAACTGCTCATAAAATGGTGACTAGCCACCTGTCCAGCTTTTATTGGGCAGGGGAAGTTTAGCACTAGTAATAAAACCACACATATTAAGTTACAGTGGCTAGCTCGTCACAAAAGCAAAAAATAGAATTAGAAATTAATTAAAAGAATTAGGTTACAAATAAGGTATCAGAGTGGCAAGCAGGCTGATGTCTTCCCCTCACTGTCCTGAAGGACACAGGTTCTCATTTAGAAGGTTTCACAGCAAATGTGACACCAAACTACTTTAAAGCTGCCTTGAGCTCTGTTTAACTATTCATGGGAATTAATTAGAGTGAATATTAAGAAGCCACTTACCCTGAAGCCCATCAGGCTAGCTGTACCATTCAGCCTTGCTTGGTGTAACAACTGTATTTTCATTACAGAAACAAGATTTTCCTCAAATTGCTGTGAAGTGTGAAATAAATGCTCTATGTGGCTTTTGGGAATGAAAACCTATGTCCATCCCACTTTATTTACATTTTCACAAAATAGAAAAGTACTATAAAAATAAACTTACTTGNAGTGTGAAATAAATGCTCTATTGTGGCTTTTGGGAATGAAAACCTATGTCCATCCCACTTTATTTACATTTTCACAAAATAGAAAAGTACTATAAAAATAAACTTACTTGAATATTAACAGGAGAAAAAAAAATGCCTTTGCAAGTACCATGGGCAGAATGATTACTGTCCAAACAAGACTTAGAAATAGTAAAGTAAATTGAAATCTTGCACCAACCAACCAGGGCATAACCACTTATTCATAACCAGTAGTAAATCCCAGCTCCTTGAAGAGTCTGCAGGGGGTGTATAAATTCATATCTGTTAATTAATCTGTTAATAGCTGTTCCCTATTTCCTCTACAGCAGTAAAGACAGCAAACTACCAGCCAACAGTGATGATGAGGTTCACCTCAGGAGAGGAGGGCTCCTCGCAGGTCAAACTTGGCATCTGGTTAGGGCTTTGCCAAAGACCTCCCAAACTCAGGAGGGAAGCAAGCAAGTGATGGTATCTCACAATTCTCTTTTTACAGGCCACCATCACCACTATGCTGTGGTTGTCCCCCCTCCAAGGCAATGAGCCACTCTCTGCAGCTCCTGTAGGGATGGGCACTCCAGTGCCAGCCAGGTTGGCATCCTGGGCACTAATACCTCAAACTGGCATTGCAAAGAATTACTTGCAAGCACGACAGAGCTGCTTAAATCTGATTTTATCATATTCTTCACTTTGTGGCGAGGGATTTCTTTAACCCAGAATCTTCAAAGGGAATTTTCAGCAGCATCTTGAATTTGAAATAAATGGATATAGAAGTGATACAGCTATTTTAAAAGAGATTAGTGGTGTTCTAATTATAACTTGTTTCGAGGATGAAGGCGCCATTAAGGCATTTTTCTGTTGTAGAAATACAGATTTCAGCTATGTGCAACAGTGTTAAAGGTTTTCTGCAGGTGAATTACATCCTTTTAAATGTCTCAGAGGAGCAGGGCTGCAGGTAAATATACGTTGTATCAAGCTAAAATGTGCAACTGAAAAACTTTGAGTAATCAGCCAGGAATGATCTACTTTTACTCCTCAAGTTTTATAGAAAGTCAGCACGACACTGTTTCCAAGTTTTACACTAGAGGTAGCCTCTGGGGACTATTTCAACCTGTGGTGACGCTTCCTAACATGCAGATGTCTTCCCACAGAGCCCAAGGGCTCTGAGGCGCAGAGCCCCAAGATGCTGGAGCAGGAGTTTGACCCCAAACCTCTTTGCAGTATAGATGTGGCCCCTATCCAGGGCAAATGAGAATTTACTGTGGGCAAAGATAATCTTGCCACTGGCTTCTTGAATTTGTACGTGGGTTACTGAATCCCACTACTCATCTCAGGAGCATCTGTGTTTTGGCATGACTAAACAGAGACACTAAGGCCAGTCTGTCCAAGCTCACTGCAGGCTGGGGTGCTGGCAGTTCTCAGATGTCCTTGGGGTTACCACCACCCTAGTGATACTCCCGGTTTCAATAAATTTAAAAATTAAAAATATTGCAGTGAATAAGGAATGCATTCCATTAAAAACACAGGGGTTTGAAGGTTTTCATCTCCATCTTTTGGAATCAGCTTTGTGGTTTGTTGCTTTTGTCATTTCAACAGCTTTAGTGTGATGGATGTGCAGCAGAATGTAATGTAAAAGGAGAAGCTAAGTAATGTGAAATCAGGAATAACTGAAATTAAAGCTTGACTAGAAAAGCAAAACTTTCATAATCAAGCTCATTTTGGTATGATGGATGTTTTTGATTTGCACAGACAGTTCTGTGAGCATACATCTGGGTAATACCAAACTACTGTCCAGAAAACATGTCAAATGCTTTAGATTAGGGATTATATTTTTAGTCTTTCCTTAGTTCCCTTGTTATACATATCATTTCAAGGCAATTGATTTGCCAGTTGCCATAAACTGTGTTTAAATATTCTCCATGTCTAACTATATTACCAAAGGGAAGCTGAGTACTGAAAACCACCCTGGCCCAGTGTGACCTTTTTCCCCTGGAGCGTCTGTAAAAAGCTGCTCTCACAGCAGCAGCACCTGGCTCTGTAGTGGACTTTGCCAGAACAGTTGGATTTCAACAATCCAAAGAGTTCAGATCTGGTCATGTACATTTTGTTTCGGAGGTTTCAATGACAGATCCAAATCTTGAAACTCTATACTGAACATGATGCTTATCATATGGCAAAGGAGTAGAGACTTGTTTATTATTAATAGCAGCCCATATAAACACGAGCCAAGTCCAGTCAGAGATGTTGCTCCCCACCCAGCATTGCTGCAGATTACATTTGCCTGCTGCTTTTTACATTATCATTATTCATAGCCCTTCATTTCTCTTAGCTGTGAATGATGGACAGCAATGGACAATGCACAAGGGTTTGGAGTGTGGATTTTAAAACATGTGGGAAGAATAGAAATGATATATCTATGGATACTCCCTCAGAGGTCTCAGCTCTAATACCACAAGGAGACACTCCAGGCAGTGTGTCCTTTCTGGCAAGGAGGCTGAGGGAGGCAGACATTTGGAGTCTCATCAGGTTTTTGCTTGGCAGACACTTGGGACATCAGTACAAATCTGGCCTGTGTTACCTGCCTGGGTGTGTCTTCTGCCTTCAGTGCATGGAAATAAAGATATATTCTGATATAAAAATACACACATATATGGGTTTATACATACATGTACACACGATAAATCCATGGGTTTCCTTCTGGATAAAATATTGGTGTCAAGCCTAGACTTGATCCTTTTTACTAGGCCCTCTCCTTCATCTTCTGAGAGCCCAACAACTCCTCTGAAACATTTTTCTTCAAAGGACAGCATCTGAATATGTACATATTTGTGTCTCTCAACATGTATATATATATATATATATATATATGTCTCTCTGTGTCTCTGTCCATATAAATATATTTAAATGTCCTGAAGTGCTTACTGCCAGCTCTTTAGCTGATGTGCACCACCAGCAGAGACAGTGCAAATAAATCCCTAGTATCTCATAAGGATCAGATCTTTACATATGTAGCTACAAATTCATCTTACTGAATATTATTTTATAGGCCACCTATCACCTAATGATGATATATCTGAATAGATATAAAGCTTTGAGATAGTAAGGTTAAGCTACCACACTGAGGAATGCAGTATAAATCTAGATGGGTAGAAAAAACAGAATCAGATTAGCAATGTTTTACTTCTTGTGCAAGACAGAAAAATATACAACAATAGGCTTCTAAGGAAGCTGAACAAAGTTCCAGGTTCAAAAACCGGCACTCTTGCTCAATTGTCTGTCTTCTTTCATCCTTTCTATTTATAAATGTTATTTTTTAGTGTTTTTTAGTGTTTATCTTCATACTGTTGAGAATATCCTTTATCCAGTGTGTTCATAAGATATTAACACAGCATGTTTAAAAACGTTTTATATTCTGCTGTCCATAGCAATAGATTGTACTGATGAGTAATAACTTTGACCAAAGCATGTAAATTAGAATTTGCAGAGCTGGCAAGATGCATCAAAAATTGTTTTGGGAGACAGGTTCAGTGAAGATTTTGTACCTTAAAATTCCTTTTATTTATAGCCTGTGATTTGATTACTCTGTTGGTTACCAGTTATTCCAAAAGTTAATGAGATGTGTAATATCCCATAAAACAACGATCTCATGCAAAATATGTTAGTAAAGGAAACTAATTGGTGGGGAAAGTCTTTTTTTCCCCCCTTTTTTTTCCATAAAATAAATAAAAGGAAATTACTTCAAAGCACTTTTTTGAAATAATGCATAGTTAATAATTGACTATGCAAAACTGCTCAGCATGAGGTAGATTCTCTAAGGAATGGCAGAGTGAGGAGGAAAAAAAACCTTGAAGCTGAACAGTGAATTATGTGCAGCAAAAGTTGTGGCTGAGGCTCCAAGGACTGTCCCCGGAAGAGAGGGAAGCTGTGTAGAAATGTTTTCCTCTTTCTGCCATGACGTTTCAGGCAGCAGGTCTCTAACAGCTGCAGCTCCTTCCTTCCCCTGAAAAGGAGCCACCATGTTCCCTACGTGACAGATCCAGACTGCAGTCCACGTGGCTGCTGCAAGACATGCTTTTGTCGTGCCCAAGGTGAAATGAAGTGCATCTGGGATTTCATTGCCACAGATCTCCTCCTGCCATGAGTGGCTCTGCCCCTCCTGCATGGCACTGGGGAGTAAATCCCATGGGCAGTGCCTGCACCCCAGCCCAGCAGCACTGGAAACAGGCTGCTCAACATTTGTTCGGAACACTTTACTCTGTGTCTGATGTTTTTAAGGCAGTAAATTCTACCCATCATGGCTGCAGAGAAAAACCAGCAGCTTTCTTTTCCACATAACTTACGGGAAGAATGCCTGAGCTGAAGATGTTCAGATGAACAGAATGCCTGAGCTAGAGGAAGGATAGTTTTTCCTGTTCAAAAAGTACAGACCAAAATATTCTCTCAAACACCTAATTATTCTTATTAAGGTAACATCTTGATTTGAAACATCTGCAGGTTCTTGAGACATGACTGAACCTGACATTCTCAACCTTTGGCAACTGTGTTACGCCTGGCATGCATTTGTGCATCGGTGTGCCTTGGGGGAGAGGCAAGGAAGGGCTGAGTGCATCCTGGTACAGCGGGATCTCCAAATTCCTGCTGCGTACAGAGCACCAGCAATGCCCCAGTCCCTCTGTTTGTGACTGTCCTGATGTCCACACAGAGCAAGACTCGCTCCACAAGCTTGAAGAACCCATGTTACACCTCCAAAAGGATTTCCACAGAGATAATTTCTGTCCTTTTACCCAAAAGAGTCTACCACCTCCCTTTGCCTCTGCTAGGTGACAAATCCAGGTTGAAAGCCATCTGGCTGCCGCAAAACCAGATTCGCGCATTTCTTTCCAGAAAAAAAGCAGGTATTTTATCTACCGACATCCTCCTTTTTCAAGGTCATGAAGATTTTCATTTCAATCACAAAAAAAACCCAACCAACCCCCCACCCCAACCTCCCCCCCAAAAAAAACCCAAAACACAAAAACAAGAAAAACAAGCAACCCAAACAAAAAACCCAAATCCTATAAATTAACAGAAAAAAAATTCTAACACAATGGTAATTGAAAGCCCTACAAAATAAAGGCATTTCTGAATAACTAACTAGATTCTTCTCTGGTTAGCATAAAGGCATACCTTTACCTATGGCTAGGTCTTTGTATAGAAATCTTTGAGGAGGAAAAGATATATTCTCATCAAAATAAAACGTTGTCAGCTCTTTAAGCTTTAGTGGGAACTGAAAATGTCAAGCTTATACCTGTTAGGCATTATTTAAATTGAAATATGGACCTTCCTCAGTCTTCAAAGTACTGCATTTCAGGTGATAATGATGGATTAATGTTGAGAGAAAACGACCTAGCAGCCTGTTAGTTACTTTTTTCAATTGAGTGGGAGCGCACCAAATTTTTCATCGATCTGCCAATTGGAGACAGCTGAGAAATGACGACTGTGCTCTACTACAGGGTTCGTACATAAATATTCACTGATGAGCACATTAAAATGTGGGAAAGCAGAGGAATAGTTTGTTTGAATTCTGCTGCATTTAGCCTTGTGTTGAAGCAGCTATATATTTCTAAACAGCGAGGGTTTACAAGTTCAAAGAGCTGCCCCCTTCACAGTCAAGTTTCTTATAAGTTTCTTATAACATCACACAAATTCATTTTACAAGGCAACTCTGTTACTCCAAGATTAATTCAGTGCCCTTTAAACTGTGGGAGTTGTATTCAAATGTGGTTTAGATTAAAGTGATTTAGCATTATTCCAACATCCAGCAACATGAATGTATGTTTTCAATGGATGAGTCTGAAATCAGCTGTTCTGCATTGTTAAGCCTCTTACAACAAGTTGTTTGGATTGCTGGCTGCTCAGCACCCCAAAGGGACAGATTAATCTCTGAACTCTGTGGCTGACTCGTATTTAGAGTTCTCAAGTGTCTGCTGCTCATCTGGGCAGCCCTTAGACAAATAAGACAATTTACAGGAATCAGTAACAAGCAATTCCAGACGCTGGTGAATTGGCGATAACTCTTGCCCTAGGCAGACGCAGAGACCAAAGCTGCACATTTTGCTTTCCAAGACCTTTGAGGTTGTGGGGGTCATACCCTCCAAGCAGTGAACAGTTATCTGGACACCCACTCTCACCAAAGAAGTGAGGGTTTTGCCTGAAACATGGCATGTGCCATGCAGTCCAATGAGATGCCAGGAAGAGAACATTTACTGGGGGTGTAGAAAAGAGCCCATGAATGCCCTCTGTGAGACACCCCAGCAGCAGCAGCAAGGACAGAGGAGCAACAGCAAACCCTCCATAACGTTGTTAGTCATAAGTAATAAAGTAGGAACAAAAGCCCCCTTTCATTCTAAAGGGAACAGTTAGCTTTTCCACTTCAGAGACCAGAGAGAGATGACTTTTGTTACCTGGAGCACTGAAATGTGCAGGAAATGGGGCTCTGTGGATCACTCAGGCATTAAGCCTGTGAACCTGAGATTTTTCCAGAGAGACAAGTAAAAAGCATGAGAAAATAAATGTAATTCAATAATTCTCCAGAAGAGAAAAGCTTTGCCTCTGCTTGTCAGTGAAAGGCAACAGGGATAGCAGGTGCATGAAAAGCAAATTCACCACATGAATACAAGAAAAGCAAGGACACTTTACTGACGTATTTGGGTCAAAATGTGAAAAGGGGTCCTTTAGATAAATATATTCACCAACCTGTTAATAAAGAAATAGTTTGAATTCAAGGAGGTTGCTTTTTCAAATCATATTTATTACTTACAATCTTTGTCTGCTTAGATGAATTCCTATTTACTAGTGTGAATGTGCACTACACATCTGCTTACTGCAGTCCCTGTGAGTTGGAATCCACATTAGTTTGAGAATGCCAGAAAGAACAGCTCTCCTGGATGTGAGAGTAAGGGTTTTCCCCCAAGTAAGTCAGCAGTTGCACTGCTCTTCATCTGAACCTGGTGCCTTACAAAGGTTTGCCCACTGCAGACACAGGAGATGGGACAAGGCTGATGCAGTCAGACAAAGGTGCTGGTGGCTCTGATGCAGCCTGCAATGAAACTCAGAGGCAAAATACCTGATCTATCAAAGCAGGTGGAGATGGGCTCCAGTATGCAATGCAAGGATTCCTTCTGTAGTCCTAGTTCAGCCTTTCAATGATCCACTTAATAATTAATGGCAACAGTTTATAGTTAATAATAGAAAATCAGTAGAAAATAAAAGGATCGATGAATGTGACTTATCAGACAGAGGGGGAAGTTTGGTACCTTGTCCATTACTGTTATTTTTCCCAAATGATTTTTTTTTTTTCATGCAGAATGAGTGATTTCAAATCAAGCTAAGGGAAAAACACCCAAGCCATAGACAAGAATCACAGAACCTCTTTTTGATTTCTCACAAATGTTCCTTGAAACAGACTTTCAAATTCCAATAACTCACTCTTTGTAGGAGAGGCAGGATAAGGAGTGGACAGGAATATTTCCAGATTAGGGAATTTCTTTTGGATTATGAAAATGGTATCTCACATCCTTGAATATCTGCATAGGATATCCTAATCATTAGTCCTTTAAGTTGTCACATACCCATGCTGAGATTCCTGCAACATACAGCTACAGAAAAGAGATCTTAGGATTTGTGTCCTCCATGCNTCCTAATCATTAGTCCTTTAAGTTTTCACATACCTGCTGAGATTTTCACATACATGCTGAGATTCCTGCAACATCCAGTTACAGAAAAGAGATCCTAGGATTTGTGTCCTCCATGATCAAGGACATCACAGCCTGATGGTTTCAGAGAAGAGGTGGAGATGGGACAGGTGAGAGTATAAGGCCACCAAGTCGAATATGGGCTTTTACCAGGCAGGAGGGGAGACTTTTTAGGATAAATTGCCCCACGGATGTCAGCACACTGCCTCAAGACCTATCTGTGACCTCCCAAGGCTCAAATAAAGAAAGAAGTCAAGCCCCAGCTGTGACCAAAACATCAGTTTCTCTAAGAATAGCAAAGGGAAACAAGAACATAGTTCTTTTCTCCTATCAAGAACTTTCCTCTGATTTGATACAGTAACCTAACTCTGCTCTCATATTTCCACCACAATCACTAGGATATTTCCATCATATTTCCATCACAATCACTTCTGGGGCTGATCAATGCTGAACTTTCAGAGTAGATCTCACCAGAAAAGTGTAGGACAGTCATATTGATAGGCTGGAGAAAGGTCACAATCTCAGCCAGTGATAAACTTGCCCTGGTGGCTGGGCCTGTGTTTGCATTTTTGTTCTGATTTCTTACCATGACTTCTCCTCACCCCTCCCACTCCCAGGTCACTCCTCCAGCAGTTGCAACAGTAGGAGCATTTTTGTAGACCACCAAACTGTTCACAGCTGGTGCCTTATCATATGGATCCTTTCCCTACTTTTCCCACTGCTATATTTAATGCAGCTTAAGTATACAATTGGATATCTGCAATATACTCCGCTCTGACAAGTTTTGTAGCTCCCATGTTTTTAACTGTCTGAGTTCTTTATGACATTACCACTTTTAAAAACCTTTGATTTCAAAATAAATATGAAATATGGCTGGCATAAATACTACCCTGAAACAATAAATAAAATCTGTGCAGCAATGACAATTTTGTTCCTCCCAGCTGTGTGGATATTCCTGTGGGGAGTTGAGCAGTGGTAAATCAGAATAGCCTAAAGGCAACTCAAATAGGCACCTAGGACATTGATGGGTCAAATGACTGGCATAGGAACAGAAGAATTTCAGGATTACCATAGTTACTGTTTACTCACCATCCCTGGCCCTACTCAAAGCACAAATCATGAGGGACTACGGGTGAAAGCCAGAAACTTTAATATAAAATTAAATTATGGCTAGCAAGAAACAAGAATCAGAAGTTTGGCAATTAGTTCATCTTACATAATCTCCTCAAAGTCCAGCTGCTTAGCAGAATTATCCAAAGTAAACTGCTGTCAGTATTCCTTCTTCTTCTTAAAAAAAAAAGAATTCTTTTTAAACATAACCAAAAATAATCCCTATGTACAGATTTTGTTCCTAATTGGACCTGCCTGTTTATTTTCACCCAAATAAAACTCTATTCAGTGAGAGGTTTGTCTTGGATACAGTTGTGAATTATGTGCTTTTCTGTCATACATTTTAATGTATAACATTATATCACTCATTAAAAAATAGGTATTTCCCTGTTCCTGAGACGTAAGTCCTTGATGTAATAACAGAATCAATATATTCTATTGCGTAGAGGACAAGCAAATAGGAAGGAAAAAGATTCTAAGTAATTGATTTTTTTTTAAAGGCAAATGAGAAAAGTCTCAGACGCATTATTTCCACTGCCCTAAACTGGCTTAGATTATATTACTCTAAGTCTGAGGCTGACAAGAGGCTGGTGAACCTTGGAAGACCCAGGGCTTCTTTCAGCTTTGAATTTCAATTTGGAAGTGGAATCTGACACTGAGCAAGTTTCACCTGGTCTCGGGTTCCCTGGAGAAGAGGGACGCGGCTGAAGAAACGCAGGGAGCTGTCAGGAGCCAATTACAGCCAGCAAGGCGGGGTTGTGAGCAGCTCCCAGCTGCAAACAGCACAGCACGGGCAGGTGAGGAGCATCCCCAGCACTGAGCACACACTGCTGCTGTGTCCAACACGGACAGGCAGCAACCGGGCTCAGCAAAGGGGGCCTGGCACTCTTTAGCCAAATGTGTCTGTCTGTGACCTTTCTAAATGGCAGGGAGGCAAACCACTTCATCCTGCGTCAGAAGGCACAGCCAGACTCTGCAGATTTTCCCACAAATATTGTCTGCCCTGCAGCCTCATTCAAAAAAAGATTACAGGATGATAAAGTGTTTGTCCGCTAGTAAGATAAATGCACAACAGCTGGAATGTGAGGCCTGGCACCAGAGGGCTTTTGCCAGCAGGCCAAGGAAAAGTGTGCAAAGCAAGTAGGAATGAAATTACATGCCTTGTCTGTCCACACTTTGTAAGAGTGTAGGGCCAACTAACTAGAGCGACAGATCAGCAATTTGTCATTGTAAGGGAAGCAGTTTACAAAGGGCATCAAAATCCTTGAAAGATGGGTAACACATTGATTGAATTCCCTGAATAATATTTTATCAGTTAAAAAAAACCAACAAAAACAACTAAGATTTAATTATATACCCCCTTGCCACAAAAAATCATTAAGCATTACAGCTGCTTCATTCCACCCTCCCCAATTACTGATTGTTATCAGCAGATTAAAATGCTTCCAGCTGAAAGACTAATTAACTGATTTCATGTTTTCTGCCTGTCCTGATCACAGGGAAAGTCTAGAGTCAAGGGAAGCACAGCTATAAGTGATGGGAAGGATTACTTGCAACGCTGTGTGATTCCCAATGAAAGAAAATGCATTCAGCTCTCTGTTCCACTCTCTTACATCCATGCACTCAAAAGCTGCAGTGCCTGTCCTCAAGCTGATAATGCTCTTTTGTCACAAGCTCTCCCTCCTCCCTGCTAAGCACTTTCTCTCTTCTGTCCGGTTACAGATTATTTTTAGAAGAATTCAGTTGCAAACATGGAAAAGCTTAAGAAAAAGACCTGCTTTTGGACATATAAACACTGGGCAGTTTGTGCTGTAGCTTTTCAGTGAACAAACTTGTGTTTATCACTGCAGCACTAAAGCACTGTAGGAAGAGAATCACATCCCAGGATCTCTGCACAACCAGCAACTATTAGTTTTATTTTCATTTTCCAAACATTTTCCATATTTGACCATGTGATAATCTTAATCACTGAATCAGACTTAATGCAGAGATGGTACAGGTAAATTTTCCCTTCACTCTTCACTACCCACTGTAAACTATTTATGTATTTATAAACATTTTCTAAAACAGTCTAATTGGATAAAAGTTCACAAATTCACACATGAACAAAACTCCTTTCTGCTAGACATAGCACTGTGTATGTTTTGGGCTAACATCTAGTTGTCTGCATGATTTCTTTATATGTATATATTTGTTATGCACACACACACACACACACACACACACACACACACACACCAGTCCAAAACATGCTCAGCATGCATAAGAATATAATCCTGGTTTTAATTTTGAGGAATATGTTGTTTTATTTTTACTCTGGTTTCCTTCTCCTTTTTTTTCCCCTTTGTTTTTGAAACTGTTGCAATTATAACAGAACATCATATTTTATGAAAAATGAGAAAGCTCCACACAGGAACCCTCCAGACTAACTAAAATAAGTTTTTGATTCAAATGAAGGGCTGGTTCTTAATATACTTTATTTCATGTAGCAAAAGGTCTGGTGAATGTGTGAAGCCAAGCATATATTTTGGTAGTTTAATATGAAAAAGTCAGATACTTCATATATATTGCATAGCTATCACTGAAAAAAGACCAATATTGCACCAATTCAGAATATGGTTCAAATCAATTATATACAACCTGTCCAAACATATATATATGCATTCCGCCACATGAAAAAAATAGATACTGGACTAATATGGATATGATTATTCACTACATCTGTCATTTCTGAGTTTTTCAAACTATACTGTTCAAAGCAGACCCCAAACTCAGCCCAAAAAAGAAAACACACCCTCTGACTTAAGATATTAGTGGTACATGTTCATCCCTCCCAAAAATCCCCTGTTGTGTTTCAGTGCTTATTATGGGATAGTGAGCATCCCCTACAGCCGCCCTGCTGGGGATCAGACCATGGCTTACTTTCACCAGCGCAGAAGTAGCCAGATCCAGGGCTCCTAAGAGCCCCAGACATCACCTGTGTGAGGACTGGGAGGGATGCAATGGTCTCCACAAAAAGCCCTGACATACCCTGAGCACAGCTGAGGCACAGCAGCTTCACTGCTCTGCCTCCAGTATCGGTCAAACCAGGAAAATATTACTCCTGACACAGGTTCAATATAATCTAGAAAAAAATCCTTAAAAAAGGAAACAGCACACACAAAAAAATAAACATTTAAAAGCCACTAGGTCTATATTTTGCCTGAAAAATAAATGTTATTTGCACTTCACTACAAGATGTCATCATAACTGCGGCATGGCACATAATGACAGAGTAACTCTGAGCTGTCATCAGAGATGATCCAAAATAAGCAGCACACTGTAAATCCACAAATAGAAAAATTAGGGCTTTCACTTACTTATTTTATTTTTCCCCTGGACCTAGCCTAAAACTGAGATGAAATTACCTTTATCAGCATGGCTTTGAAACCTGACTTAAACAGGTCAGTGGGAGTGAGGGGAAAGAGTAAATGTCCATCACAGCCATTGCTCAGGGAAGCCAGCTATTTTCAGCATGTGAGTGAAAACCAGGGAAAAGTTGACGACCTTGAAACATCACATCTAGATCCTAATTTTGCGTGATAGAGAGGCCACACAAGAGTTTCCAAGTTGAAGTACAAGGCAGGTCCTTGCTCACTGTCAGCCTTGGACCCATCAGACCAGCGAGGGCTTCATGGCCACACCAACCTTCACACCCCTCCTCCACTGCCCATGGCTCCTGATGCCTCACAGGCACCAGCTACATCCAAGCCACTTCTGGAAGTGGGATGGGAGAATATTTTAATGCAAAATAACTTCTTTACTTTTACATCTATCTATGCCAAATGTTTTAAGCAGAAATGTTATGCTGAAAAGAGCATTTACGAGGACCTGAGGCCAAAATGTCAGGGGGCAATTTTTACAGTTTGGTACGAGGTTGAATCCTGCTCTTGATAAAATATGATCTCTACCCTTAAGTCCCACAAACTTCATGAGGAATTGAGTAACACATGCTGGAAAAAGTGGCAGTGTCTTCTAATTAGATCCTAATGGGAGCTATTTTCTGCAAACTGCATTTAAATTCACCATAAATTAAGTTGTTGATAATACAAGGCATTTTCTTTTGTACATAGTAAAAGAGTGAAAGGTTACAAATTTGATGGTTTCCAGCCAAGCAGCTCTTTTATACCTTTTCAATTTAAGGCTCCAGCTCTGCAGAGGCAAAGCATATGTTTAGCTTTATTGCATAGACTCCAATGTGGTTACTTACCATATCTAAAACTTAATCAATTAAATAAGGCTTTGCCTGGTTGAGATTAATTCCCACATATGTATTGTCTGGGACACAAAATGTAGTTTATTTTATGAGAAATGATTATTATCTTAATTTGATTATTTAATTTTTAAAAATACTGACAGATGTGCTTTTTAGTAAATGCAAAAATGCATCACAAGAATTTATTCTTCAGTTTTGGATTTTAGCCCTGCTAACATCAGCCATGCTACTTACATTTCCTGATATAAGACAGGGAGGAATCAGATATAGGGTCTGAAAGCTTAATTTAGTTTTAGGGAGCCCATGTAACTGCCTGCAGTCATGGAGAAGAAAAGCACTAAAAATGAAATTTTAGTGGCAAGATCTTCTCAGCCAGATGCACTGTGCTTTCTTTACTTTGTTGTCGCTTGTATTTAAAAACAAACGCATTCTTTTACTTCTTGTGATTTTTTTTTAAACTCTTAGTGAAGAAGCTATGCATAGATGTTTGTGTTTCATTTTGATGTCATTTGGCTGTTGAATTTCATCATCCACTCCACAAGACTATTTTACCCTCCATAAGCAGGATGGTATTTCAGTGGTTTTTCCCCTCAAAAAGGAGTTGGAAGCTTGACAAAGGCAAAAAAAAAGGTATGACATACATCCAACTGACTTCCTCATCTGTCTGCCAGGTATCAGTCCTGGCACTGGTGTAGCTGGGCCACCAGCCTCCCAGAGGAAAGCCACGTTACACAGCAACACCTCTGACAGGGACACTATCACTGCCCTGGGGTGCCCTGGGGTCCAGGTGTTAACCTGCACTAACAGGACGAGGGAAATCAGTAAATCAGATGTCAGAGGAAAGGAGATGTCAGGGAAGCTCTTGGAGCGTGATAAAGTTACAAAACGAGTTGGGATAACCCTTAGAGCTTTTTGGGCTCTTGTGCCTGCATGAGAAGAACCACTGGGAAGTGCAGGATTCAAAGGCAAGAATCACAGAATTGTAGATTTGTAGAATCATACAATCATAGAATGTTATAGGGTTGGAATGGACCTTAAAAATCATCTAGTCCCAATCCCCTCTTTTTCCCAACACGGGCAGAGACACCTCCCACTAAACCAGGTTGCTCAAGGCTTTGTCCAACCTGGCCTTGAACACTTCCAGGGCTGGGTCATCTACAACTTCCCTGGGCAACCTATAAAGCAAAGCAGGCCACAGTTCTCCTTGGAAATAGCAAGAAGTATTTAATGGCCTGTGCCTACTGGAGGCTGCATTAGAGGAGCATCCTCACACTCCATAGCATCTGAAAACTAAAAGATTCCCAGAAGGGCACATAAGAGGATTATGGTGTCCTGTGTCAACTCCTGCCAGCCGAATGTGGGCATAAAATCCCCCTCCAGGGCATGGTCTTTCACCAGAGTCCACCACCAAACCATCCTCTCTTGGGGGATCAAACCCCCAAGGAATTCCAGGCCAACAGTAAGCGGGCTTAGTCCTGGTATCTTAACATCTGACATTCACATAGAAGAGTGTTTCCTTGTCCAAAACTGCAAATTCAAACTCTTAACAACCAAACATACATTTATAAACCTGGACTTTCAGAATACAATACAAGCAGGAACTCCTAGAAATTGTATATTCCCACTGAGAATTTTAATATTTGTAAACAATAACAAAGGCTTATGAAGCAGTCCTGGAAAAAAAAGATGTTTCCAGGAGAGAGGAGGTTACAAGAGTTGACAAGCAGAGAGAAAACAGCTCCCAAAATCTTTCAGCAGAAATTAAACAAGTAAACAATAGTCTTTGATGTTTCTGGGATTTTGTAAAAAAATTATTTATTTGGGTTTCTGTTTGAGCATGACAAAAAAATCCCCAACAACCTCACAACATTTCCAGCTTTCACTTTTTTATTTCATGGAAACCTTTTAAAAATTATATGCATGCACTTCTTATAAAAAGAATTCAAGGGAGAACTTTGTCCATCTCTAGGGAGCGTCCAGTAGATGTTTCATGTCCTTATTGCATAATGAAAAAGAATAAGTGCCAAATGTAATAAGTAAGCCCTGATTTTTGCAGGCAAAAATTTTTCTTGCCAAGTTTCACACTGGAACCAACTGCAGCTTTCTCATATATTTTCTTCTTGGGAGTTTTTGCAAATTAGAAGAATAGAGTTTTCTTGCAAGTACCACCTGCTGGTTTTGTAGAAAACAGGAAAAACTCAAGTTTGACATATGGCCCCAAAAAAAATTTCTTTTTATGAATAAAACAGAAAGCACTTCTCCAGCATCATCACATCCCAGACCAATATAATTCTCAAAAAATTAAAGCATTTTTTCTTGTAACTGAAAACACTGTTGGGGCTGATTCCACAGAAGCCACAAGCAAGTGTTTGACAAGTTTTGTCTCATACTTTCAGACAGAAGTCAAGAAAGTACTACTTTTTCTTAATTATTTTAATGTGCTATAGGAATCAACATTTAAAAAATCCAGTGCAATCACTTTTTTTAAATGCTTGTACAACTAACCATTTGTAATAGTTCAGTCTTTTAAAAAAGATTAGCAGGCTGCTTAGGGTTTTTTCTTGATTAAAATGTATTATGTTAAATTTGGTTTAAATCTAGTAAGTGCCTTCATTTCTGGCACTCTAAAGTGGCTGCCAGAGCTCACAGCTCCCTGTAAATTTTCCTACGTATGGACAGTGGCATCTGAAAGAAGAGCTGCAGTGTTTCTGCCTAACATATTAATCACCTATGCTACTAGTAATTTATCTTTTCCAATGTCTACATAAAACATATTAGTTGTAATGGCAACAAATATAACTATCAAGTATACAGCACTGTCCCACCCTGTGTTATTAAAGACTCATTTTAACAACAGGAGGGCAGATCCTGTTGGTCTCACCTGCTCAGCTATTAGTTTCAATTTGTCTCCCAATGCTTGCCAACACACTGGGGCGTGTGAGCAGTCCCAGAAGACCTCTTTGGAAAAATCTCACTCCATTCCCACACCTGACAATATTTCACTATACCTCAGGGTAATGTTAAACAATCTTTGCATTGTCCTATGCCATCTGTTCAGCATTTTTAAGCATAACTGCTCTGCACTGGCGTCTCACGCGTTATAACCAGTTTCTGTTATACCATACCATTCGTTTTTGTCATACTCTTTCCTTCCAATTCATTTCTTTTTCATCACTAGCCAGCACTGAGTATCACCAAATGCGCTGCACGACGCAGCCAGGAAGCTGAAGCAGTGGAGGGAGCGTTGCCTTGTCCTTTATTATTGCCAGAAGCAGAATATTCCAGCTCCCTCCATCAGCCAGCCAGCCAGCATCACTTCCAGAAGAGCCAGCGGGCACTGGGTGACAAATCCCACAGCTAACAACTGATTCAAAGAGAGGCACTGCTGCTGCCAGCTCAGCATGGACCGTCCCAGCCTGGGTGTGCCTTGTACCACAGGGAGGGAGCTTGTCCATGCAGCAGTCACAAGGCTAAAGCTGTGTTGGGCTGTAATCTGTGAGAGTCGCAGGGGCTTTTAGGCAGTCACAGGCACACCACTACTGCCTGGGCTTGGCACTGCCTGGGGAGGGCAGAGACCAACGCTCCCTCTTGGCTCCCTTAACAGCTGGCTCAGGGTCTTCAGCCCTGCCCTTAGGCACCAATAAATTACATCAGCCTTCCTTGTCTGTAAAATGAGGATGCATATCCTTATTTGGGAAATAGTTTGGAGCTGGCAGTGAGGATTCTATGTACGTGCTAAAACCATTACTATTGCACTTGCACTGCTTGAATTTGTCTCAATTTAAATTCAAAATGTGTTTTATTTAAAACCTGCAAGCACTTAGACTTCTGTAAACCATAGTAGTGACCACTTGCCTTAATAACTCATACCTTCAAGTACTCAATTGGTATCCTAAATGAATACATTTCCAGTACCCAATGAAGAACAAGTTTTCATGCTCAGCTGAGATCAAAAGGTTTCTGGAAGAGATGTGAGTCCATCTGTACTTGTACTTGAATTCAAGAAAGCCTAAATGTTAATTTTAAAAGCTTAGAGTAACTCTGAATATTTACATATTGTTTATTCAGATCTAGAAAATTAACTATATTGTTTATTCAGATCTATAAATTACCTGAATGTCCTGTTGAATTTGCCTAATCAACATCCTGAACTGAGATTTTTGAAATCCTGGCCATATCCCAAACAAATAAGTTACATTTTTTTAGGGTTTGTTTTGTTTTGTTTTAATTTCTTTACCTTCCCATACTGCTGCTCACTAACCTAAAGCCTGACCATCGCTATTTTTCCAAATGAGCACATGTGGTGACATCCATCTCCCGTAACCATTGACCTCGGGAAGTTAAGAAAACAAACGGTTTCAAAACCACACTGTGAAATATGGCTGCTAAGATGGCCAGCACATTCTTCTCATTTTTCATTAGCCTCTCTTGTAGCTGTCGCAGGACAAATCATCCAGCAGGAAATGGCACCCAGCTCTCCATACAGCAAAGTCTGGTTTAGCTTAAATCAATGGATAGTGTTTTTCCATAAAATCTCATGGCAGGAGTATAAGATAGCGTGTTTGTCTGAGGCACATCCCAATCCTGGCACTCAGAGCAAAGTGAGTCTTTGCCTTTGGGGCAAAGGCTTCTGAAGGGTGGATCACCATCACCCCCCTGGTGTCCTAGAGCTACTCCCAGCATGAGGCTGGCACCCTGAACAGCTCATGCTCACCCAGGAGCCCAGGAGCCACCCGGCCAGTACCACCCTCAGCTCCTTACATGTGTGTCACATCCCTTGATCACCCCTACGGGAACTTTGATTTGGCTTTTTTTTGCTTTCTCCCAGTCCCTAGCTAAGCACATGCATTTCCACAGCGTCAGGCATCACATCTAATACCTTCTCCTCCTCCCCAGCATGGTATTGGGCTCTAAATTATACAAATTCTTTCACTTGCTGTGATGCTCTCAAACTCTCACCGTTTGAGCTGGCCAGTAAAGGCTGAAGTGATGGCAGCCCTCAGCTTGCAGAGGGGGATTTGAGATGCATCACCATGATTGGAGTTATTTAAAAAACATGTAGACATGGCACTTAGAGACATGGCTTAGTGATGGAATTGATGTTGCTTGGATCTCAGGGGTCTTTCCCAACCTAAATTGTTCTATAACACAGTGAGAGGGAAGGAGCAGTTTCCTGGCTTTTCCCCAGGAACCTGTGCTGCAGCCAGCAAGGTGCACCAGCAGCTCACACCGTGCCCAGGGGCCCGGCAGGCAGCCAGCCACCACGGGAGGGCAGATTTGGAGCCAGGCTAAATTACTCTACAAGGAGATGAAGCTGCACACTGCTTGCCTGCAGCAGGAAGGACTGCCTGTTCTGTACTGTTGGAGAAATGCAAAGCAAGCCCCACACACATGGATCATTTCAGCCATGGGGATGCATGGGAGATACCTTGCCTTGCTCCAAACAAAAACAGTTCTGGTCTAATGTGGCTCCGGGTAGTTGTCAACTGAAGGCTTAACTGTGGTCTTAAGGTAAAAGCCCTGTGTTTGGAGTTTTCTGTGGAGATTAATATCCATAGGGAATCTAGTGAGGTTTATAGTTTAATTTTTTAAAAAATCTGAACAAAGAGTGGCATTGTTGTTTGATGAATCTCATGGGGAATATCAAGACAGCAAGGAAGGATGGATCAGGACCAGCCACTGTGGAAAATAATTTACTTTATACCTAATGATTGTGAAGTTCACAGGCAGAATGGTTCCAGAAGCTGTACTTTTAATCCAACCCATAACCTCAATGTAAGTGGTGGAAGGTAGGCAAGGATTCAGATCCATTTGAGGCTATCAGTTTATCCATAGTCAGAACTGTCTGATGCCTTGCTCAGGGTCAGGGACTAATATCCCCTTATTTGCCTGTGCTAACACTGGTGAGAGTCCCAGGTTATTAGAACTGCCACACAACTATACCTGTTCACAAGAGAAAGTGCTGAGCACAAGAGCACCAATATTTTAAAACATCTAACCTGAATAATGCTACTTCCACAACAAAATCCCATTTCAAGAAACTACTGCTACCTGTTGGTTTGAATTAGAGAATTCCTTTGACTGACATTGGGCTGCTCAGGACAATCAAGTGTCTGCTTTTGTTATTTACACCCAGGCTTATGAGATACGAAATGCATAAATGTGAATAATTCTGTGAAACCCCCCAGGAATAAAACACATGTATTAGCCAACAGCATGTTTTAATAATTAGAGGACAGCAGCCAAGGAATAGCAAAGTGGTATTCAGAATGTATCACAACTACTCTTTCATTCCTTTTTTCCTAAATCTCTCTTCCTCTCTCATTTCTATTGCTGTCATGCTGCCTTTTCATGACAGAAAGGAAGCATTTCTAAGCCTCTAATATTAGGTGCCTGAGGAAAGTTCATCTCCAGCTTCCAAACTGTGCTTCACTCTCTCCAGGTGGGAATGATGGTTCCTATGAAATGCAGCAAAATCAAATCAGAAAGAAAACATAGCAGGCCCATTTTTGTGGGTTTGTGGGACTCCTCTTCCAGAGGCTTCTCAGAACCAGGATAGAGAAAAGCCAAAGGATTTTAAAAAATGTTGAATCAGTCTTAAAAAATTCAGGACATTGGCCTAACTACTCCAATGTCTCTAAGAAACAAAGCAAAGCAAAAAAAAACCCCTTCTAATTCTTTTATTTGCCTTCTGGTTTTTGAGCAATTTGTATTCGCAAAGCACATTTAAGCTTTCCTCCATAAGGTCTCTATAGATGTACTTAAAAAGAAAAACAAGAATGAACAAAAGAAATCCTAAGAGAAGTTCTCATGTAATTATACATATCCAGGGACTAAGATTTTTGAAAACAGGAGAACATATGGATAGCCTAATAAAATTGTGAACTGGCAGTAACCAGCATATATTTGTTTGTAACCAGTAACCATATAATTGTGTGAAAAGAGAATGTAAGCATAATTTACTTTTTATATGGACTAATGGACAGAATATTGGCATGTCAATAGGAGAAATCAGAGTTCTTCTTTCCCTTCTGTTGCAAAGCCAGAACAAAATCATACAATCCATGCATGATTCATTATGCCATTTCTTTTTCTTTCTTTTTTTTTTTTTATTTGCTTGTATTCCAAGCTTTCCTAGGTTATGGGCTACGTCACTATCTGCCTTTTCTGTGTCAGCACCAGGAAATCATTTGGGGTCAGATTTATCACCATTGCTTCATGTTGCAATACAAGCACTCAGAATTTAATATGAATAAATAAATGAATAAATAAATAAAAACAAACAAACACAAAACAAGCTACACACACACATAAACCCCCAACAACAACAAAAAACCCAACAAGAAAAAATCATAACCAAAATATGTTCCTCAACTACAAACACTCCTTTTCCTCAGATTCCTGGCTGGGAGCAGCTCAGCGATAAGGAGGCCTGCACCACAAACTGCAGAAAGTTCAAACAGCAAGAGCCTGATGCAAAGCCATATTTACTGCAACTCTAATCTACTTCTAATCCACCTTGCTCTGAAGACCATTGCACAGCTTTTAGATAACAAACAGTTACAAAAAATCCATTGATTTTTCAGAGTAACATAAGCTGCCAAAAATGCATTCAGCCCCTGTGGAAAAGACCTTCACCTCTGGACAGAGCCCATCGGTGCACACCCTGTTAGCAATTGCCAGCTCTCAGAAAATGACTTTCATCTGGCTGTAGAAAACACAGATGTAGAAGCAAGCCTGGCAGCCCTTCTCAGAGCTTTATTCACTGCAGCTTAAATGAGATAACCATCCGTCATTCCAGAGCACACACCAGTCCCAGGCCTCGATCACACACAGCATCTGCCATACATGAGAGGTGCTTTGAGTAGCCTACCCTTGCTACCACCTTTTTATTAACTTCCAGGAAAATACTCATGCCTGGCATTTATTTACCCCTTGCCACAGTTTTCCTGATAACTGAGAGGTTTTGTTTCCTATTTCTATTTCTTTTTCTTTTTTTAGAATGGTACACAGTGAATGGTCCTCAAAGTGTTCAGCTGTTACTTAGCTAGGCAATGTTTTCATTCATTAAAGATAAACCTCAAAGGACTGAAATTCAGTTCTTTGCGCATGGAAATAAATATAATGAGACTAGAGAAGAAAAGAAGAAATTTTTGCTGCAGCACTACTGTCCTGAATAGTTGTTTAATAGTATTTGCCCTTCATTTGCATGGCACCTGGGCAGCCCCTTGAAAGAGGTGCCCACAGTGGGGCACTTGCCTCTTGCTCCTGAGCTGCCTCCTGCTCTGTATCTCACTGCCAGTTCTAACTGGACATCAGTGCTTCTTGCTAAAACAAGTAAACAATTTGGCAGCTGTCTCTGATGCTTCCCTCAGGCTTTGCCCAGCATCACTGAGTGACAGAGCACTCAGGGACAGAGCTGCAGAGCTGGCCCAACAAACCTCAAGCTGCCTCTTGCTCACAGAGGTTGATGTCTTTTGTCAGTGTCAGACCTTTAATCTTGAAGCTGAGAGGGCTCAGAAAAGGCCAGAAAAATACAACTTTTCTGGTGGGTAGGTGATGACAGCAAGGAGAACTTGGTGCAGTGGATCCAATTTTCTTCTTGACAAAGTCAGTAAGCAGCCTGAAGAACATCCTTTCATGCCATGAACAGGCAAAACTATACAATTCCTACAACACCGGGCTTCAAATTTCTGCATAATGTTATCAGTGCAACCCTGCCTTTTCTCAACAACTTTAACATAAGTAGAAGCAATGAATGCTCAGCTACTGGTTGTCATTTATTAATATCCTAAGTTGCCTAAAATGGAATGGTAAGATCAAACCACACAGAGGAAACAGTCAGGATAGCAGCAAGAAATCTCCAAGTTCTGAGCAACTATTCACATCAGTGTCTTGGGTATTTCCAGAGAAATTAATGAATTTTTTTAAAAATAGAACATGTTCAATAAACACACAAATAAAATCCTCTTGCAGGTGTCAGGGCTTATGCTCTTCCTCACTATCCTGATGTAGACAGAAAAGTTAGCCTGTGACAAACACCAGAAGATATTTGATCCAGCAAACACCTACCTTGCCACTATGAGTAGCTATTTTGAAGTATATCCTGATACCTGTTGTTTTCCCCTTGAAACATCAAGGGTTTGTCCTTAGTCCTGTATCCCAAATTTAAGAGGAGCCACCATGAAAGAATGGAAAGTTTTTTTCATTCATCTTAATATAATTTGTAGTTTATCAATAAATGCAGAGTAAATAACATATTCATAAGCTGCAAATACATCTATTTTTGCTTCAATATTTGTAAAGGCAGATGAGCAGACATGAAACACTATGGAGGATTAAGAAGTATTTGAGTTTGCGTGTGGGTGTATATATATATACATAGATATATATGTATATTCTGTCTTTTTAAGCTGGNACTATGGAGGATTAAGAAGTATTTGAGTTTGCGTGTGTGTGGGTGTATATATATATATATTCTGTCTTTGTAAGCTGATATTAACAGACATTTCACATTTTGCAGTCTAGGGAGCTAGTTTTTGAGCAACCTAGGAATGTAATTGATCTTAAATAACCCCAAATTCATGAATGACTATTAGGACTTAGACAAAAATTCTTCATAATACTTGTCCTGGCCTGGAAGAACATTAATATTCTTATCTTCCTTCACACCATCCCATCAAAAAATTTCTCCACCTGTGCACTGTCAGGAAAGACATTTTTATTCTCATGCACTAATTCCTTCACTGCTATGTTCATTTTCTATAACCAAGTTCAATTTTCACCCATCCAGAGAATAAAGGGAGTCAAGAAATGAGCATTTGACCATTTGGCAGTGAATCCACAGAGGAACAGCCTGTGAGGGGTAATAGTCTTGCGTGTGGGTGTATATTTTCTTTTCATGGTATGACTTTACACCCCCTGCCACTTTCTACCTCCTTAATCATAATTTAATCTTGCAATCAGACACAATGATAACTAATCCCTCTGGAATGGTAGATTTATGTCTCACTCTGAGAGATGTAATGACAAAAAAGAACTAGGGATTCATCTTGAACATCCCATCTTGCATTAACAGGGAGAATGGTAAACCAGGGCCAGGCAGATTTCCAATCCTTGTTCCTGTTGCTTTCATCAGGTAGTAACAGAAATCATTATGAAGAAGATAGGACCCACTGAAGGTACACGAGAATTAAGCTCGTCAGAAACTGGGACTGAAGGGTTCAGATTCAAATTGGAACTAATGCAGGTTTTCAAGGCACAGCTATAGGCATAGAGAAATGGGATCAGTACACTTTAATACTGGCATGCAGGATAAGCCAAGCTTTTACTTGACAACAGGGTTTATGCATTACACAGCTTAATCCTTCATTGTGGACCAACATGGAAAGGGTCATGGACTTGCTTCCTGCCTTTATGGTGTTGCCATAGTCAATGGATTAGGACATCAAAAAAAAGTAAAAAGGAAAAAAAAGAAGTTTTCCTGGCAATTCTCATATCCTTCAAAAACCAGCTTTCCAAATTTCTCTTTGATCTTAATTTTGTTTGCTTTATATGTTTTTAAAGGCTCTCTGACGTGACAAACCTCTATTCTGTGCTTGCGTACAGCTACAGCTTTGCAAAGAAAAGCTTTGTTCTCCTCCAATATTGGAAGATTTGTGGTTGCTGGTCTACCCCATTATTCATCTCTGAATGAAGTTATCAGACCTTATTCTTTGCTGGCTTTCTCTGACGTGCATCAGGAATATTTCCAAAGATAAAACATTCTAATATTGAACTAAGCAAAAGGAGTCCCAGACCTCGCATGTTTCCTTGAAGCTACTTCAAGATGAGGAAACTTTGGTTTTTTTCAGTTTTGATTGTCCTTCTGCAATGAATCTAAAACAAAAAATTATTTTCCTAGGCAATTTTAGCTGGCACTCAGTTACTACTCTACAGGGAGCTGTGGAGTGGGTAGGCAAGGTATTGTGTCACCACTGCAGATAAAAGAGTTAGAACATAGTAATATTTTTTATATTGTTGGCTCTAAGATTTTACCGGTCTTAAAGTACCAGTGATTCAAAATGTCTTACATGCTGGCATTGCTCACTGTAATGCTCTCTAACTCATTCCTGTTGAACCATGCAAAGCAGATGACTGGAAGTGATTAAAGTCTTCATCTGCCCTCCAGCCCCAGTGGTGTCGTTCAGGCAAGAGGTTCTGAGCCCTTTCAAGCCCACCACACATTCCCCAAATTGGAGACTTTTAAGGAATAAACTCTCATTTTTAGCACAAAGCCTCTAGATGCCAAGAGCTGCCATTGTGCAAATGACATGCTCCAAGACTCATTTCAGCATTCAGACCCCAAATCCCCCATTTCCTGTTGACTCTCATTGCTTAAGCTAATATCATTCAGCCTACTCTTTCAACTGGTTAGAAGGGCTTAGTCAAAACTCTCTGCAGTCAGAGGAACACAGTGCACATGTGTAACAGTAGAAATTGTTGGCTCAGAGCATATTCATTTGTTGTGTGTAACGCAGTAATAAAAAACAAATGCAGAGACTTCATTTTATATATAATAAAAATACAGCAATATTTTATGTGTCTCATTTTAGCAGCCTGTTTTTAAATAACAACCTTATTTTTTTCCAATTGCAAATCCTCAAACAGAGGAGCAAAACATAAAAGTATTTTTAGTTTATGGGCTAAACGTCCAGCCCAGCAGTTTGCTAGTAATATATGTATACTGATAATAACCACAACTAGCAGGAGATGCAATGCAGCCTCAGTTATTTCTCTCTGCTCTGCAAGAACATACTCCTCTCATTAAAAATTTAGATGTCAGCCAGGACTCCTAACTGCATTGGTTCACACTTCCCTGAAGAGAAGCAAAATGGTAGATTGTTCTTTGAAATACCACAAAGCCTTTTTGAACACCGCAGCTCAACTGCGGGAACTGAGGGAACTCAGGGAACTGAGACAGGAGCACTGAAAGTTTAAAAACAATTCTCTGAAGAAAATAAACCAATCAAGAAGCAAGTTACTGTTGGAAATGTGTCATTTTGAAAAGGGTTACAATTCTGAGCACATAGGATAGTTGTTCTTTATCCAGAGAATGGCAGCCAAGGAGCCTCCTGGACCTGAAGAGACAACTTGAGAGGGGACCTCATAAATTTCTGTCAGTGTCTGAAGGTGGGGGTGCTAAAAGGATGGACACAGTGCTGCCAGGCAATAGGACAAGGACAATGGGCACAAACTGATGCACAGAAGTTCCACCCGAATATGAAGAACTTCTTACAGTGCAGTGACCAAGCACTGGAAGAGGTTGCCCAGAGAGGTTGTGGAGTCTCCCTCACTGGAGGTATTCAAGAACTGTCTGCATGCAATCCCGTGCCATGTGTGCTTGAGCAGGGAGGTCAGACCAGATCACATGCTGTGGTCCTTTCCAACCCTTCTAGGACATTAGTTTTTATCTCCTCAGAGTCCACTTGTGCCTGCAGAACCCAGCATGGGTCTGACCCACAGCTGCCAGCTGGACTCCCCCGCTCCCAGCCCGCTCAAGGTTCCTTGAGACACGGGCAGGCTCATCCAGCACCACAGACAGGCAGGTAAAGTGTCTGTTTGGCTTTAAGGGAAACCTTGAGGGTGCTGTGCAATGAATGTACAGTGAGTGAAGTGCCACTGGAGATGTCAGCCCTGAAACACCAAAAAATTGAGAAAATTTAGTGTGAAAGTGTGCCGCAGCAGCATTTTTATGCTTCCAAACTGAATTTTCACAGACGCTGTCCAAATCATCTTGGCATCATTCTGGTAAAATCTGCACTGAAATATAATCTCTTTCCTGGAAGTGGATGGGCTTAACACCTTCAAAAATGAATTTTTCAGCAAGGCCAGACCCCAGCTCTCCCTAGGTTACTCCTGAATCACATAAACTTGATATTACAATACCTTTATTCCTCATCCCTGCCCCCACCTAGTTTCTGTATTCCAATTAGGATGAATTTTAGGATACCATAAAAATTGGAAAGGAATAATCATCATCCTCTAAAACAGGTACAGCAGTTCCTAGAGAGGCTGAACTGGGAGAATTGCCACTGGACAGCCCTTGTGGTTTTCCCCAGAGGGTCTGGAGTGAGCAGGATGTATTGTTTCCCTCTGGTTTTCAGAGGTGAAGACAAATTAGCCTTTGCTTCTGACAAATTGGCTTCTTATTTTCAATAACAAAGTCTCCTAATTGAAAACGTAAACCCCAATTTGAAAATCCCTTTTTTTTTTCACACTTTGCTTCTATCTTATATGTGCATCTTCATCATCTTTGAAAAGCATTTTCAGAAAGTGAGACAACCTCAAAGTCTAAATACTACTAAAATAATGATAATCACCACTGAGAGGCATGACTTTACAGGTGGTGACAGACAAATGTTTTCAGAATAACAGGCAAAAATCAGTTTATACCACCAGCCTGATTCTTTTCCATATTGTGTATTTTGGTAGCAATTAAGTTGTCCTGTTTATACAGAGGGGAATGTCCTGGAATAAAAGACTGGCTGGGCAAAGTGGGAAAACATTGGTGACTCTCTAACTAGGAAAAGTACCATACCATTCTTATTTTCCTTCACTTACGTGTCAAAACCAACAGAGCCATGCATTACACAGTGAGGCATAGATGGGAGGCACTGCCAGGCTCAGCAGTGGCAGGGCTCACTGCCTTTTACTCCTCTCCCCAGCACAACGCCAGCTCCAAGCCAGCTCCTGACTTCTGATTGTTGCTTCAAGAAAAGGGTCTGAGAAGGCCCTGCTGAGGTCTGGTTTGGCAATAAATGTCTGAGAAATCTTCCAAAAAGAGGAGCAAGACAAGCGTGTGCTGTCCCTGCAGTGGTTTGCTTGGTGTGGGGAGGCAGGGAGCTCCGAGAGAGGAACCATGGCACATCTCTTCCCGTTTTCTTTGGGTCCTGGAAAGCTCTCTCTAATTAGGCAGTTGCGCTGCCCCTGAGAAACAATGAACAGCCAATTAGCCCCAATTCATTGCAAAGCTGGAAGTCCACCCACAGCAGCACTTTTCAGAGCGAATTTCCTTGCTGATGACTTTATTTTGTTACCATTTTTACTGCCATCTAATTGAAGCCACTGATGGCCAATTGCTTCATTTATCATCAAGTTTACAGGCCACACACTGCAATACTAATTAGAGGCCAGACATTGTGCTTCAGCCTCCCTTTGAAATACTGCTGGCATTTACATGTAATTCCAATTCATTATGTTTCAAAGAAATTGAGAGAGTGGGAATGAGATTATTTCTCAAAACCAGTGTTGAGATTAGGCAGGCCCAGACTGCACTCTAACACAGCTATTTTAAGTTTATTGGGAAAGGGGTGGAGGATAATTAGCAGTTTCCCCTCCTCCCCCCAATTTCTGACACTACCAAGCACAAACCCAAAAACCCACATAATCAATCTTGTATAAACGCTAGTAGTGAGCTCTGCTCCGTGTGCAGTTCTCACCTAGACTGATTTTCACAGGGAAGTGGTGAATTTTGCACTTGAGGTGAGAAATACTGCCCTAAGGATTTAAATCTGACAAGTGCCAAGGGCTTGTGAAGGTTCCTCTGTTTGGCGTAGAAAGAGAGGAAGGCAGACCTCAGCTTTCTCCATGCATTGGTTGAACAATAAATCACCAGAAGCCTGCAGACATTTGGCAGACCTGCAAAGAATTGTTATTTTAACTGAAATCTGATAGATTTTCTACTTCTAAGGCATTTTCGGATAAATACCTCCAATTTGGAGCCAGCTTCGCTCATCTTGCATGGGTTTCTCTACCAGCTTCACTGGGGCTACCCTGGACTGAGGTATGCAGGACCCAGCTCTGGGAAAGAAAAAAAGCTTATTTTTTCTTGTTGTTTGATATTCTCATATTGCAACTATTCCCTTCCTTCCCCTTTTTAGGTCCCCCACATCCTGACAGGCTCATTTCTCCCTAAATAAACTTGAAGCACAGAAGCAAAATGCATTTGTTGCCTGGGAAACACACATTTCAGTATATGAGGTGGCCATCCTAGGAGAGCCATAGACCTCCAAGGAAGTTTTTATATCAATAACTGTAACCAACCAGAAGTACCAGGTTAGTATAACATTCCCTGCTACTTGGTTTTTACTTTTTGAAATGTTTGACGAGTTCCTCATTATAGCCCATGATTTATTTTTGTTTTATGTGGAGTCTAGGTCTTCATTTCAGAAATGTTTTACTATAACGGTGAGAGAATTTGACAGAATTTCAGGAGGGAGCAAAAAGCACTGCCTAAGGATTACTGGTACACTCCTCATTGTATCATCACTGTCTCGTTAGCTCCAGTTTTTCACTTGGATTCACCGCCTGCTTTCTGTAACACTCTGCTCCTTTGAATCACTTATCTCCTCAGGCCTTCTAAATGCCAGTAAATATATTGCAAAAGCATGTGAGATTCTGGCACTGACAGTAGGCTATCAACAACAAACCCCCTTCCTCACAGGAAAATATTCACACCTCTGTTTTCCTAGAACTACAAGGAGGGGTGCTCTTCCTTGGGGAGACTGACTGAGCATGCTCCAAGAAACACTCCAGCACTTCACATATGGGGTTATTTTCCATTTAATTTATGATGACTCCTAAAGATCCCAACAATGATCATTTTTCTTCTTGGCAAACAAGGAAACTATTATTAGCAGGGCAATAACATTATATATTTTCTCAGATATGAATCTAGGAGCATACATTAAGTTCAGTCATATATCAGTCCACTGTAGCACAAACTCTGAAGGTTGTAATTTCCTAATGCATCTTGTATGATGCATTAGGAAAGCAAACTCTGTATCAATATATGATTATTATATTTATCAAGGATTTCTTCCAGCTGGTTCATAATTCTTGCTATAACAAAAGCAAAGCCTAAAAGGGACAACATAAGAGGTAGTCACAATCCCTCAGACAACATCACTAAAAACAAATGAAAATCCTGAGAGCCCTGTCCTTGTGGTAGAGAACCTTGAAATAGTCAAAGTCAGAAGCTAGGGTAACTGTACCAAGAGCCTAGTCTCAAAATAAAGGTTACAATGGGTTTAAAAGCTGATCCAGATCTGCGGTTAAAGGATCTTGTGTAAGGACTTGTCCTGGTTGAATGGGGCATTTTCTGAATTGGGAACAGGAGGTCCTAAGATGTTTTACAGGGCTGCCTCCAGCTTTCTTTACCAGTGAGCAGCTTTTCCTCTATTTTTGCTTTGAGTAAGAGCCAGCTCTAATACTTCTGGATATTTTTGTGCCTGTATGTCAGCATTATCACCACAAGGCCTCAGAGAGCATCTATCTCAGCTGAAAGCAAGGCTGAGGTGACATATATATGTGGATTCCAGTACAGCCAGAAAAAAAGAAATCTTCAGTGCTGTGCAGCACTCACACATATACCGGCCAGCACAGGCAACAACTTCTTTAAAACCCACAGTATTACACATCACCTTGTGATATAAAAGCGGTTTTCCCAAAAATCAGCTGTCCCTTGATTTTTGGGACTATCTTTTCAACACGGTTCATAGGGAAGTTTTAAAAGAAACAACTCATGGGCTTTATGAACAGAGCAGAGCCCTAACCTTCCCCACTTCCTTGAGCCTGAACAAACTTACTGCTTTAACATTCTTCTCCAGCATCCAAGCTTCATGCCGTAATTTGATCCCTCCAGTGACAATAAGAAAAGCAGCCTACGTTGCTGCAGAAGAAAAATAAACCAGAAAAATAAACCAGCAATTAGCAAGTTCCTATATGTTTCCTGTTTATATAATACAACTCTTTTGCAGGGCAAAAGCCCGGAAGAAACTGATAGGCCTGGAAAAGATTTATAATAAAGGTTACTTGAAATACCCACCAATGCAACTAGACTTGTTGTTTCCTCCATTTAGAATGTAAAGGATGGATTTAAGCATGGAGTTAAATAGCCAGGACTGGCTAGACATGATTGTGGGGAGGGCTTTCTATAGCTGTCGCCTGTAGGAAAGCTCTTTTGCACTACTAGGAGCAAGTAGAGGTATTTCCCATCACAACTACTTGATTTGGGAAAGAATACGTGCAAAGTCTATACACTTACACACTAGAAATTACCACTTTTGAACACGAGAGTAGTGAAGGAAAATGTTCATTGGCTGCTGCTCATTTTTTAAGGACCCTCAAGGTAATACTCTCCTCTGCCTGTCTTGCTACTTCTCCAAGATGAGAAGTTGTACTTGATCTTCAGTGAACACCACCACACATTTTGCCATTTGGTTCCTATGCTTAAGCACCCCACCAAACCAACTAAACTGTCCTTGTTCTTACACAGGCCACTATGTGCCAAGGCCTTCAATTATTCCCATTATCAATTACAGGTCTCAGAGTTTGGGGTTTCCCTCCCCTTCTCTTTTATATGGAGTCTTAGACAAACTGCTATTGAGACACTCTTAGTGTTGGGTCCTTTCCCCTTTGTCTCAGTCATGTTTGATAGTTTTAGTTTTAGCTTTCTCTCTGAGCAGAGGTTGAACTGAGAAAGCAAGTTTTTGTTTTAAGAGATGTATGAAACTCCAGAGGAGCTGAGGTAGCTCCTGCCTCTTTAGGTGGAGCAGCAGGAGCAGAGCATGCACGGGCAGAGTGCAGCCTGTCTCTGACAATAAACAGCACCAGCCAGGCATGGGTGTGACAGCTAACTCACCCTGCAAGAGTCAGCTTTAGCCTCACTCCTCTCATTAGTTTGCTGGATTGCCTTCCCATCACAGTGCACAGTGATTTCTCACTTAACAGGAGCTTAGCATCACCAGTCTTTTACGTAAAACACTCCAAGAGCAAAAGCCCTGTAGAAGATTCAGGCACGATCTTTTTTGTTACAATTGTATTAGCAGGGGATATTAAAAGACCCTACTCCTGGAAATGTATTTAGTTCTGTTATTCCTGGCTGGTCTGAGTTTGAGTTCAGATGCTTCTAGTAATGAACAAAGTTTGTCACTATTCCAGAAAATTTAACTACATATCAGAAGATATAAAATGTTCTGTGTTTTCCAATTTTTTTCCCTGAACTATTAACTCAAGAACCAAATATACATAAAACCACCCAAAGTTTGAAAGAGCTACAAAGTTTCATTCTGATCCTTGCTTTAAGACCAAGTGAGCCATGCAAAAAAAAAAAAAAAAAAAAAATTTGGCTAGTCAACTTATTTTTAAAACTTGAAAACCACACTGCTGGGATAAAATTTGAGGTGCATATATCAAGCAGGAGAATAGTGCAAGTTCTGGTCAAAAAGACCAAAGCCCATGCTTGAAAATGTACTTTAAACATACTTGCCTGAACCTGGCAACAGAGAGAGAAATTTAAGCTAAACCGACAATCTATTCCCCCCTGATTTCAGTAGGGTGAGATCAGAGGCCCTTCATACCTGAGGTTCCAGTTCCTCATAGCCCTCAGCTGTGGGGTCCTCCAGGGTTAGGATTGGCCAGGTGTGTTTGTTCCAGGACCATAGCTTCGTGCATCTACATTAAAACCCCTTTTCATCCATTTAAACTTTAGGCTTCAGTTTTTCATTGAATTGTTAAGCTTTACTTTGCAGATATGCATTCATGGGCTGCCAGATCTAGACAAAGAAGCTGCAAGCCTGAGGACAGTTCTAAGTTCATCATCCAAACTTTTCTGAAGAGATAACTCCATGGTATTGCACAATAGTAAGCACTGACTTCAGCATTGTTTCTTATCTTTCCAAAGATCTTTTATTCCACTAGCTGTTTATTGTATTTACTATACATTAAGCCAGCAGTTTCTCCTCTAGCAGTTAGCTTGGGAGTATTATTAGCAAATGTTTAACATATACAAAGTTTTCTCAGATGTCCAAGCCAAGTTTGCAGACTGTGCATTGAGAAGCTTTCGGGTAAACTACTGGCAAGAAAAGGCTGGATAAATTAAAAATGAGAAGAAACACTGACTTACCATATTCTAGTTCAAAAAATGGTGGAATAGATTTTGTTCACATTTCCCAGGACACTACTGAGAGGAACGGTTTAATGATTGCTTAACCTTAACTGTAGATTTATGATATGAGTGAGCTATAATCATCAGATTAAAGGGGTAAAATTTAGGAAAAGTGTGGGTTGAACAATCCTAAGATATATGGTCAGTCCTCTGATGTGAAGTGGGATATGGAAAAAGAATAACATAATAATAACATACATTTTTCGTATCTTTCATCCACAAGAATTTCAAAATGCTTCCCAGACCAAACATGAAAGTCCAGGTTCTGATTTCTTCTCCCCTGGTGTAAATCCAAGGTGATTTGACTTGAAGTTATTAGAGTCAACTCTTCATTTTCAAAATTGAATTTGAGATCAGAGGTTTGGCCCCATTGTAGGCACACAGTAATGGCATTCATTTGTGCACTGGTCCCATTCAAACAGATATAATTTGGAGCAAATTCATTTTCCAGCATTGGGAAAAAAAACCTGAGAAATCTGGCACTCAAATACATACAGCAAGAGAGAGAAGAAAAAAGCAGTAATGCACATTTTTAATGTTCATCCAGAGATGTAAAACAGGCAAGCATTCCAGTGAATATAAAATATTATTTCTTTAATTCAGATCAGGCAAAACTTCTCCAAGAAAGCACTGAAGTAAATGACTAGGAGGAGGCAGAAAGAAGAATTATATAGAAGCACATTAAGTTACACTACATAGATGCTTTCTGTGCAGTCCACTCGAGAAATCTTTCTTTACAGCAAAATAAGCTTTGTTTTGGTGTAGTATCCCTCATTTCCAGCCACACCCAGTTCTTTTCTGCAATGCATGAGGAGCTATTTTCCTTAGTTCTACAATCTCTCACTATGTTTTTACTGTGCTGTGAGAACTAGAACAGGAGATCCTTCATGATTATCAATATTTTCCAAGCTGACCTGGAAAGACAATGCAGCTGATCTGCAAGTTTTGGGGCTTGATTGTTTGGTAGTTTTGTGTTTGGGGACATTGTGTTGGGTTGTTGGAAGGTTTTTTTAAAAGCCTAAGCCGTATCCTACATTTTTGCTTTCTGGACCTATCTGATACTTGCTCACTCAGTTTCTTTGGTAATTCCAGTGAAGCTTGGGGATCTTCTATGACCACAGAAATTAAGTAGATTGGTTTAGACTTCTTCAAAAAAGAAAAGCTGCTCAACTGTTTTTACACACCCTGCAGAAATGCTCCCTCAACCTTTTTTTCCAGGGCAAAGAATGAGGGTCAATTACCTTTCAGGGAAAGAAACATCTCTACTTTTTTCTGCCTTTTCACAAATTCGTACCCTTCCTAATCCAACTGAATGTCAGCAAAAACCCTAAAAATTCCCAGGAGAGTATTAATCTGATCTCAGGTCAGTAAAAGTGGCTTTAGAACTTAAACTGCTGGTATGTAAAGAGCAACAAACCCTGCTGTTTATTTGAGCAGTAGGGTCAGAAAGCAAGCCCAAAACTAGAGCAAAAAATTATAAAAGGTTCCCTTTGAGTGATGAACATTCAACTATCTGCTGCTGTTTGAATATTCAGGGTTTGCACACAGATCAAGATTGGAAAAATCTTCTTGTATTTCTGGACTTCTGGATTCAGAGAACCAAGGACCACCACCAGTACAAGTCACCACTTAGTGATTTTACCAGTTCTTGGCCTTCTGCAATTCATTTCAACAAAAAAAGAGATGCTGCAAATTAATGATATTACCATTATAACATTCAGTAGCCTAAGATTTAAATTAGTTAGGGTCAAAAGGGAGACAGGGATAATTGACACAAATCCTTTAAAATTTTTTCACATTAACAAAAAAATCCTTATCTAATTAATATCCAGGGATCAATTCTCCAGCTGCATTACTATGCAACTAAGCCCTGAAACAAAGACTGTGAATTTAAGGAAAATACTGTGATTTATATACAGGCAGTCATTGGGACTGCTAAAATTGAGCAAATATGTCCTTTGTGGTGATTTTGTAATGACCAATGTTAATTAAGATACAATTTCTTTGCATTGACTTAGAGAGGCCCGCTATAGCCTGAGTATTAAATACATGCTTGCCAACTAAAACCACACAGAAATGCAGAGGAATGAGATTTTTAAGAAAGCCCTTCTCTGTCTGGCCCCTGTGCTCTTTCCTGTCTGGCCCAAATACAGAGTCTAAGGGTGTATTCTATTTGAAGAAATAAAACTCTTTAATAGTCTGTTGGGCAATAACCTTGCCACATCTCTCAGCATAGCAATCATTTTCTTGAGCAGAGACCAGTGCCTGAATAGCTCTAGTCCTCTGAGGAAAGGACAGGCGACCAATTTTAACCTCCACCCCTCTCCCACCAGGACTGAACCCACCTGGACTCTGTCACTGGTCTCTACCAGATCCCAGACAGCAAAGGGTTCTGAGCAGCCCCAGGGAAGGAGCAGGGGGAGGCAGAGCCAAGCTGTGACTCTGCTGAGCAGCCACAGCCCTCTGGCTGCTGCCAGCTCACAGCTTGGCCCCTGTCATTCAGCCCTGAATAAGGCCAAAAGCAAGGTATCCTGCAAAAGACTTTAATTGCTGAGAAAAAGAAAAAAAAAATCTATCCACTTCCACTTGCTGCATGTGAAAACACAGTATTTCCCATATACTGCCCATAAAAGTACAGGATTGCAGCAAGGAGGAAAGTTTAAATTTGAATTAGTTTGTGAGTTTTGTTTTTTTTTTTAATGAAACTATCCTGAGAAGGCCTAAATATTTCTCAAATCAAGAGAGTCAACACTAGAGACAGGTATATTCTGATTTGTAAGATAAACATCTTGAGTTCCCACTAACTTCAGTTAGAACTTCAATTATCCACTTCTCTCTCAAGCCAAACCTTCCTCCGATGTAGAGCCCTGAGCAATCCAGAGACTTTTCAGAATGTATTAAAAAACCCCTTCTGCAACAAATACACAAGCTGTGTTTTCAGTGAAGCCATATTTAAACAGAGCAAAGGCATTGGGACCTGAGTGTGAGTGGCAATGTTACACTCTGGCAGAGTGGGATCTGGATAAAGATGCCTCCTCTCCTTTGCCTAAAAGGTGCCTGCTTTCACCCCATCCAAAGGGAAACATGCACCCCTTTTGAATTTGTTTCTTTCCCTGGCTCAGGGCATCATTACAAGTAACAGAAGAGACACCTAATGCCTGCCTAATGTTCTCCACTTCTCTTTGCTGCATGCAATATGGGAAGGAAAACATTCCCCAGCGTCCCTTTGGTAACAGTCCTAAAAGATACCAAGGCAGTCTGATCAAAATTCTGCTATGCTTTTCTCAAATACAAAATGAACAAATAAGAAATCAGCTGTCATGCCCCCTACCTTTGACTGGGTATAGGAGCAGCCTAGGGATAAAAGATGTGTTTGACGCAATCCCTTATCACCTTGAAGTAGGATTTTAACTTAAAGATGAACAATTGTAACAGTGAATTCAAGAGCTGTTGATAAATCCCATTTTAAAGGATACATGTGTTTATTAACCCAGCTCAGACTCACTCTTCAGGAGATTTCTTCCACCAAGTTGCATGTAAATATTCATTTCAACAGAACTACTTATGCAAGGTACCAGGCATTTTTTGTATTCATAGTCCCATATTTCAGGGTCTTCAGGAAAATGAGTGAAGCTGCCTGTCTCACTTGCCCTTCTTAACAGTATCTCCCACCTGTTGCAATTCCTAATTCACATTTGAAAAGATTTTGAGGCAACCAGATGAAGCAAATACTAGAACTACAAAAAGTAACTTAGTCAGTAGGGTAGCAAACCAAACACTGGGCACTCTTTGGCATAAAAAGCAGTGATACATTTTCAAGGAAATATGTTAAAGTGCTGAAGCTGAAATCTAATTAATCAAGTCAGGAAAATGGTCTTAAAGTGAGAGGTTAGCTGTACTAAGCATGTTTTTAAAACTGCATGTATGGAAAAGGTGAGATATATCCTATCACTATGGAGATTTACACTGTCCATTTATAAATATATTCTCTTTCTCATGCTATAGTCTCATTCAAGTTGGAATTTCAATTGCTTTTGTAGTGCTCGAGTCTTATTAATTTAATTTTAAATTTGGGGGGATGTGTCTTATGTGTTGATCTTCAAGAGACAAACACAATTTTTGTGAGGAGAAAGCAAGGAACATATTTCTCTGATAAATTATTACAGAAGTGGTTGGGTTAACACCAGCAATATGCCAGTTTTGCACCACTCAAACAGCATTTGGAGCATTGGAACAGTATCCAGCAACCTTGGCATGCTTAATCCAGCACCAAGTATCATGGCCTGCACAAGGAATAGGAGCAGGTGGCACCAAAGCCCAGCAGTGGGACACTGGAAGCACCATTTGTCCGTGGCTGTTTCTGGAAGACAACCTGGTAAAGATTTCTCATGTGACACTGCACTGCCTTTGAAGGCACTACAATGGTGCAATGCATGTGCAAGCACTGCTGGTGTTTCCACATGACAAGTGGGGTTGGGTTTGACAAGTGCCGTGGGTAAGGAGGTCTAAATGTTTGCTCAGAGCTTTGTCCTAGTCTTCCCTCTCCCGCCAGACTTGCTATTGATGTTTTCTTTATTTTGGAAATGACACAACAAAAGAAGAGTGCTACTCCATACCTCAGGCCCACTGGTGATTAAACATTCCTTACATGATTGGCAAAGGAGCCACCAGTGTTTTCTTCCTCAGCATAAATCTTGCACTATGCAAACCTACTGCTCCCCCTCACCTTCTCTGTCCTCTGCTTTTCTGCTGACAAAACCAGTGACATGAGAGTCCTTAAATAAATCAGCCCCTGGTTGTGTTTTATGATGTCATGGTGAGCACAGGCCTGACCCTCAGTAATCAGCATCTCGGCACACTGGGAAGCTTCCTGCTCTAACCACTCCAGCAGCCAAGCAAACTTGCCTACACTGCAGAAATGATGTGAATTACCTCACCTCTGTGTATCGTAATAGCCCTTACCACACATTATGCCAAATGTTCAGCACTGAGCTGCAAGGAGCCAAAATGCAGACAAACCCCCAAAAATACACAAAACAGAGTTCAAGTGAAGCTGGGTCCATGCCAGGCTGCGGAGATCGTTCTTCATGTCAGCCTCAGATCTGACTCTTGTGCATATGAACTAACGAAAGGGCAGGGAATAAAATAGCATTTGAGTTATTCTCACAGAGCAGGTACTTAATAATATCCACATTTCAAGCATTTGAACATTATACTTTTATTAAGCAAAAAACGACTCCCTCCAAATATCCCTCAGTTGCAGTAAAGGCTGTGAGCATGATTTTATTTCAGCCTGTGAACAAAGCCATATGGATTTCATCTGAGGGATTTGGGGGTTTTGATTCTTATAAAATTCATGATGTCAAACAAAACTTCAGATCAGTCCCAAAACATATGCAGTGTGACAGCTGACAATGGAAACTACACAATGCCATTCTTCGGCCCGACAACATCTTCAGGCTCAGCAAGGAACCAAGCACAAGTGTGGATGGGCTTCAGCTTTAAGAATTCTAATGAAAGCCTGGCACTTGAATCATGCCATCCCCCAGCTGGGGATGCATTTTGATAAACATGTTTCTCATGGCCACAAGCCATTCTAAAACTTCTTAGATGATCCAGTATTTCAAAGTAAATGCAGCCCATGCCCCTCCCCACCCAGCCTTCTTTACTTTTGAATATACATCCATTCACCTCTTCAACCTGCTCTATGGATTTCACAATGCCCATAGTTCTCACTTGCTGCACAGTTCCAATGTTAGCAGGGATATTCCTTGGAGGGTCTGGGCTCATACTCGGCATCTCTAGCACTTTCCCATTACCTCCTTGATATTTTTCCAGGAGGAAAAGAGGTCTATTCCAAAAATACATGTCAGAATCTTCAAAAACCAGGCCTCAAGGAGGCCTCAATTTCACTTAAGCTCCAGTTGGAGGGGAACTGGTAGAGCAAAATAACAACATCAAAAGAACTTTTAATCATAGCAAAATAACTATCTATTTTTGCATCTTGAGAGATTGCTTAGAAATGTAGCAACACATTTAAGGTTATTATGCATTTAAAACAATATTCAGGATTTGAAACAAGATCTAGGTTTATTGGCTATGTGGTCTCCTATTTAGCCCAGCCAAAAAGACAAAAAAAGTCCTGTTTACTTTCAGT
Organism: Polioptila caerulea; assembly: GCA_013397295.1. Lineage (NCBI taxonomy): Eukaryota > Metazoa > Chordata > Aves > Passeriformes > Certhiidae > Polioptila > Polioptila caerulea. The sequence continues at coordinate 419,423 of VYXF01012757.1, read as the reverse complement.
GCCAAAAAATTACTAAACCATTTATAACAGCTGGTCATACTACTGAACAAACCACTCAATTAATCAGCCAACTACCGTATATTTGAAAGAGACAAAGCAAGCTTCCATTCCTAATAAAGTGCAAAATATTGATTAGTTCCGGGACAACACATGAATAAATTACTCGTGCTCATAATTAGGCTTTGCAGTTTCCAAAAATTCTGGGTACTTTTCACACATCATTTATCAGTATCAGTCTTTCATTTCTTTGCTTTTAGCCCATTTTTTTTAGAATGATGGCCAAAATAAACAAAATATTTCCTTATAGTTCCCTCTCTCACTTCCTGCTTATGAAAGAATTTTCACTCATGGCCTCTAGCACTTCATGGAATCAAATTTCTTCCAGAAATCTGCAGCTAGAATGCAGTATTTTAATTATGAGTATTATTACAATCTCCCTTTCACTCCCCCATCCCACATTCCTCCTTCTCTGTCTTAATGGCTGGTCCCTCCCAAACCAGCTGTTAGGGCAAACCTACAAATTTACTGTTTGCTTCCTTATGTCCTCTCTATGCTGCTTTATGAGTGCTGGACTCTCAAAAAAAAAAGAAAAAATAGAAAATATAAATTTAAAGCCTCTGAAATTTGTAGCTCTTCCATGTGGTCTATTTTTAGGTGCACTTTACAGGCTGTGAAAGGCTTCACCTCTCTGCACGCTGAGGTGCCAAACAAACGCGAGGGCTCGGGATCTCTGTGCTCACTGTGGGTTTGGCCAGGCTGCACCTCGGGATGCTGCAGCCTGTGGGTGACAAAGTGCATGTGGGCCCTCTAGGCACAGACTGGGTCACTAATGCCAGTAGTAAAAAAGGTAATTCTACAGCTGATTTCCAGAATGCTAGCAGTATTTGAAGGAGACTTCTTGGTCAAATGTGAGTTTCCCGAAAGATGAAAAAGTTTGAAGGATTAGGGTGGGGGAATTCCTTAAGAGGACAGCAGAACACTACTTCCAGGGGCATTGCAAACTAAGCTGCTGAAACCATCTGAGGACTGTCTTCAGATTGAACTTCTTGCCAAGGAAGGACTCAGATAACACTGTCTATATGAGAAAACATTCCAGGCAATATCCCGTCACATTTAAGTTTAAACCATAGATTTTGTTTCTTCATAGTGTTGACAACAGATGTATTTTAGCTAAGAAAACCATCCAGGATGGGACTGAAGGAGACCACAGGCATAACATTTACTCTAATTTCTAGTAGTGCATAGGAAAAAGTCTATCTCTTGTGATTATTTAATTGTCTGGGTTTTTTTCCCATAGCATGAGAGTGCATGTGAGCTGATATGTACATTTATGTTCCTACACATATAACAGTAAATATATATTTTTATATATGCCTTTGGAGGACACCATTCCAAAACAAATCTGTGAATGACAGTAACACAGTACTCATTTTCAGCTGCAGTGCATGGAGGACTCAGCAGAATTGAATGCAGACATTTTTTTTTCTGGCACTTTGTGAGTATGACACATGAATTCAATTCCTTAGGAAGACTCTACAGATCTGGAACAAAAAAGTTGAATATATTCAGTAATGCAAAGGTTTTTCTTAACCTGACACACCTATTCAGAGTTAGTTTCCTATTCACCATATTCTTTACAAGAATGTTTTAAGTCCTCATAACTTAAAAGCTTGGGGTTAGATTGTGGAAGGGTGATAAAAATATTGGGCTCCTTGCACAAGAAAGTTACATGAAATTTGTACCAAATACGTAAAAAAAAAAAAGTTATGTCTGTGCAAAGATTAATATAGGTATCTGACTCTCATAGTAATGTCTTGACCAAAACTCTTCTGTGTCCTTTTCTTCAGCAGTTAGAATGAGCCATTTCACATTCATTTTACAAACTATTAATCCTAACACCTGAATAATTTTATGAATATTATAGTACTGTATTAATTTGACTGGAGAGACAGAGACAGAAGAAAGAAAGGTACAAATATTTAACTGTTTGAATTCAGGTGTTTGATTTGGAAGGGGAGGCAGAGGAGAAAAAGTATTCCTTTANAAACTATTAATCCTAACACCTGAATAATTTTATGAATATTATAGTACTGTATTAATTTGACTGGAGAGACAGAGACAGAAGAAAGAAAAGTACAAATATTTAACTGTTTGAATTCAGGTGTTTGAATTTTCCAGTGCCTAAACACTGGAAGGGGAGGCAGGGGAGAAGAAGTATTCCTTTAGTTTTGGGGCAATTAATTTTCTCCATACTTTCAAAGAAAATTCTACCCTGTAAATATCTGCAGAATATATATCTTGGGCCGGTAGCAGAAGTTGGCTTAATAAATAAATTGAATTGAATACATAGGAAGCAGAGAAGCAGATATACTTTATAAACACATAAATCATCCAGTTAACAAGTAAAATGGAGTTATGATCAGTCACAAACCTTGGATAAGCAAATTCAGAATAGCAAGTACAAACTCTGTATGTGCTGTTCCCAGATCAAATATGTTTGCAAACTTCACAGACTCAAGAATTATGAATGTCAAAAGTAGGATTATAAAGAAACTGTTCAAGAGCCAAGAAAAGGGGCTTATTGAATAAACAGTTTGCAGTGATTATTATGACCAGATTTAGCCTAAAATATGCTGTATGATGGTGATCGACTTTTCAAGAGTGGGTAAGGTTGCTAGATTTTGTTAGATTGCCTAGTGCTGAACAAATGGGCACACTTTTGAGCACAAAATCCCTTCTTGGAGTTTAAAAAAGGAAGAAAAAACATCTCAAGTAAATACAGCTTGGGAATAATTGATCCAAGCTTCACCTACTTGCATTGCTCACTTGAAAAAGGGCTGTGCACTCAGAAACTTTTCTTTTTCCCACCTACATATATTCCCTATTTTTCCCTAGTAAGGCTGACCAGTCCTGTGTGTGTGCTCAGCCCATTGCAGAGCTACAACAGGCTACTACTGCTTTAAGGGCAGAGATGGCAAGAGACCAGCTTAGCATTTTAAAAGTCTTGAAAAATTTTCCATGAGCAACTGTCCTTCAAGGGTTCAGTTTGAGTAATTTTGTGCCCTGGAAGTATCCAAGGCCAGATTGAATAGACCTTTGAGCAACCTGGTCTAGTGGAAGCTGTCTCAGCCCACGGCAGGGAGGCTGGAACTGGATCTTTAAAGTCCCTTCCAAACCAAACCAAACCAAACTATTCTATGATTCTATGATGAATTGACTTCAGCTCAGAGAGCCAAAGCACTATCCAGCCTGGCCAAGGAAATCCATGTCACCTAAGAAAATCTTGAAGCAATCTTGATCAAAGACCATGCAATTACCAAGTAAAACTAAAAAATAAATTATGAGATGAGATTAATATCTCTGTTGGTGTAAGATAATGGAGTTGGCCCTGCCTGATGGCGAAGTGGAATCAGGGAGTCATAGAATACCTGGGGTTGGAAGGGACCCACAAAGATCATCAAGTCCAACTCCTGGCTGTGCACAGGACAATCCCAAGAACCGCACTGTGTGCCTGGGAGTATTATCCAAACTCTTCTTGAACTCTGTCAGGCTGGTGCTGTGACCACGGCCCAAGGGAGCCTGTTCCAGTGCCCAATTGGAACCCTCTGGGTGAAGAACACTTTCCTGATTTCCAGCCTAAACCTCCCCTGACACAGCTTCAGGCCATTCCCTCGGGTCCTTTCTCTGGGCACCACAGAGAAGAAATCAGTGCCTGCCCCTCCTTTTCCCTATATGAGGAATTTGTAACTGCAGTGAGGTGTCCCCTCAGTCTCCTCTTCTCTAGGCTGAACAGACAAAGTGCCCTCAGCCACTCCTCACACGGCTCCCCCTCAAGGCTCTTCACCACCTTTGTTACCCTCCTTTGGACATTCTCTAATAGTTTCATAACTTCCTTGTGTTGTGGCACCCAGAACTGCCCCCAGCACGCGAGGTGAGGTTGCCCCAGTGCACGGCAGAGTGGGACAATTTTCCCCCTTGCCCGGCTGACAATGCTGTGGCCCCTTGGACAGTGTTGGCCCTCCAGGCTGCCAGGCAAAACTGCAATTTTCATCTGAAACAAAGTCAAACCTGGAATGGAGATTCCATAGCAGAAGATCACAATACCCTAGCTTGATTAAGATTAGAGTTTATTTTCTTCCGTAGTAATTTCTTCAACACTATTTTAGCGAGGCTGATAAAATCAATAGCTACTTCTGCACCGTATGTAGATATGTGCTGAATAAAAAGAGACAATTATTTTTAAAGGTAGTGGCCCCAGATATTCTCATTATCTTTCATAGTTTTACAGGACCACATGTTCCCATCCCTCATCTTTTAATTTTGATTTTTTCTCCCCCAGTATTGCAGCCATCTATTGTTCACTGCTTTCTCTTCCTGGTGGTTAATCTTGCAAGTGCTTTCCAAATGAAGAATTCCTTTGGCTTCAATAGGTGTTCTCTTGCAAGTAAGGTTATTTATTATTGGGCCCTAAGCTGCACATTTTTTGAAGAAGGAAATCCTCTTTATCTGTTTAGTAAAAGATAATAAATAATAGACTCAAGGGAGACAACACTCACAAGAAGTAGATGGCTTAACAAAACCTGCATCTGGCATACAAATAGTCTCTTTTAGATTCCACTATTTTTCCCCGCTTTTTGCAGGGAAAGGAGGAAGAATGAAGCTTCAGGGGTGGGAAAGTTATAAATGAAAGGTTCTTCTTAAAGAAGAGGGAAAAATCCCCTGTTGATTTCTTTCCCTCATCAGTAGGATGCTGTTTTAAAGACACATTTCTTTAATGATACGACCATACTGAACCATTCCCTCTTGGTGTTTTTTTAATGGTATAACATAAATATATGTTATTTATAACATACAACAACGTAGAGAGCCTGAGGACAGTCTCCACGAGTGATTTCCTGACCTCCTCCAGTAGCATGAGAGAGGTCTTCCGAGGGCGCCTCCCGCGCCACCAGCACTGCCAGCCCGCGCGGGCGACTGCCAGCTCTGAGAATGTACAAACACATGGTTAATGACCTTAGCAGAGCTCTGTTCCAGGGCCTTGCATGTCAGCTGTTCTCACATTTACCCTCTTCTTTGCAATGACAAGGGTTATAAACTTTAAGGGTAAAGGCTCAAGTTTTTGGTTTGGGTTTTTTGGGTGGGGAGGGGTTGCTGGTTTTTGTCTTTTCTTTCAAGTTGCCATGCTGGGGCTCTTGAGAAAGATTGTAAGGCTCGAGTAAATTCACATGGCTCCAAATTATACTGCAGTGCTGTAACATAGTACATTTGGGGTCTCTTATGCCATCCTACAATATTTGACTCTGCTGAGCTGCTGTCACCCCAGTACAGCTCTGCTACAAGCCTCAGGAAAAACAGGGAAGGAATGAGAGGCAGCAATATGAGCCCTTTCCCGGTGCTCTTGTGGTGTGTGCAGCATCGCCAAACCAGGAACTGCTCCAATGCAGGGGTAATTTGTCTTGTTTTATTCAATTAAGCTTATTTGCATATCTGAGGTTAATCTTTTTTCCTGTTATTCTAGCAGCAAAGGCACACCAAGATATACTCTGATACACTGAGTGGAAAATCACATGTTTGTGTACGCCTGTCACTGAAGTCAATCACAATAAAAAATATGACAAATTGTGTGATTTCTTCTCAAAATTGAATCCTGTGATGTTTATGCAGAGCATAAGGGTACTTATGCCTTTAATGCAACAAGCCTGGTTTTATTTACATAGATGAGTGAAACATTGCCCTGGCATTACACAGAGTAAAGTGTGCAAATTCTAAACCCTTCCATAGTCCCTGGACATAAAAGTGCATTCATATGTTTGTGTTTAACATGAACAAATTTATGATCTGATGTGGATTCCTCTGAGTACAGATGTATTCCAACTATTTGCTGAATCTTAATTTTGAAAGAACAAATGTGAGTGCTCTGGAAGGAAAAAAGTTATTTTCTATTTATTTTAAGGGGTCTCAGTGCAGTGCAGGCTCTTTTTTTTTCAATAAGAGTTGGTTTGAAGGCTGTCTGTGACAGTTTAAAGGATACAGGTAGTGAGAATCAGCATATTAGTAGAACGTCAAGTCTCAGAAAGTAAATCAAACACCTCCAGACTTATTTTGTGTATTTTTGCAACTGCAGATAGTCCAGGTTTTATGAATACTGCAAACAGAAATATACACAAATCCTGTTGACACTGCCAAGAGTGGTATAAAGTAATCTGCATAAATCCACAGCATTTCCCGCAAAATCATTTCAGACAAAAACGGCATGTTTTGTGATGAGGGCTTCTGTAGGAAGGCAGAGGGGGAGAAAAGAAAAGTGAATACATCCCCCCTGAATTTAGTCATGCATCTTTCTGGTGGAGTTTCCCTATCCATGAAGGAATCCCTTCCATTATTAATTCAGCTCTTATTCTCCAGGGCATATAGATGCCCAGTGCCCAAGGGCTGTACTCATAGCCCCTTTCAGCCAGATTGTTTCCTTTGATGTTACATACAGGGAGACAAAGGGCACTGCTGCTTTTCCAGTGCCTTAAGTCAGTCTCACAGCCTTTCTATGCTGATAGTGTGGCTTAGAGGGCTCACTGCAGATCCCAGAGCATACATTCCACTGCGCCGGTTGTGGTTCAGGTTAGAGATAACTACATTAGAATAGAAAATATTTTCAGCTCAAGATCAAAGTTTACATCTGAGGCCAAACCAAGGGAAAAGTCTGATGTTTCAGTAATTATGAGAAAAGTCCTAATCATACTGATATGCTCTCAGTTTCCACAGGGCGAGTAATCTCTCAGATCAATCTGATTTGCCTGAAACTTTTGCCATCTTGAAAAGTGGGAAATGGAGAAGGGCAGCTATTTGCATAGTTTTAAATCTGCTCTGGAACAAGACCCATTGGAGCAGAATTGGAAAAAAAATTTACTCCAAACATTTCTTTAAATCTAATGGGGATTGTATCTTGTAGTCCTATTTCACATGCATACAAATACATATTTTTCAATAATCAGGCATCTGCATCAAACTTACATGTCCCAGTGACATTTCCTTTGATATAGTTGGCCAAATTCCCACTGATTCCAGTTGGAGGGGAGTCAGAACTAATGTGCATTTCCAAAAACATGCAAACCCATATTCTGGCTGGCAATTATTTAAAGAGCTATGGAGCTTTTAGCAATTCAAAACATATAAAGTGTCTTTGATATGACTTAATTTGCTTGCATGTCAGAAAAAAGATATAAGTGACATTGTGTGCTTTCCTGAAAAACCCTTTTGATGGAAACGTTCTTTCCTTGGGAAACCTTCCTTTGTGTGCAAGCCAGAAAATTCTTCCTAAAGTTTCCCCTTGGAAGCAAACACTTCAAGTCAACTCACAGAAAAACCTAACAATGTTTTGTTGTCCCTAATTGCCCCCTTACTGAAACTAGAGAGACAGACTATCACCAGCAATCATGGACTTTACTGCCTAAGAAAGAAAGGTAAATTCTGCCTTCAGCACAGCCAAGGTGGTGTTTTTTGCAGGCAGAGCAATAGGAGGGCTAAGATCTCCTGGTGAAGTATTGAGTGGCCTTACCACCAGGTCTTTGAAACACAGAAAATGTCATTTTGCCAGACAAGTCCCCCACTGTTACTGGGGGACAGCACTACGGCAGCAGGGACATGGACCAGGCTCAGTTCAGCCAAACCCATGGTAAAGCAAACAGCACTAAAGATGTGCATTCCTCTGCTTCCCTCAGGTAGAAACCCACAACAGCTGCAAACCACTGACCCCCTTCAATGGAAAATAAAACTGCTGGACAGTGCTTAAATGGTAACCAAGAGGAAGGACAACTAGCAGACTGGTGTAGCAGTGAAAGATGGCTGAGACTGATGACAGCTCTGTCAATTTAAAATGTAAGGTGAACACAGGCTAGGGAAGCCTGAAGCTGAAGAACAGCAGCTACCTGGAGGCAGTGGTGAGTTTTGCAAGAGATTTTTAGGCTATGTGCCTAATTCCCATGGAGAGTAATGAGAGATAATAACCAAAGTATAGGTGTGCATTTATTGCTTACAAAGAAAAGAGCTTGATCCTGGTTTAAAGGTGAAACTCACATCATCTGGAAGACAGGGCTCTTATTTTTAGAGGTAACATACTTTATGTTTCTGGCAGCAGATCCAAAGTCGGAATTTTTCGAGCTCCTTTGTGTTTCAACTTTTTAAGCTCAATTCACTTTGCAAGTCTCTGAACAGAGCATTTTTACTTACCACAAAATCTCAAATTACCTACAGCTTTGATACATATGTTACCAGATAAATCACTGCAAATACATATATATGTATTTGTGTATTACTCTTCCCTAAGGAAATGAGCCTGTGCAATCACACACTTTATCTCTTTCTAGCTTTGGAAATCTTTCCTAAATGTCAGCCACATTTGACAAAGGATTACAGGCCAGAGAGATAACCAAGTTCCCAGAAATGCAGTGATAATCAGTAGCTAGGTCAGTGCAATAGCTGAGGCAGGAGGGCAGGTAGAGTTGTGCAATCAAACCCTCTGTGTAGCAGCAGGCATCTGGCCAAAGAGGGTGCACAAACAGGACAGTCGGGGTCTGAGCAGCTCCTAACAGTTGTATCTTCCTCACTAAGTGTCAGGGGTTTTTACAACGCAAGAAATTCAATGGACAAAAGGAAATAAATCTGAAGGCAGCTGTGCCTCACTTGACCTGTTCTTTGCAGAGCAGCTTGTTCAGGAAATGTTAATTGCTTCACACTGGAGCATGTCAGTGCATGGGAGAATTGACTTTAATTTTGCATCTTCCTTTGTCACTGTTCTGCCTGTGCCAGATCACATGCCAGAGAAAGTAATTTGATACATGCTAAAAATTTGCATGCACTTTCATAAATGACAGACCTTTTCATGGAACACTAGGCCATTTAATGCCTGATTTGAAGGAAGGATTAAATTCTAAGGTATCGTGTTCTCCATAAAATACCCTTTCTGTAATTGCATATTAAAAAACCCCTGAATTTAGAAAATAATTAAAATAGGTGATCATCTTTCCTGATCCTTCAGGCTTATGTCAAAGGTTAACAGTGTAGACCTATAATGGGTTTGACCCTAATTAATTAGTCCAGGCAAATACTTGTGTACCAGCATAAATTATTAACATACTTTAAAAAGACCAATAGAAAATCCTCATGAAGTTACTTTACTCGTGATTTCCCATGGAGAGGTTCCTAAATGCCCATTTTTGCTTAACATAACAAAATGGTGGTTCTAGACCTTGTCCTAAAATTTGCAGCAGCAATATTTAATAGCCAGATATATTTTTCTCTTACTGAAAGATGAAATAGAAGAAATCTTTCCATTTGTGGCATTTTTCCTAAGATGTAAGAAGGTGGATTTAAGAGCCTTTCTACATTTTGTTATACCATAGTCATGACAAACAGCATTGAGGCATTGTTACCAGGTCCTAAAGAAGTGGAAAAAGTAATTGCAAAGAAATTGATATATTTGTCCACAAAATAATATTTTTTAAGTTTTTCAGTAAGAATATGGAAAAGGAGCATTTCTAAGGTCAGGCATAGCATTAAGAAAGCAAGACATTCTGTTGGGAAACGTGTGGAAAGCTTCATCTTAACTTCACCTGGAGCCAGTTTTGGCTAAAGGAAAATTTATAAGGCACCAGTAAAATTCCCCTTTTCAACCTCCAGCATGTTCTCTTCCTAGAAAAGTAAGTCTTCCAAACATAGACATAGCAAGAAATAAACCTAACTATACTAATAAACACTTCACTGGGGTTCCACAACACACATCTTTGTAAATTACAAAGTTTTACTCGAGAATTTGCAGACTTAATAAACCTTTCCTCAAATTATCCTTGAGAAACCATTAGCTGGAATGCAGGTTACAGCCTTTGAGTTTTGAGATACTGTCCATCTTTCCTAGTGTAGTCATCTTTCCTGTCTATGTTACACTCACATAGTGGGTTCTGCAAGCAGAAGACATTTCCTGTGATTTCAGATTTATTCTGGTGTTTTAACTCTCAAATTAAAACAAATGCTTTGTACATTTGTAGGAAGAAATGCAAATCTTTTCACACAGTGAAATCCAGCATGGAGTGAGAAAGTGCATGTAACATTAACCCAATATTTTCCTGGATTGGGACTTCTGTTTTTAACAAAGAAAATAAATTCATTTTCAATCTCTCTGAAGAATAATCCAAAACTCATTGTAGTTACCATAGCTCCTTTCAGTGACTCTGCTGGGCCTGGACCTGTGATCCTTGTTTATCCTTGTGATTACAAGAAAGAATACCTGCTTTAGTTTCAATTTCTCAAGGAGTAAAAGGAAGCTGATTTATGCTATATAAATTGTCTAATATGATTGCTACGTATATTTTGCTGCTCATGAGTGTTCTGTAGTTGAATAAATTGCATAGTGTAATAAGTGAAAGAAGAACAATTTATTCTATTTTGAAAAGGCTTGTGGGTTTTGTCAGACAAAAAAACTCACATATCTCATAGGGGGGAAATGTTAAATCCACTTTATCCAGTGCATTATGCAAATTCAGTAAACCTTTGAAGCTTTCAGGCAGTTCACCCAGTTTTTTCTTAACATTCCTGTATGAGGATTCAGCATCCCAGGTCTCTGAAACCACTTCTATGAGGCACAGTGTATTAAACTTTTTAAAGATTATTTGTAGAAAAATGGCTTCTTTGTCATTCAAGATGTGTTTTTAGGCCTATAATTTCCTTCAAGTGAGCACAATTCTGCTAACAGCAGTATATTATTTTGACAGTAAGTCAGTTGGCATAAGACTTCATTGTGTATGCCTTTTGTTTATATAATCCTTCCTAACAGTAACAAGGTGTTTACTGTTCAGCAAACACATTTTATTTTAACTGCCAACAGTAAAACTGTCTGATAAATTTTGATTTAGCTAAAGAAAGCAAGTTCTCATTTAGCCCAAATAAATCCGTGGTGCTATAGACAGCTGTTTGGAGTACATAATCCCCCAAGCTCTTCTGGCGAGGCGGCCCTTGCTGTTGAATGGGCGAGGGAGAGCAGGCTCAGCTGTTCAGGATGTGCCCCATTAGGGCTGTAATCTATAGCCCCGTCCTGCCGTCCTGGGAGAGCATTGCTCTCACTCAGCGGCGCTGCGGCACAGGCTCCTCTGACAGATGCTCTGCAGACTGACAGCTGACACCCTGAGCTGAGCCCACGGATTTTTCACTAAACACATCCTGCAGCCCGGATCGATGTGGTCTGGCTGGCTGCTTCCCCCCCTCCCCGCTCTCCTACAAAGAGATCAACATCTAATACCGTTCCTGCGAGATTCTCAGAGAGTTAACTGTCTCCAAGTGGAAAAAGTTCAGATTTCAGAGGAACAATGAACACAGGACCTCTCAAAATAACTGCATTTTGCTGCTTGAGAGAAAGAAGAATTCATAAGCCCAAAGGCATTTGTCTTCCATTTTATGGTTGACTTTAGCATGGAGAAATTTGCCAAAGAAATGTGATTTTTAAGGCTGATATTATAAAAATTTTTGAGAACAGCAGGGGAGAAATAGCTGATCCGTCACATCGAGTCCAAAAAAGTTGTCTATAGCAAATGCAAAGCAAAATAGACTCCAGTATTTGCTTCCTGCCAAAATTGGAATATGTGGCAAGAGCATGGACACAGGCAGAGATCAGGATGTGCATAATGAGCCAATGCTGCACTTACATTTTCAAGAAGAAGCCATAGAACAAATCACTTTGCTGTAATGACTATAGCAAACTTCTAACCTTAACCTCAAAGCACTGGTAAAATAGTTTACTTTTCCCCCTGCTTTTTCTTATTATACGGCTACTTCATTAGCACTGCTCCTGCTCCCACCAAAGTCGCCAGCAGAACTCCTGTGTTTCACTGAGAATAGGAGCTGGCCCAAAAAGCAGTTGTGGTTTGGAAAGTGCTTTCCAGAATGGTAATTAGTTGAAAGCCTAAAAGGAGTCAATTACCTGAACTGAACGTAAGGAATAAGCACAGAAAATAATGCAATTTGGTTTTAAAGTGTATCAAGGGAGGTTTAACTATAATTTCTGTACTGGAATTTAGGGAGATTTGGGTTGTATTTTGTTCTCTGCTGTTATTTGTGCCACCTCCAAGAGTCTATACCCCGATATTCTAATCTTACATCAGATCTGGGAGTCTTGGAAGGACAACTAACTCTGCCTCTGATTGTCATCCTGCCACAGCACATGTTGCATGGAAAGACAAACAGATGTCTGTGCCTTCTTGCAGAAAGATTATACTAGAGTAGGGTTAATTGCAAAGAACTGAAATTCCTCCTTCTGACCAAGCAGTTTCATGTTTTGAAAGCACATCTTGTGGCCACTTTTCGACTTTCAATGTGTTGTTCCATTCCTTGTTGTGTTGGACTTTGTCTTTAAACTCACAGAATGTTAAAATTTTGCAAATATATATGTAAAAGCTAAATTGTTATGTGATTATGTGATAATTGAATGAAGCCTACTCCTTAAATTGTGGTCGTTTGTCACTGACTAGACACGAGGGGCCTGCCAAGCTGCTCTGTCACTCTTCCTAAGTCCTAAAACTTGAGCATACCACAAGGTGAAGGAAAGCAGACTCTCTGTGTCTTTGCATCATCACATCAGAAATTCGAGTTATCTCTACAATACCAACCCTGATGGCAATGAAATTTCCATTAAAAATTCCTCACCTTTGGCAATATTTATTAAAAACATGTCAGGTTTCCTACTCTTACAGCAGTTTTGCTGATGTAAATTAATTGACCATCTCCATGGACAGTGTCACATGTCTGTTTGGACACTTGTGTCAGAGCTGTACCAGGAGTGTCCTCTGTGCACAGCAGCTTAACTGATGCCATGTTTGAGTACATGGTGCATTTAACTTAAAAATAAGGCTTATCTTGTACAGGAATACATGGCTGTAACATAAGCACATGCTATTATTTAATAAATAAAACCATACATTAAACACAGCACACTCAGAAGAGAAAGTATTTATAGATAATTACTGAATCATTGCACTCATCAAAAAAATCAATAAACATTGGTTCAACATAATTAATGGTTTAGGAGAGATCTCGATCAGAAAGGAATGCCCTTGCTTCAAGTAAACCAGTATAGCTCAAGTTAGGCAAAACCATTAAATTGTACTGCCTTATGTAAGAAATTATTAAAATCTCATCTGTGTAGATAGTTACAAGCAAAAGATGGTGCAACTCCAAAGAAAAAATTGGCAAGGAGCAGATATCACCTTCAAGGAGGTATGAGATGCAGATGGCCCATAATCACATTGCCCAAGCCATGTATCTGATCACAAAACCATCTCAACAGTTTGAAGACAGTTCCTCATTTTATCTGATTCTTTCAGGACTAGAAGAAGCAGGATTTATAGGGTCCTGCTTCCCCTTTAAAGCCTTTTGTCACTGTTACTGGACAGCAATTACATTTTTGTCAGTTAGCATCACCTCCAGCGATCATTTGCCTGCTGACCCTGGTGTTAGCACACAAACACAAAATTCTGTCCATAAATGGCTTAATTCTTGCAGTTAGGCCAGTAACCAGCTGTTCCAAATGGGGAAGATGGATATGTTTGAAGTAAGCCTAGTGAGGCTTTAAAATGAGTTCTGCCTTGAGAAACACTGTGCCCATGAATCTGTTTAGATACAGGTTCGTGCAGGCTGCCTCCTAGTCATAAACACACTTGAGAAAAGATCAGGGTAACTTTCTGCCTTGTTCCACAGTAACCTAATAAAAATAATGTTCCAATTTTTAAAGCAGCTTCTAGATAAGAATTTCAAGGATTTTCCCAATGATGATTGTTGTTTCAATGATGATTGTTTCACAAAGGGTGAAATAATGGTCTTAACTAGCTAAATGCTTGGAGTCAACTTTGGCCAGCCCTTGACCTTAACAGAACTGACGTGAGGGTTCATGTTGATTTTGGGAAGAAAGGAATATGTTGGGAACACTTGAGTCAAACTGACCTTGGCCAGACATGACAGCCTGTGCAATAGACTTTGTATTTTCCTCTCTTTCTGCAGATCTTGCATCAAACATTCACACCTGCATGCAGCATGTCCGCAACAAAAGCAAGAAAATCCTCAGCTTACTGATGTTTTCAAGCATACAGAATAAATAAGGCTGAAATTGAACTATATGTCTGAAGGACTGGCACCAGACTTTTCTGGGAAAGCTTAGATACTTCAATTCTACTTTTGGGAGGCTGAAATATTTTGAAAACTTTGACTGATGGTGTGTTGGAGGGTGATTTTTATTCTGCTGTAGTAAAATATACAATCATTAACATCTGAGAATACAAAAACTTAGAAATCCCCAAGAAACAGGGACTTCCCTCTTACTTAGAAATTTCTTAGAAGAATCTTTACAGCCCTCTCTATTACCATCTATCACTACCATTATATTAAAGCAAATTACGTTGAAAGCTGTTAAGAACAACTTACATAACAAAATAAAGCTTATGGAAATTGTGGGAGAGAACAGAAAAGATACCCTGCATGACTATAAAGTAATTTAATTCTTTTAGAGAGGAATCTGGGCATATCTGCTTTATGTGTGCACTGCAAACACTATATTAACTGTGGCAGTAGAAGTACATCAAACAAGAACCAGATACATCACAGATACTGTTCAGATTTTATATTAAATCTTGCAACAGGCTTTACATTATTGTTGTTTCAAAATCTCAGTGAGTTTTCTGGTCCTTGTCTTCAAGACTGTGCACATGTGATTAACAGCTCTGCATACTCAGGGAGCATGCAGATAAAACTTAGTTCTGCAACACTTTCAGGTCTGCCCATCAGCTTCCAGTTTCAGGTTGTATATCTCTAATAGACAATCATTGTCATTATTAGATGCAGCATGTATTGATTCTTTGAAAAGCATTAGAAGTGTGAGAGCAGCCATGCCAAACACCAAGATGTTCAGCATTTCACAATCAAGTACCTTTAAACATTCTGACATTATGTTGTGGTTTCTTTAGTCTCTCCAAGAAATTATTTCCTCACCCACAAGAGCAAAGCATGGATAGATTTTCACCTGAAACTTCGCATTGGATTTCCTTGTCGAAATTATTTCATCTTCATGGAGTTGCCAGTCAATAGCTTCCCTTTAATGCAATTAGGACTGCATCAAAGACTGGAAAAATGACAGCCAAGTGTGTCCCACTTTATCTGTTGCCAGGGCTTCAGCTGCAGAGCTTTCATTGTGAATTCCACATGTAGTCTCTCAGGAACCTGTAGCTGGTACAAGAAAAGGTTATTTCACATCTAAAGCTACTGTACTTGCATTTTATATCTCTTGCATATACACATGAATGAAGAGTCATAAACCCAATTAGATCAAAGAGGGCATATGCACATCCTTCAAGAGAGAAAGCTTAGTCCTGACAAGGTTATATGTTTTGACTTCAACTGTGTATATATTTATACAGGCACATGCATGTGTGTTCTGTCATCATATGGTATCACTGAATTCAGGACAGCTGAAGCTATAAGCTTATCCTTTCTGCATATTTATGTGACAGAAATGTGGAAGCTCTCCTCCGATTAAACAGAAGTTTCACAACAATCTTCATTTCTCTCCCACCCAGAGAGAAATGCTTTTGCATTTCATGATCAGTACTTCAACATATACAACTGGATCATCTCTCCTTCTTCCTAGGCTGGGATTTTTAACCCTATTTGGAGGTTGCATGCATCCATTTCTCCTGTATATGCCCAGAAAGGATGAGCCACAATTTTTCCTGAGCTTGTATGCACTATCCTGAGAACAGAAAGTCCTTACAGTTTTCTAGAGTATTTTTTAACCCCTTTAATCAGAAGCTGTCAATCAAAACCTTTTCTTCACTTAGAGTCTGCACTGTAACAAATGCTAACAAAATTCAGACACTAAGTCTGTTTCTAGGAGAATGAATTTTTGGATGAAATCGCCTCAGAATCTCAGGGAAATCTTGCGATGCTCAACCTGGGGCCACTTTGTGTCTGGTACAAAGCACCCATCCTCACATCATCACAAAGTAGGAGAGTGGAGAGTTCACTACATTCAGTATGCTTTTTTTTTTTTTTTTTAAGTAAATGAAGACACCACTAGAAGGCAACTAAGCAAAATTCTCTGCAGTGGAAGAAAGAGGTCAACTCTGTCGAATTCAGGGTGCAGATTTGCATCTGCAATGGTGAAAAATGTGGCTGAATATTTTCCTGATCTCATTTTTTATATGTGTTTATTAGATTTTATTTTACCAGCAAATTCATGCAAGTTTGATTTATATGTAATAATCCCCATATTTTTTTAATTACCTTGCCATAAAACCTGAATAACTCTCCCTACTTTGATCTCCAACACATTCTGGAGAATACTGCACCAGGCATGCCTAAATCAGTTAAGCCATGCACAGAGCTGTTCCTGCAGGGAAGCTTTCCCACATCAGAAGATTGTGTAATAAAACTTAACACAGCTCATTAATTTTCTCTCTTAACCAATGCATCTGACAAGAAGTGACTTTGAAAACCTAAAGGAATGACACAACTCTTATGCTTTGCGTGAAACATCTGTTTCCAGCTCCTTCGCTATTAAATTGACATCTTTTTATTTGAAAAGTTCCTTTTATTTCCCAACTTCCTGCAATTGGTAATGTATATATCCCAAAGAGCTTAAATTCACAGCTTTTAAAACTTGATTAACTAAATGCTGGGTTAGTCCTGTCCCAGAGGAAAAATGCCTCTTGCACAGACAGATTAAGTGGTACAGCTATGCTTTTTAATCAATTATTAAGAATTTGTTTATTCAGGCAATGTCAGATTTCATAAAGCATCAAAACAGACTTCAAATCCCAAAATAATGTAAACACCAGTGTGATTGCATATGAAAAATATTAGCATTCTTGGATCTGGAAAATCAATAGAAGGTGAGCATGTCATACTCGCTCTCTCACCCGTGAAGGCCACAGACAATATCAGGTTTCCAGCTATGAAGACCCACAATGCTACTTGCAAAAGCAGAAGTTGCAGAAGTCTTGCATGAGGAGTTAAGATGATTTTCAGCAGAAGCAAAACACCTTAATAATCCTGACTTTTCCTTTAAATTCCCATCATTTACCCCCATATTCCGATTAAATTGCTCCCTTAGATTTGCTCCTTTAGCACCCGGTAAATTGAGGAAAAGACAAAAATAAATATCATTGCAAACTTTTTTGAGATCATCTCATGTTATGTGCAGGTATCAAGCACAGTTAAATCCTGGAAGCTGATTCAATTCCAGTCTGTTGAACAAGATGAATGCATTTAATTGCACCTTGTGTTTGTGTGGAAGCTAAGCATTGTTTGGTAACTCTGGTAAATCAGCTACACCCTACCAGCTAATGCAATTTTAAGACCTTTGAACTTGTTCGTACACCCCTACACCTTCAAAAAGCTTTACTCTTCAGCATAATTTAGCAAGGAAGATTTAGCAGTGAAAAACTTCAATAAAATGTTTGAGAATATTTAATTTTAGAAAATTAGAGGAAAAACAGGTTCATTTTTCGTATTATTACTTCCTCCTGGTGTCTCAAATGCTCTGAAAAGATGCATTTTATTTCTAAATTATCCAAAGGTTGTCAATAAAGAGCCAGCCCTGGAAGTCACCTAATCTTCAGACATAATTTTGGAATAGATTAATTGGGCAGCACCCTGAAGTCACACCTGACTTGGTGGGACTATATAAGTGTACAAAGTGCACACAGGAGCCTTTGCTGGATGGGGTTCTAAAACAGAATCAAGTGGGGAACAGGTTGTTTACCAAGAGGGAGCTTTTCCTCCTCTTCCTTTTTTCTAGGCTGTGCCATCCATCAGCTTTACATGGAGTTTAAATCCTAGCCCGACGCTCGGCTGCTGCCTTTGAGCCCGGAGGTTGCTCACTCTCGCAGTTTGGTTCCTGGGGTAGAATAAGTTTTGCCAGAACTACTCTCAACCCCTGTCAGTCCCAAGTGTGGGCTTTTTCTCACACACACTGCACAGACAAGCTGCACTCGAAGGAGTAGGTCAGCAGGACTCTTTGCTGCATTTACACACTGGTGTAGGCAGTGCCCACTACCAAATAAAGCGTGAAGCTTGTACCAGACTGACAATTAATGCTGTCATTTTACAGCCCCAGTTCAGTAAAATGCACAGCCAGAAAAACAAAAAGAAGGAATGGGAGGAAAAATATGTCCCTTCTAACATTGCCAAGCTATGCAGTACGTGGGAAAATAAGGCAGTAGGAGTCCAAGATGAACACAGCACGCGTAATTTATAGGATCAGAGGAACTGAGCAAACAAAGTGAGCCAGAGATTTTTGACATGTATGGGGAAGACTGCACTCTTTAACCCATGCAGTTTATTTATTTTGGAAAACAAGAAGTTGGCTGAAAGGTACATTATAATATGAATCAATCCTGATATTTGCACTTTGGTACCAGCTTGGTACATCAGTGGCACATTTTAAAACATGGCTTAAACAGACGGTCAGGTATAAACTTGAATCTGGCAGGAGGGTGTGGACCACCTGCTCTCTCCCAGCCTGCTTTGCTCTGATAATTCTTCTCACCAGAGCTCAGAGTATTTTCCTTTTATTTTCACATACAAGTGATAGCCAACTTTGCTAATCCTACATGTTCCATACGAGAATCTTAACAGGGTGGAACGTGAGGGTGACTCAGCTGAGGAGCTGTTGAAAAGCAGGTCTGGGCTGCTATGTAGCCACATCCCAGGACATCTGGGTGTATGGTGGCAGCTATAGCCACTTGTTCTGTCCCACAGAGAAGATTCAGGTTGCCCAGAAGTATCCATACCAGCCAAAAATAATTTATGTACTTTGGGAGTCCCATCTTAACTGCCTAAACACTTCAAGGATGCTACAGATCAGCTACCTTCTCCCTGTGAAGTAGGTGATTAACATGGCTGTATTATGAGTGCAGAAATAAGTGACTTACCCATGTTCACATGGGAAGACCATGGCCAAACTGGTAATAAGATCCAGATTTTCTGCCTCCCACTCTGCTACACCACAGAAATGTGACATATTTCCACAAGCTGTGCACTAGAAGACAGGGGAAAGAGACAGGGAGAAGTCAGACAGGAAATCACCAGGTAGTGTTTGGTAATACAAATCTCTTCTGCTGTGGTGGTTTCGTGTTTGCAATTATTAAGGAAAACAAAGGAACTGTCCAAACTTTCCAGGAAAAATTTCCATATAGGAGGTCTGAGGAAAGAGGTTCAAAATCCAGATGAAATCTTTCATTCTTTGCCTTATTTTTCCTCCCATATAAAAAAGATAGAAATTGCAATTCTGAGAAATAGAGGGGAGAGGGAAGTAAAGCTGAATCATGTTTAATAAAAAGGTTTATAGCCATTCCTAGCAGGATTCTATCCAGCTGGCACATCACACTCCTATCAGAAGCTGCACTCAGTGAATTAGATGGTGTATTATTGCTCCAGCAATATCGCCTGCAGACCTATTTAACCTCAATGTAGGAACTCCATTTTCCCCCTAGTAAATCTAGGCCACCAGAAAGTATCATGTAATTAAATTTAGTTTAGATTTAGTTTAGATTTAGTTAGATTAAATTTAGTTTCACGTGTTCTGCTTCTACCTGATATTCCAGCCTGAACTGGACCCAGTCTGGTCATTCATAACAGAAGAAAGTAAAACTATCCAAGTAAATACTGGCTGACATGACTGATGCTGAGGAGAATAAAAGATGGAGAACAACACTGGAGAAATTGGCACCATGCAAAAATACAGCCTAAAATTTACACCTAGTTTTTTCTTTTTTCTTCACAAACATATCAAATATAACTCTGTAGCATGTAGAACTGGGTGCAAGCCCTGTGCAAGAGCTGAGAGAAAAGAAATTGATGTTCCAGTCTCCTTTTTACCATGTCTTCACATTTCTCTCACCACTAGCCATTTTCTTTCTCTCCTGTTTCATCATTTTTCTCCTCCACTAGAGCAGAACTTCAAAACATGCAATACTGTGTTCTTTCAGTGTGTTTTAAAGCCCCACAGTAGAAAACCTTCAGCAGTA
Organism: Polioptila caerulea; assembly: GCA_013397295.1. NCBI lineage: Eukaryota > Metazoa > Chordata > Aves > Passeriformes > Certhiidae > Polioptila > Polioptila caerulea. Next base: position 399,369 of record VYXF01012757.1, on the reverse strand, counting down.
TTCATAAAGCCTCACTTATTGAACCTTTGGATTTCATTCCTATCCAAGATATATAAAAAAAGCACAAGTGTTCTGACACAAACAAACTACAGATGATAAAACGCATAACTTACATGACTTATGAAAAACCACATTAATGTAAAGTGGGACTATACAGAATATACAGAACAAGATCAACTGACAGGTCAGGAATTATGACACAAAGCAAGCATATGCAAATTGGGAGTCACTCCTCAGTGAATGTCAGGAAGAATAATTAGTTCCAGCACAAAGTTGTCCAACAGGTCTGAGCTTATTGGAGAAATAACTTTATTACAGGGCAACATGCATGACTTGGGCAAATTTCTGCATTTACAAATGAAACGAGACCGGCTTTGAGATCCACACGAATGGAGAGGTTTGAAAAATTGCCAATAATATGTACAGCTGATGCCAAGTTATTCTGGAATCCATATATCTGCCAAATCAGTTGCATATACTGCGAATTAACCCGGTGATACAGGAAGAGAGGCAGGAAAGCTGTGCCTAAGATGTGGGTGCCATTGGAATTTTGCAGCTGCACTTGAGCTTTAATTGGAACCAGTGGCCATCACTCACCCATCACAGGCCAATCACACCCCCATTCCACTCATATCCTGCACCCATCCCACACACATCCTGCACCCATCCCACACACATCCTGCACCCATCCCACACACACATCC
>VYXF01012757.1:363623-398365 GCA_013397295.1 Polioptila caerulea | reverse complement strand
CACACACATCCTGCACCCATCCCACACACACATCCTTCACCCATCCCACACACATCCCACACCCATCCCACGCCCACCCTGCACCCATCCCACGCCCACCCTGCTCTGATCACTCCCCAGTCACCCTCCAATCACGGGCCCATCACATACCCATAGCATCACAAATCACCCTCTAAACAGGCTCCTATCGTGCAGCTTTGGAAGGCCTGTGGTGGTGCAAGGTCCCTTAGGCTACAGGTCTAAGGATGATCATCACCAGAACATGAAATTCCAGTTAACAATCCAGTGGCAAAAACTTAACTCCATTTCACTGTATAACTGTTTTATTTCCTACATGCTTATGCAAATGCAAAGTTAACTTCTCTTGAGAGTTGTGTGTTCTTTTCTAGACTCACATTTCAAGTTCATCACGACCAACAAATATTAATAAACATCTTAAGCTGCTCCAAGCAAACAGCTCTCGGTTCTTTTATAGGGCTAAATTACATAAATTAACAGGAAGATGGAAGAAGCAATGGTCATTAAATGTTTTTAATGTGTTTGTTTTGCAGTAAAGCACAACAGCTTGTAAAACTGTTTTTATAGTTTTTGTGGTAACAAAAATCAGGAAGAATTTTAGTGCAGCCGATTCTCTCAGAGCGGTTAGAAAAGCGCCATCACTTGAACTCTTTCATTGACCCTTTCTGCTAAGAAAAGTAGCAGCAGATCTATGTCCTCCTAAGAATAAAATGCCTGAGACAACCATTAAAGTATCCACGGTCAGATAAATTTTGGGTTCCATCTGGTGTTTCCATTCGCACCCATGAAAAGCGAACACACGCTAAATGCTGACATTTTGACTGGATGTTTTTCACAGCCACCAAGTGCAGAAGTGTAGAGCTCATAGGCATCAAGGAGCTAAACTGACTGTCTACATACATTGGAGGTATCATTTCTCCTTGGGACTGTTGTCACACTTGAGTTCTCTTCCACACATCTCTGAAATCTTAGACAAATCACATAATCATCTCTGAACTCAATTTCACTTTTATAAACTATGGGTAGTACTTTCCAGTTTTGAATGTTATAAACTGATATTCTGGAAGAAGATATTTGTTTTGGCTTTCAAATTTCTCTTCAAGGAATTAAACTCTACAGCTTATTAGAGGCATGTGTACAATTACCCTCTTCTGGAATCAATCTGCACATTTGCTTACAAGCTCAGAACACTCCCATCAGTATAATTTTTACACCGGAGTGTCCTCTTTTTTTGTTTGGGTTTTTGGTATGTTTTAGAATATTCACCTTAACAGGAACAGAGCCATTCTGCCTTCCTTTTCTTCTACATCCATACATTTAGCTGTTGGTTTAGCTGAGTGGGAAGTCCTGGGAAAGTAAAAAATGTGAGAGATTTGAGAAAATAATGAAACCAGAATAGGGACAATGAGCTAAAGTTGGGAGTAGGACTAGAAACCATGTAGAATAAATTACTATATTTTAAAAATTACCTTTAACTACATCTAAAATGTGGTGTTCTGAAATCTGACAGGAGCAGTCTTTTTACTCTCTTGTCGCTAGACCTCCTATGGTCCATTCACAAAGGAATATCCTCTACCCACAGAGACCTGCAGTTCAGTTTGGGTTAAAACCCTCAAGGCATGTCACACCAACTCCTGTTTCCTCAGGTCCAGGGCTGGAAAAATCACTTACTCCAAACAGGCAAAAAAAAATCTTTCCCTGTAAACAACAGACGTGAAGAAGCTTCTACAGAATATAAAATTTAATAAGAATGTACAATACTGTGAGTGCTAAAAATAAATAACTCTTCAAGCATGATGAGAGCTATCACCAACAGGCCAATGCTCAATATCTACCAGGCTGTGGCAGAGCTAATACAGCAACAGATATGGCTGTTGTAGGACATTTATGTTGTTTTCAGAAGCAGAAACCCTGGTGCATCCAAGAGGGGATTGAAAATATCCCTTCTTCCAACTTATTTTGCCAAGCAAGCCCTTGCACTCAAACTTTTCGTGTTGGGACACAGGAAAACCCCACCCTACCCAAGAGTTTTTCAAAGCTGTCCCCTGAAGTGTCACCCACACAAACTCCTATTTGTCATCCTTGTGTTCTGTCTCCTTTTACTGGCTCTAGCCCGCAACTTTCTGCTCATAAAAAGTTGCAGTTTTCAGGATTTCCAAAGCTTTTCTCCTCAGTTTGCTTCTCTCTGGTTTAGGATCTGCTAGGAAACATGAATGTTTCATACTCAGGGTTTTGTTAACAATTGTGGGCATTATTTCACTTCATTATTTTTACAGAAAACAGTGACAGCAGTAAATATGGTGTGACAGCTGAAATGATGAGAATTACCATCCTGAAAGAGAGCTCTGTAAGGCTTATAAAGCCCACAGTTTTTTAAAGAAAAATTGGTTTTCACTTTGGGCGTCTTAGGATCACAGGGTAAATTACTTTGAGTAATAAAAGAGTATGAGACAAGCTGAATCTTTGAGCTTGTGCTCTCCAGCTGACTTTTACTTGAGAGGGATGTTCAGAAACTGGGAATAGCACACAAAAGGGTTACAGGAATGGGGCTGTGGCTGGAAAACCTGTCTTTTCCTGAAAGACTCTATAGATTCAAACTTATCCAGGGTAATTTGAATGCTTGACTTGATCATAGTTTATGAGCTCATCCATGCCAAAAATATTTCTCATCTTATAAATCATCAAGTCTGCTTTAAGCTTGGAGACAGGGATATGAAAAAGTCCAATGGCTAGAGCACAAAAAAAATCAGACTGAAAATAATGTGAAGTCTTAGGTAAGTAAATTAGCATTAAAATAGTCTATTTGACATAATATATTCCTGTCACTTGAAAACTTAATAGCAAAACCTAATGTCTTCTTAAAATAATAAGGTTTGGTTGATGTGAGAATATCTGGCAGGAGCAGTTGTGTCACTGTTAGGATCTGTCCTCTCTCTTGAAATCCAGGAATCTACACAAGAGCCACAGTCTTGTGAGGATATTTTCACACCTTTAATAGTAATTGTCCACTCATGTACAACTTCAAATTGTTATTACTTGTCAAAATCAGAGAAGTCTCTTGTTGCACAGGACAAAATAAAGTGATACCTCTCAATAACCTGCAGCTGCAGACTCCTGCCCTTGCAAAGTCCATGAGCCTCTCAGTAACTTCATAGCTTTCTCAGTTGGATTAGAACCTAAAATGTGAGGGATCTTGTCTGGCAAAGCTGACTTTGCTAATCAATAATTTTCTGTCCCTGGCTTTACACTTCTTAAGACTAATCAGGAATATAAGGTAGGAGTCCAGTGCAAGAGCCAAGGAAAAAGCCCAGGAAAAGCCAGGATCATTCAACTTAAAAAAAAAAAGTCCAGAATATCTCCCACTGACCACCCGTGAATCACAACATTTTAAAATCAAGTATTTTCTGAAAATTGTTGTTACATAAGAAAAACCAAAAACTGGGCTACTGCCTTATGACATATGCTTTGCTCATATAATTCAGCAAGTACAGTTTGTTCTCATGTGTAATACTTTCTAAAGTATTGGGAAATGTGCATAGTACATTTTCTAAAACATAAATAATTATCTTAGAAGTCACTACTGAATTCTGCTCTAAACCCTTTAACTGAAATATATTGCCATATTTGTGGGCAAAATTGGGGTATCACATCAAATTCCCAAATTTCTTATGCACAAGTATTTCACTTAACTTTGGTGAAAATAAAATTGGTGGACACTCTCTGTGTCAAGATTATGAGTACTTGATGAATCATTGCCCTTGTGGGTGACTCTGCCCCAGAAAGATGTACATTTTTTTTCTCCATTTTTTCAGCCAAAATGAACTAGCTGGATTTTTCTGGGGCACTTTGTAGTGACATTCTAGAGCTCCTTTATCATGACTTTTATAACGAGTCATTTGCACACTGGAATGACACTTAAATGCGTCTCCATCTATACTGTATATAAATTGAATAAATAGTATATAATTTGCTTCAAAAACACTGCCATCTTGAAGATAATAGAATGTGATTAAAATTTATCCCCTTCTGGCTCTCTTCCCATTGAAGAATTACAGTTTCCCCTGGTAACTCTAACCTGCAAGAACTTAAAAATATTGTGGGTTTGCCAAGAAGAACGCGACTAAAATAACACCACCAAATCATTAATAACTCATGTGTAGTTAAATTTTTGGAGATTTTTAGTACCATCCAAGACAGGCACCATCCAGGTCCTTGTTGATTTTAGACCATGATTTGAACATATGAAAATATATTAAATATTTCAGCTATATAATTCTCTAGAGCAATTAAAGTATAAAAGTTCTGGAACTGCACTAATAAAATTTTAACTAGACAATAAATCTCAGGCTGTGGGGGACCATCAAAAGATGTTTATTGCTCTGTTCTTGCCTTTAACTTAAGGATGATTACAAATTCACTTAATTAATATTGTGGTTACATGTAAAACATGTAAAAGCAACACTGAAGTTCTTGATAGGTAGGTGGCTGTTCAATTTTCTCCAAGACATTGCTTAGAAAAAAAGACTCCTCTTTACTGAAGTTTTGTGTTTTACAAGCAAATCCAAGTGTTTTTTAAACAATAGTTACAATTTCCTAGACATATACAATTTCCTAACGGGAAAATAACTCTTGATACAATAGTAGTCAGAGCCTACTACTTGTTTAATATCTCCTTTTAGAATTCTCATAACTAGATAAAAAAGTCACAAGAAAAATGCAGCTTTCATTAAACAAGCTGCAAAATAGCCATCCCTGAGAAGCCACTGGGGCACTTTTGTAATCAAATAACACTCTACATTACTAATGCATATTTCTGACTTTCCTACTTTTCTCTGAAGGAAACTGCTCACTACTAAAATATAGCTTTTAATTTGTGGAGGGTAAAAATTTAGTACTTAATAAGCATACTTACCAAAGACTTTTAAAAAATTAATAGAAACCAAATAAATCTTGGCTATTAAAAAAAAAAAATCTGACACACAGGTTGAGTTATACTAGCCAGCACAAGTACACACTAAGATTCCAGATGTGCTATTTTCCTGTACACTGACAGCTATCAAACCCACCCCTGCAATAAAAAAGCCCTGAAATGGGTTTTTAATCAGGTCTAGATTTCCATTAGCCCATGAGGACTGATGTCTGTGTGTTGTGGTTTTTATTCTTTACAGCACATGCCATTGCTCTTAATATGTGGGGAACACATATTAAGTCTAAACCTTTTTTCAGTAACCTCCTGAAATGGATTTTTTTCATATCTAAATTGAAGCCAAATAAACGTTATTAACAGCTGTATTTTTACAAAGTATTTGAAGGAAGGGTTAAACTCAGGATTGCTCAATTAACATTTCCCAGGCACCACATAAGGCCAGAATGGTCGATGGTTGGACAATGTTAAAAAGGCTCTGAAGTATGAAAAAATGTCAAGGGAATTCAAATAACATGACAAGTTTCAATAGAAATAAAATAAACTCCAATTTTTCTCTTTGAAAAACACTCATAGGCTGGCTTTGTATTAATTCCCATCTTCCTGGAAACTGTTAGATACCTATCAATTTCTTCTTATGTATTTATTGTAAACATTGGTACAAGATGTTCTGACTGTTTCCAGGAAAATCCTGTTAGTTACAGTTGTACAGAATCAATTTCACATAAAAATCATACAACACACTTACAGACAAAAAGAAATCTGTAGGCATCTAGTGCAATGAACAAATCACTGTGGTTTAAATCCTTTGCAAAACTTCAGCAGAACAATTGGCATCAGTAAAAATACTGCAAATTAAAGATATTAGAAGAAGCTGTTTAGGAAAAAAACATTTAACCACAGTAAAAAGGCTAACAGAAAAAAATAAATTATTTTTATTGTTTGTGTCCTAAAAGGACGTAATTTAGCTCCGTCACATCACACAGACCAGTATTTGAATTCATTAAGAAGCTGGCATGTTTCCTTACTTTGAGTAGATGTTGAGAATGTGACATTTTATACCTTTAAAGTGCGAAGATCATTTGCAATTACTGCCAAATTAATATCCCGACGCATGAAAAAATGGTCAGCTGCATGAAGCTTCTAAATCAGCCTGCCTTCTGCCTTCCCCATCTAAATGCAAATAACTAATCCTCCAAAAGGCAAACCCAAAATATTTAATAAAATCCTTACTTAAAATGTCAGTATAAAGGCATGGAATCAAGAGCAAAGTTTAAATTGTCTGTCAGCAATTTCAACACAGCCTTTACTTTGAGGTGGCAATGGAGAGACGTGAATGTTTGGTGTGGAGAAGGGACTCTATTTTGCCATGTTAGATGAGTCATTCTACTTTTTTCTTCAGTCCATCTTTGTAGTTCATACTGGACTGAAGTGACAATATAATTTCATCTCCTTTTCCTAATCTATGTCAGTGCTTAGTTTTTGCCATAAGGACCAGCAGCCATGTTTTCAGAGCCGTGTACTAAACCTAATTCAAAGCCCAAACAGGAAATCCTGGCCCAGTTGTCTTCATTAAGTTTTTCAGGCCTGCTTTTTCCCCTCCTGCAAAAGGCAATGAATAAGCTGTGATACTGCCCACGTATTTGCCCATCAATTCACCTTTCTCCACAGCTGGAGACATTCTGCTGTGAGCAGGGTAATTCAGAGCATGGGACCAGAAGAGCAGAGCATGAGCATCTTCTCCTTTGTGCAGGTACTGCATGTGTGGCACTGCCCCATGCTGTGAAATATAAGCAGAATTCCAATTGAGATAAATGAGGAGGTCTGTTTAAGAGTCAAAGCAGGCAAACCTTCCCTTGTGGAAATTATTCTCGGATTCTCATAGAGCAACAATGACTTGCACTGGCTGAAAAGCCATCTGAGGAGGACCTTCTTGCTCCTCTTTCAACTTCACGCCTGCTCACAGCAAAAGCTCAAGTCCTGAAAATATCAGAGCCATGATTTGCACACCCCGTCTCAGCTCTGAGAGGTGAAGCTTTCCAAGAAACAAGGACCCAACAGCAGCAACCCAACTCTGTAGCCAGCAGCCTCATCCAAGAAAGAGACACCTGTGCCATCACTAACCTGAGCAACCAAAAGGTAGAAGCAAAAGAACAGGACCAGCTACTCTGGCCCTGCCTTTGTGTGCAGGAGGTTTTGCACCCTGGGCCTAATGCCTGGAGTCCCACTGTGCTCCTGGGATTCTCAGGGAGCTTCTCCAAGCTCAGAGGAGGCAGGAATCAGTCGTGCATCTCCCTCATTGTCTCACTTGCCACAATCCAGACAAAATTCACATCACAGCAAACAATCCACATTCACAACATGAGATGGGATTCCTTCAAGTTTTCTTTCACCGCAATGTTGCTTGAGTTTTAGTCAGATCCACACCTGAAGGTTTCTGTAAAGTGATGGAATACCATAGAAAGACTTCTAATATCCATGCTCACACCAAATGAGTTCATGATGTTTTATGTTTTTTTAGAGAAAAGAATATCAAAAGGATTAATAATGTTGCTACCACAGAGCTTTAGAAATAGTTGGTAGCGCAGGATCAGAGACTTAGGAAGTGGATTTGGAATATGCAGAACAGACTATGAGGATTTTCTTTTGGTAAATAGCAGTCTGCATGAATACTAAATCAAGTGGGAACTTCATTTATCTTCTAGTGATTTTTTTAAGGCTTTTCTAAAGTATTTTTAATAAAAGTCATACAAGCTAAAGTTGAAATACTGGCCTTAAAATCTATCAGTTAATCTATGTGCAGTTCTTACAGAGACTGGAATTACTTCTTGCCATTTTCCTAATATTCTTAATTTTTTGCTTGCTTGCAAAACTAAATTTGTCTTACTTGATCCTGGAGTTTAAATAAGCTAGAGTTATCAAAATAAGAAGAATCAGAGCGAGACTAAAATTTATAGTATTATCCAAGGGAATATTTTCCCTTGTACAATATTTTATTTTAAACAAACAAAACCACTGAGAAATGTGAAAATATCAAACCACTGAAACACAAGCAAGCTGAACTTCTCCTGGGAATTTTGTACTGCTTGGGAAATGTATGTTAGCAGTAAAGACCCTGGACTGAGCTGGGCTGCATACTTTGTGACAGGATGGAAGAGAGGAGATGCAAGGAGAGGAGACTCGAGGAGAGGAGACTCGAGGAGAGGAGACTCGAGGAGAGGAGACTCGAGGAGAGGAGACTCGAGGAGAGGAGACTCGAGGAGAGGAGACTCGAGGAGAGGAGACTCGAGGAGAGGAGACTCGAGGAGAGGANGAGAGGAGAGGAGAGGAGAGGAGAGGAGAGGAGCATCTCGAGAAATGATACCTCAGCCCTGTGAGGTGATACCTGAATCACTACCTCAAGGATGTGCTCTCTCTTCACTGACATTATGGGAAGGGGAGGATGAGTATAAGTCTCAGGCATTACAGGTAAATTAATAACAGTGAATAGCTGTTGTCCTGAATATCCAAAAAGCCATGGACTTAATGAAGAAACAGTTTCTCCTGAGAACATAGCATGGCCACCCCAGGCTCTCCTTCCCGAGCCCACTGAAGTGCATGCACACTAAGCGAATAGAACAGGCTAAATACCCTCAGCCACAAGCAAAAACAGGCATAGAGGAATCACTAAGATCAGTAACAACAAGCATTTAAAAATTTTTTTAGTATGGATCCTGAAACCCCAAATAAACAGTACAGTACAGTATTTAGTTCCTGAGAGTCCACTGCACAGACATTACCTTTAGAGTAGGACAGAGTAAATCTGTTTAGGCTACAGCCTCCTGAGGCACCTCATGATAAAACTCTCTCAAGATGATTTTCTTGCCTTCAGCCAGCAGTCCTTTGGTCAGTATAGTAAGGGGATAGCAAGGCCTCTTCAGAGTAACTCTGTCAGGTACATGGCTCCTCTGTTAGATCAGCTCTTTTCTTCCGCACTTTCAACTTCCACTCTTCCACACTTTTCTTTCCACACTTTTCTTCAACAAAGCAAGACCATCAAGTTTCCTGTCCAACAAAAGAGGACTGTGAAGCTGCCAGAGGAGAACTGCTACTTGGAAAGCATTTACTTTTGCAAATACAGCACCTGGAGTAAATCAAGGAGTGGTCTTGCAGCCATTCATCAGGACAGATTTCTCTTTCTGAAATTCATCTCCAGTACTTTGGTATTGAATGTAATTTCTGACACACACCTAATTCTTTTTTGCTTTGTTTACAGAAAAGTTGCTTTCCTGTTAGTGTGGTGTGCCTGGGAGAGGAATGGATGCATTTGTGCACCTGCATTTACCTTTTGCCAAGGGCTTTGAGATGGAGCAGATTGGGAAGGCACTAGAAAAATTGATACACTGTGGCTAAGTCAGAGCAAAAGGAAAACAGGCTGCCTAGGTACTGAACTTTCAATTTAAACCACAAAGGTAGATGGCAAGCACTAATTCAAGAACAGGTGGCTTTTTGCTCATAATATTTTATGGCTTTCATTGCTTTACAGTGGAATGAGCTAACCCACAGCTCCCCTCTTGACCTACCCAACATCCTCAAGTTTAGTGAAAAACAGGTGTTTGGTATCTTGGCTTTCCCTGAGCATTCCCACAACCCAGGGGCTTCTTTAGCAGTCTCAAAAGCCTCTTCCTTTCACTTCAGAATTGAAGGCAAATAGCAGAGTGTGTATAGAGTAATGGGTACACACACAGTAACCAAAATTTTTATCCACAAAATGAATACTTGTCTTTTATATCCTGCACAAGTAAAATGCAATTAAAGGACAACAGTTCAAAAACTCAGAAAAATATCATGGCAATGTTTTTAAAATTGTCCAATCAATAGTGAGCCTGGGGCTGCTGGGTATCACTATTCACGAAAAATGCTGAGTATATCCACTCCTGGTACAAGGCTTCAGTTAAAATCTTCATTCCAAACTTGAAAATTCTGATGCCAATTTGAACAATAATGTTGCAGCTTGCAACATTTTGTATCCCTCCAATTTAGCTGTTTATTGATATAGTTAGTATTAATAATGTCTCTTGTAGGAACTTTGAGTCTTGCTGCAAGACAAAGCCAAACAACAAGAAAGATCCAGTTTTAATGAAAAGAGTGGTACTGTTAATGCTAAGGGGGTTAGGGGGGGAAAAAAAGGAAAAAGAAAACAAAAAAAACAGCAGTAATTTGATTCAAAATCTAACAAGCTGGTCATATCACAGAGTAAGGGTCCCATGGAATGACTCTCAGTAGCCAGGGTTTCCATTCTCACCTGTGGTGAAAATGTGTAAAGAGAGTACTCTTTATAAAATTACCTGTCAAATCAACATGGAAAAGATCTTTTCTGAGAAGTACAGAACATTTTCAAAAGTCAGTCATTTGTAATTTGAATAAATGGATGGATAGATAGATAGATAGATAGATAGATAGATAGATAGATAGACAGACAGACAGACAGATAGATAGATAGATAGATAGATAGATAGATAGATAGATAGATAGATAGATAGATAGATAGACAGACCGACCAGGAGGTAGAGAACTTGTGGAAACTATATCCTGCTCAGCAAGACAATTTTGATACATATGATGCATATTCCATGCAGATAAAGCTATTATCAATTCAACCTAGTACTTAATAGGTACTAAAGAGGGGCTGTTCACCTGAAGTGCCTATGATTTCCACATACAATACACATATATAAACATGGTTGCAGAATGACATGCCTACCACTCTGTGAAATTGGTAATTTTTGCAAAGCGTTTTATTGGACTCATTACATTCAGTTTACAAACAATGGGTGACTTGAGAATATTGTAAAACATCTGCCTTCTTGTGTTGCATTGGTCTGTAGGGGTCTGTAATTTGCTTTTTTTTTTCAACCTTAAATGTTCAAGAATAATGGAAGGGCAAGCCAAGTAATATTAAAAAATCTCAAACAAAATAAAAGCTGAAAAATGTATAAACATAAAACAGATCTGTGAAGCTGACTTGAAATATTTCAGATTAACTGGCCAGTTGATTAATGAAGCCAGAAGGAAAAAGTCCAGATCAAGTTTAACATTATGCGTGTGTGCACATGCAGACACTTGTGTGTGTGTGTTTCATGGAGTTCAAGTAACTCACATTTATACATTCTGATTTCTCTTGCCCTCATCAGTAGCCTACATCTTGCTAATTTACAATTGATTTATTTTACTCACATGAAAGTTTAGAGTTTCTGTTTCAGTGTTTAATTGGGGTGGGACAGTAGTTCAAACTGTTTTGCCAAGAGATTTAAGTGACAGTCCCATGTCATAGGGGCATGGGAAAATGTCATAAATACCTGCAGAAAAAAAAAACACCAGACCACAATTTTACTGAAATTCTTAAAGTATTAAAGGTCATCAGAAAAGCCATAATAACAGTCTCACTAAAAACAAAATATGAGGAATAAGCAAGAAGCTGTTTGCTCCAGAAATGACAAGTCTATAATACATTAGCAGACTAAGGGAACCCTCACTGTAACGTGAAATCATGCAATAAAAACTGTCACTGCCATCACTATTCCACAGATAAACACGGGCACACTGGTGCATGTGGGGCTGGAAGCTGAGGAACAATGTGAATGACAACATTCCAGTGTTTGTGTTTGACAGGCTGTTTTTGGCAGTGTCCATGCACGTAATGCAAGAAATAAGTGAATGGACCTATTTGTGAGAGCCAGAGGAGGAAAAAATGCAGCAGGGAAATTGGTGTCTTAGGCTGAGACTCAGAAGAGCTCATTAAATTAGTATGGATATCTCAAAACTTCCCTAAAAGTTTCCCAGGGAACCTGCAATGAGAAATAAAGATTCAAAATCTTTTTACATTATTTTCTCATACTTTTGGTATAAACATGACCATAGACCTTTGGTTCAGACAATGAGCAAATGCTTGTGACAATAGATAGGAAAAAGGATAAAAATGTCTGGAAGGAAAAAAAGAAAGAGTACAGGAAAATAGGTACTATTTTAAATTTACTAATAAAACGTAGGTGCTAGAAAGTATCGTCTTCTCCTTTAAATTAAATGTTCATTTTGAGGTCCCTAAAACAAAATATGATGAGGGATAGGGCACACTCTACAGATGAGCTCCTGGGGAACTTTCTACACAGCACTAGGCAGGAATAGAGATGTCTGTGTGAGATATCAGAAACTGCTTGAACAGGGACTCATGGAAACCACATGGGGCTCAGCAAGGTGCATCTCATTTTTAGGATACATATTCCCCATAAATGAGCTATGGAAAGTCAGAGGAACAGCAAGAGTAAAGAAGGGCTTGAAATTATGATGCCAAAATATATATAGAGAAAAACAGAAATGTGAGGAAATCTGCAGTTCCAAAAAGGAGCTGAGAATAAGGATTGACATCTTTTCTTACCAGATTCAAACTTAAAGGCTTTCTAGATGCTTCTACAAAACAAAATAACCCCGCTCCTCTACTTAGAAGAGCTTTATGAGGCAGAGGAGTAGAATGTTAACACTTCATTTTCTGGTACCAATCTAATAAAAATGCCTCACTTTAAAATATGTCCACCTTAAAGTCACAAATCAAGCAGTATAGTATATTTCTTGCAAATATTTGTAATTACCATGAAGAAGTACAGGAGCCTTAAGAATGCAAAACAAAAAGAGGTCCTGAAGTAAAGCCTATTGACACTACCTCATACTTCACTGCTGCAGACACAAGGGTACAACACGCAGTAAAACTTCCTGCACGTGTCCAAGCTCAAGTCCTGATGAGCCGAAGAGAATAAACAAGGCCAGAAAAGTGATGTCTCAGAATTCAAACCTCTGGGTTAAAAGGCTTTCACAGTGCTTTCAAATCGATCTACCAGGAGACAGTTTTCTTCCATTAAGGACGTATTAAAAAAAAAAAACAACCATTTCTGGAGCTGCTGTAGCTAGGTCAAGCACAGCCAACTCGCTATTCTTTTTTTTAATGACCTCCTGATCGTTATACAATCTTGACTAATTTCTGCAATTAGAGAGGCTCATTTTCAGAGACCAAGATGCTAATGTTCTTGAATTAGTTTTTATGGTTTGGGGCTTTTAATTTGAGATTTAAAAACCATCATAGCTCACAAAAAATCAAATAAACTGCAGCTAATGAAATTCACAGAAGTGGAGTGTTCACAGAACATTTCTCACTAGCTTTCCTGGATGATTTATTGACAGCTGGTTGTAAAAACAATTTTATTAAAGGTCATAATGTTTGGTTAGGAAAAAAAAAGTTTAATTTATGGTGTAATTAGCCTTCCTGCAATCGGCATGATGCCAGACCCATCACTTACGAACTTTGGCTGAAATAAGCTCGGTGGTTTTAATTATATCTTTGAGAATGTGTTCAAAGGCAAGACCACAGTGCTGTGGTGTTACTTTCTTTCTATAACCCCTTTATGGACATCACAATGGCCTCAGGAATAGATTTACTTGCACCCATTGACAGTTCCCCATGGTACAGCCCTACCCGAGGAGCACAGGAAAGCCCCCACTCCTCGGAGGAAGCTTTTTGGAATCTTCTCTCTATCCAAGCCTGCTATGAGTGGCTGGGATAGTTTGAGATGTGCAAGAACTACCAGGCTTTCTAAGCTATCACAGCTTTTTAAAATGTCCTTGAAATGTCCTCTTTGCCCTGCCTGAAGGGAGGCACTGTTGCTCTTCTGGAAAGCAAGGACTTCCATCAAGGTATGACCCACATGTTTTCTCATGTTTCTCCATTTTATCCCTCAGCTTCCAGAGATGTTTTGCTTTTATTTATTCCTGATTCACAACATTAAATTTGTGGGGGGAAAAAAAAGAAAGAAATTATATGAGATTAAGGGGGAGCCCCATGTAGGTCTCCAGTAAATCCAGAGCCTTTCCCAGGTGGGGTTAAACTGTTCAGCAGGAACAGGACCACGGATAATCACTAAGTACTCAGACACAAAATGCCACTTAGCAATTATCAACCTGGCCATGAATTTTTATTTCCACTCTTCACCGTGTTACAGCATTATTTTCATGAGGTTTCTAAGACTGTGAAGTTCACATGAGGAGGTTTAGGTTGGATACTAGGGAAAAATGTCTTCACCAAAAATGTTGTCAAGCATTGGAACAGGCTGCCCAAGGAAGTGGTGGAGTCACCATCCCTGAAGGGATTCAAAAAGCATGTAGATATGGCACTTAAGGACAAGGTTTAGTGGTGGACTTGGCAGTGCTGGGTTGATCTTAGAGGTCTTTTCCAACCTAAACAATTCTATAATCCTACATTGTTGCAGCAGAGAGTGGCAAAAATCTTGAGAGATTGCCAAATCCCTCTTAATTTAGAGAAAGCTCCTGATTTGAACTATGGACAAAGATTTAACATCTGTATGTAGAGGCAAAGTCAGGACATTCAGCACTGGTTTTTCTTTCACTAAAATCTGGAAGCAACAGTACAAATTTCCCAACTGAAGAAACATCCTGGGAGAAGCACATCCGTGAGGATAAGTCCTGTGACTGTCATCAAGAAGCCCACATCCTGAAGTGCCAAGTTAATCTTTCCATCCTCCAAGCTTTTTCACACACAGTCCACCTGTCACGGGGTATGTTGTCAAGAAATATTTTCATGAAACTTAGGACATGAAACCTGCCTAACACAGTAGAAAAATTATAACTCTAATGCCTAAATATTCAAGAGCTTTAGCTGTGTTTTATTAGAAAACACTGCACATCAGCCATCCTGCCTGCTATTGTCACCCATAGCCTTGTCAAAAATTGTCAATGCATCCAGCCATATTTCCATCAATTTTAAGCCAGACAAAACAGAAAAAGAGCCTGAAAAAAAAACCCCACAGTTTTTCTGCAGAAACTCTCCTGGGGGAACTTCAATTATCTCCCAGTGGGAGTCTTAAAATGGGCAAGAAAGGAGCCATGTTAAACCAGAAAAAAAAATCAGAAATGTTAAGACAAACCAAACATTAATTCCACTTCTTGACTAAAACACTGTTGAAAAGAAAAAAGGCTCACAGCTGTGGGGCACCTGAGATCTAACACAGAGCTGTCTGGTCCAATTAACATTTTTCTCATTTGTGACTACATTTGAGTTCTCTACACAGAACATCTCAGAAAGCCTTATACAGCAAACCAACACAAACATTGAGGCACTGCCTGGGGTTAGTTAGCAGTGAATATGCACCCAAATTCAACTTTCAAGGGTGAGTTGCATTGCTTGTGCACAGCCTGTACCAGAGCTGGATGCATTTTCAAACAACATCAATGGCACTCAAGATTTTGTTTTCAAGAAGCCAAAATCACACTGCCAGGTCCTGCTAGACCTGATACTGGAAGTTTTAGTGGCACAGCCTGATGCCTCCTAGAAGCCAATGTCTCAAGGAGGCACCAATGAGTGAGATGATGCTCTCCTAGATCCTGCAGTTACCATCAAGCACATAAAGCTATGTCTAGACATGGCTGAAACCAAAGCAAAAGGTAAACACATCACTCTCTCTCTTTGTTCAGGTTTCCTCGTATTTTTTCCCAACTCACTCAAGAACCATCACTCTCTCTCTGTTGCCCTATTTTCTAAGACACGTCATCACTTGCAAGACATGAGCAGGGCCAGGAAATGTGAAATTGTTCAAGAAAAGTACTTTCTCCCAGTGCCATAGAAAACGAGAGGCTCAGGTTGGGGGAAAGCATTAAAACAGACAGCTGAGTAACTGCTCGTTAAAATTCTGCTCTGCCCTCCCTTAGAAAGTCTATGATCACCAATTAATCCTTTGTACTTTGCTTTTACTAAAATAATGTAATATAGGTTTACAGAATCTCATGAGAACATGAGACAGCCCCTGTAATTTAATCTGAGAAAGACACATACTTCATCAAAAGAGCAGTTGGTTTCAATGATCTAGTAAGGGTCCCAAAGGGTTCTTTTTCTAATTTTTGAATACAATTATTAAATATTATTTGGCAGCATTATGCTTTTTCTGGCTCAGCTTCTTCAAAACAAATGCTTTATAATTAATTTTGTTTCAGTTCAGTTGAATGGTTTAGAGTTAATTCCAATATAATTAAATCCTTTCTTTAGAATCCTCCTTGCCCCAAGTCTCCCCCTTTTCCTTCTCAGACTTCAACTTTGCCCAGTGCTACCCTCCACATAGGGAGGTCAGATATGATTTTTGTGGGGGTTCAGATGGTTCTTCTCCTACTGGTATAAAAGAGACTTCTTGCAGGTTGAAGCTCCTACTGAGCTTAACTACTTCTTATATGTTGCATCAGTTTTGATTTCATAAAGCTAATGACATAAGTGGCCTAAAAGATGTATTACAAAATTAAACCAAGGGAAATAAAGATATACAGCAAAATAAATAAATATATACAGCACACTAAATTTAATTAAGAATCAGCCAATCAAGGAAATGGTGTTAATTAAGGTTCTTCTAGGGAGCCTTAGGATGTCTACACTATACAGACTGCCCCCTAAATCAAATAACACCTCATGTCTGAGATTTCCAAGCAAATAATCACCAGTTCTGGTAAAGGCTATGAAAGTAAATGCCACATGACATAGTCTAAATGCCATCCTTAGTACTGCAGGCAGCAGCCTCAGGAACTTCACCTGGAGTTTGGTGCAGAGACATCTGCCATCCTGGCACCTCAGGGGCTCATGTTGGACCACAGTGTCCAATGTGAAGAAAATCCTTTGCTGTGTGTGGGAATTCCCAAGTGCTACAGCTGCATGCTGGGCACTGGGTGCTCCTTGGGTTTGCACGATGTGTTAACCTTGCACATTTTTTGGTGCATTAACATTGATACCACCAGACTGCACATTTCAGATAAGGTTTATTGCAATTAAATCAGGTAATGGTAAATATTCATTAAAGGCCAGAAGACAATGCTGAAAGAGGTGGCGATGCAATGAATCCAAAATTGGCAGATTTCCCTTCAGCAAAAAAGCTTCATTTCTGTACAAAGAATACCATTCTCTATCACACACTCCTGCAAATTCTGTTCCCTTCCCTGTATCAACAGATCTGGAGAAAACAAGCCTGAAAGTGCCCTGGCCATATGAAAACATAGGATGGCTATTTTTAAATGCAAACTCTAACACACTGATAAATGTTCTGCTTGTTCCCAGCTTTAAAGAGTGACTTACAGTGACAAATTTATTGCTAATTGCACAAACAGGTTATTATGCAGGACCATAAGAAATATTGGAGTCTAAAGGATGTGTACTAAGAAATTATTTAATCTGGCAAGTACTGATGCTGATTTACCCAGAATTTGTACAGTTCAGAGCTTTATGCTCTGCAGTAATTCTGTAGGTGACTACAAAAACAAATGGGGTTTAGGTCAAAATGCCAAAACATGGCTAGCTAAAATTAGGCAAGCTTATGTGTACTCAGATTGCCAAGTAGGTTGGCATATTTTTATACTCAGGGAGTGCTTCCAGCACAGAAACCAATGACTTTTGACTTCAGCATTCAGCCTGTTCACCCTTTTCATTGACCTGCAGCTGCATTTTCTGACCTGCTTGCCCAGCCTGGCTTCTCCATCTAAGCCAGCCTCATCCTGTTGCTACAGAGAAAATAAACCCTGTTTGTTTCTCCTCTCCTTCATTTTAAAGCTCATTGCACAGCCAGAGACAGTTTTCTACTTTGGCTGTTACCAGCTAACTTCTTTTTTCCATTCATCCCAATGTCTGAGGAATTGTTTGAATCCAGATCTCAGTTTGTGACTGATTGAGAAAATAACTAACAGGTGCTCCATCTCCAAGCCTCATACTCTGAAAATTTGTTTCTCTTATAAGAAATGGGTATTTCTACCTAAAATCCCATAATGGCAATATTCTACCATTGATTTAAGAAAAGGAAAGAAACAATTATTAAAACAATATTTCAAAATATGAACTGCAGACAGCTGTCTCCCACACTTACCAGGTTGAGTTACAATATAGCTCACTTTTAAAACAAACCTTCATTTCAGAGAACCACAGAGTCAACTGGAACATAAATCAGCTTTCTGTTAAATGGGGAACAAATCCACAGTGGCCATTGGAAAGGCGATATGCAATGTAAATATGAAAATATCGAAAAGGCACACTCTTTCTTAGACAGATTTGGGTAACTCCTATTCGTGGCAAAGACTAGAGACCATACTGTTTTAAACTATTTATCCCAAGAGATCTCATAAGTAGCATGGAATATGCTTGATGAGAATTGTACAATTGGCCTTCAAAGACAAAGTCCACTGGTACTTATGAATCAGTCGCATCTTTCCTTGTGACTAAACATGTGTCAGTCAAATCTTTTCCTTAAAAATTATGAAGCTTAGGTGTTATTAAAAAAAAATTAATGACAATCAAGCACTTAAAGGAAATCTTCTTTCCTTTACGAAACATAGATTAATAATGTCAAAACATTTTGTATGAACTCTTGATCTCATCACTGTTTAAAATGTCAATGTAGCTGAACATATTTTAATATCATTGTCAATATTTTTCTCCCTAAATAAATTTCTGAGACTGACACTTCATTTCGGCCCAGGATGAAGTAAGTTTGGAAGTTCCAGCTACCGTTTCAGTTTAAAATTCTATTTTTCAATCATCTCTGTTCATTTCTTCTGCTGGATTTAATATTTACTTTGTTTACCAGTAGCAGCTCAATACCAATAACTTCAATATATCTTCTTATTATAGTGTGCTTAATAAAAGTATTGTATGTTTTTTACATACATTTTTACAAATATGCAGTATCTATTTTGCAAATAGTCCTTGAACACCTCAGGCCAAGTGCTACTACAGCAACAGAGTACAATTCTTCATGTTTATTGATGGTATGTACCTTAGGGAAACAAACTCAGTGTGTTCCCTAGTGAACACCTGTGTGTTATTCCATTATCTCACCTCGTGTGATGCTGGGTTAGCACTGGGGTGAAAGACAGAAGAGAAGCTGGCTCTCATCTGCATCCTGTGGCAGTCAGCAGCCCTGACCTTGCTCAGATGAGAGCAGACCTTCTGCAAAGACCACTGGAGTCAGCCAGGACATCATTCCAATATGCTCGGGCTCTCTTCCTGCCTTCTGATTTGTGAATGAGGTTTTTATTTTTTATCTTTCCTCACAGAGGTTAAATTAACTGTTGCTTGCTCAGCACATTGAAGTTCTCAGTGAAGTATTAATATTTACAGAGCATTTTTGTTCTCAGTTTGTAGTTGTCTTTTTTTTTTTTTTTTCATTTCTATTTGCTTTTCTGTTTGACTCTTAGTTTTTAGGAGAACCATCTGAGTAGTCCAAAACTGTCAGTGGAACAAGAGAAGAAACACAGCTTTTTCCTTACATTTTCCTTATTTCTACTCTTTAAGAAACATTTAGGGTAAATTAACATTTGCCAAGTGTGAGAAGTAGAAATGAATCTTCAAGTTGGGTTTTATCCCCGATGAACTTTGTGTGAAAGCCACATTAACAGAAGTTCCTTCCTGAATGTCTGCTTGCCAGATGGAAATTTATCCTTAAAATCTGTACAGTAGTGTGACATGGCTGACATGTTATTTCTATGCAGTTTGTCTGTGCATTGCTGTCCTCTTAGGAAGGAATAATCAATCCATTTTAAACTCAAAATATAATTGCCTGTTAATATCCCCTGATGCTGCAAGAACCTTTAATCATGCCTAAACATAAAATAACTCATGCAGAAGTTTGGTTTTTTCTTCATTAATAAAGAAAATGAAAAATATAACATGCCATTAGGCTGATGTAGTTCACTTATAGAGACTATTATATTTATTTATTTGATTGAAGACACTATTTTAAATTATGTATTTTAAACAACTAATTGACCTATTAAATCTTAATTAAATTTTACTACATTAATATTTGCATAGATTACTTGATCATCATAAAAATACTTCAAAATATGCAGGGCTTTGAAATGGGTGAAAGTTTCAGGAACAATATATTTTATTTTTAACTTTCACTCAAAATGCCTGCTAGAATCAAACAGAGATTCCTTGTCAGATTCATCTTTTTCTTAATTTCCTTTTCTGGTACTCAGAACTTAAAGAGCTGACAAGAACTTTATCCTTTTGTGTATCAATGCACTAGCATGAGAGCATCTGCCAGAGTTATTTCTCTGCTGGAATGCTCTCATCACAGAAGCCAGCTGAGTCTCCTTGCTGTGGTGAATAAGCCCAGGTAAGGATAAATTCCCTTCTGTTCTGGCTTTGCCACAAGAAAACAGCTGAGAAGATGAAAATTTTTGTTGACCTCACTGCACGAACACTGGACAGAACTGCAAAATTCACCTACTGGAAAAGGAG
This sequence comes from Polioptila caerulea, assembly GCA_013397295.1. Lineage (NCBI taxonomy): Eukaryota > Metazoa > Chordata > Aves > Passeriformes > Certhiidae > Polioptila > Polioptila caerulea. The sequence goes on along the minus strand of VYXF01012757.1, from coordinate 378,113 downwards.
AAGAGGGTCACTGGGCCAGGAATTAAGCCCAGCTATTTCTTCATTTGGCCTAGCTGGATATGTAGTGCTCATGTGACAGGATGTTACCTGGCTCTAAAGCAGTGGCTTCAAAGAAACCATCTATTACTTGTCAAAATTGCAGAGACTCAAATATCATCAACCTTCTTGTTAAACTCTGGAAAAACTCTGAAATAGATTCACAAGACAGTAAACAGTATGAGGTAGCAAGAGGATTTTTGAGATAAAAAAGTGGTTTCCTCTTAGCTTGATCTCACTGCTGACAAATATTTTCTGACGTTCACCTCTGTTCAAAAAGTATCAAAGCCTACCCCAGCCTAAAACCTGTGTAATAATCTTCTGTGGTGGTTCAAGTTTCTAGCTGAACTAACAAAGAGTTTTATTGCATAGCCTTGTCTCTGAACCTTGATGTCTTTGCATATATCTTCAAGTGGGATGAGAAGAGGTAAAAGGGCCAGTATAAACAAATATTTGTATTTCCCAGGATAGAAAGTGAAAGAAAAAGGGGAAACAGGATTGATTAGAGTAACTAAAATTTTGATTTCTGACTGTTTATTGTCCCAGTTGTGTCAGGAGTAAGTTTTGCCATGTTCATGTACAGTGACCTTCCCAAACTGTTTTGGATAAAAAACCTCATGCTGACTCTACTCCTCTTGCTTTTGTATTTCTGGGTATATCAGAACAGAGTCTCTGCCACTCATCTTCTGTGCAGATGGGCAGAGAACAGGACCTCAGTACAGAAGGGAAAAAAAAGAGAGAATATGCAAATGCTGCTAAAATCAAGCTGAGAGCATGACAATATGAACCCTACTGCCTTTATGGAGGGATTTGTGCCCATGCCATGACTCCAACATACAAACTACCTACTCTTAGATGTCTCAGGAGATCTTCTGTCTCTCTTCCCAGCATAGTTCTTCCCTAGTAAAGCCACACTCTCTGGCTGCTCTCTGTCAGGATGTGTTGCTGAATTTTTTTTTTATCTCTTCCCTCTTCTCTCTAAACTGAGCTAACAGGGCAAATTGTAGGGACACACATGGGCTGAGTCACATTTGAGATGTGCCACTGCACCAAAAGGAGATGTAAAATGGGAAATAACATTCTGCATTTCAAGAATGTGAGATTAAACCCAAACTTTTCCCAAACGTTTTTTTTTTAGCTTTGCTCTGGACTAGGAAAAATACCAAAACCAGGCAAAAAGATAAGTTCCTTGTGAAAGTTAAAATGGAGAGACTTGTAATAGAACACAGATTAGAAATTAAACTACAGGATCATTATAATATATCTTAATACACAAATCAAAGCATTCAGGTTCTATAAAAAGTATAAAAATCTGCATGAGTTTCTCATTAACAGGTAAACCTTAGGAAAAGCATTTTCTCATTTACCCATTGGCACTGCTCTTCTTATTATGCCAATCACAGGCTGTTTTTTTAAAGGGCACAGTAGGCATCTTCCCAAGGTTTTATGTTTACTCTTCTGCTGCCCTCCAGATTAATGAGAGCTGAGCCCCTGCTTCTGCCACTCTCAGACCTCTCCTTCATTTTTTGCTGACAACCAAACCTGCCCTTCCTCCTTTCCATTTGATGTAGAATTTATATCAGCCACATGGGAAAAGGAGGAGCAGCTCCAACCACTGACTTTAATCTCCATGTGAAAGGCAAGGCAATGGATGGGGCAACAAGGAGCATTGAAGTGCTCAGCATAAACGTTGTTGCTCATTACAAGCTCCCTCTCTAGGGATTAAAAAAAAATCTTCAAAGGGGAATTGCTGCAGTCTCACACACGCCAGCGTTCCTTCGCGCACACACGCGCCTTTCACATCTCATACATGTGGTTTCCACGCAGGAAACAATTACTGTAATTAATAGACCCAAATAACCCCACTGCTCATTTAAAAATGCACTTTAAATTGACAGTGGCACAAAAAAAAAGTGGCTGGGTGCTTAGGTCTCATTATCCATGTGGGCTAAAAACCCAGTTGTGTATATAGACTGTCAGCTCTATATTTCTCCAGACCTATCACATCAAGTTCAACTCCAGTACAAACCAAAATATGCTCAAGGATTGAATGTTCTCCAGGAGGCATTCAGACATCATTGTTTCTCCCTACAATACCCAGGAGCTATTTCGTCTAGACTGGAATAAATGTGAGTGACACTGGCAAAGGAGTTCTTTTTTCATCAAGAGGCAGAGGTTAGTATTTGCTGAGGACCATAACATCTCTGAGACAGTAGATTAAATTAAGGATTCTCATTTGTCCAGTTGGTAACATTTCCCTTTGCTTACAGTTATTGTTACCCAAAAAAAAGAAAAAAAAAGCAGCAGCATATATTATAATTTTTACCATGTTTACATTCTGCAATATCAGACACAAGAACATGATTTCTTCCTTCAGTACTTTCAGTAAGAAATATAACATACTGTGACTTTGCCAGTGAATTGATAACTATTACTTTTATTAGTTTGAACTGCTTTTATCCCCTGCTGCTGGGCTGCAGAAGCTGCTGTATCCTCCCTCCCACTGGCAAGATCCATGGTAAAACCCAGTAGGACCCTTTGCTCACGACCATGAGATCAGGAGTGTCTAAAGCAGTTGTACACATACCTGTGGATGGGATGGGATGGGATGGGATGGGATGGGATGGGATGGGATGGGATGGGATGGGATGGGATGGGAGCCTTCTGCTGTGCTCCACACCCAGGAAGGTGCCAGCAGGAGGGAATGTGTCCATGGAGGAATAACCCTCGGCTGCAGAGCTGCAGCTGTGGTAGCAGTGGGGCTGCCACAGGGGCTCCACAGGGCCACCACTGCTGAGCAGTACCCTCTGCCTACGGAGTGTCCAGCACTCAGTTCTTCCATGCCGAGGGGAGACAAAGGGAGCAGCATTTGACCCTGTGCCCATGGAGCTGAAAGCTCTCACCCTGGCCCAGAGAGCTCCTCACAGAGGGTCTGCTTTGTTGTGACCCTGAGATACAGCCACACTTGAGTAGATGGAGCAGCAAAGCAATCTATTTTTTTCACCTCTTGTTTCTTTTCTTTAGCAGTGCTGAGAAAACCCAGGCCATATAAGCTGGGGCAACAGCTCGATGTGTTGTTCAGTTCGCCTATCTCACATGAATCATCCATTTAATTTTGAACTCTTACTTTAGCTTTTCAAAATAAAAAGTTTGAGGTGGGTTTTTTTTAAGGCCCATGGGAAGAATATGTTAGATTTGACTTCTGGTATTTGTCTTTCATATGTTTCAGTGAAATTAGTTAGATCTGGAAAATGTTGCCCTTTACCTGGTAATTCAGGAAACCAAAGAAACTAATACATTTATCAAATGAACAGAAATGGCCCTCTGGATTTCAACAAAGTTTCCTTTTGTTGTGTATACTAAATTCCAGTATAATCAATTTTCTACACATCATAATGTTTTAGAACAAAGGTTGAAATGACAATGAAACTTGATTTTTATAGCTCTTTGCCTGCAGAAGAGAGAAAAGAAAGTAACATTTTATAGTGTCAATGTACACAGAAATAAATCCAAGAGCTCTTTTTGACAAGAAAGGCCACAGTAGTTCAATTCAGACAGTTAAAGCTTTTATGTTGTTCTAGAGGGCCATGATTGAGCAACACATTAAAAATATATATTATGGGAAAAAAAAGAACACAGGAAGGTGAAAAATTATGGTTTAATTTGCATTGAAGTGAAATGACCTCATAATGGAGGTTGACAAAAGAATTAAAAATGTGCCTAATAATGCACATAAACTCCAGTAGACATTCCTAAATCTGCCTGTCGCTTATGAGTAGAGAAATGCTTTTTCTCTCTCATTCTCACTTGTAATTTGGACACACATAGTGATATCTGCTGGCAAAACAGCTCATATGCATTTGTCAAAACAGCAGATGGGGAACTAAAAGCCCTGGATGCATTTACTCATTAGGGGATCCTTTCAATCTGCCTCTTTGCTGTGGTTTCTGGGTTTCCTTGAGAAGTCTGGGTGTGCTCCCTGTTGCTTTCTGCAGGAGCGTGTATTATATATCCTGGTATAAGAGAACAGCAGCAGCATTGCCAACCCAGAGTTTTACTACAGGCTTAAGTGTTTGGTGTTTTCTTACATCTTCAGCTTCTGGAAGCAAGAGCAGGTTTTTTGGTTTTGTCGTTATAGCTTTACAGGAATGTAAATTTTATCCCATATGGTAATGAGGAAAAATTACCCAAACACACTTGAAGGCCTCAGAAGCAAAACAAATAAAAGGGACTAATTATACAATATCTAGCTTTCCAGGAAAACAGTGCTACATGGTTAGTCTCATCTAGTCTTACTGAATGCCTTCTTAACAGCTTTATAGCCTTCCAGCCAATTCCACTTGTATTTGAAATAAAAGAAGGGTCAGCCACAGCTTCATATGTTTATAGCAGAGAGAGACATAGGGTTGCTAAGACCTATTGCTCAGGGAAGTATGTACTTTCACAATTCATGACTCTCTGTGTGTGAAATCTCACAATGGCACATGATTTTGACAATTTTCCTGGAACATCAAGCCTCTCAATCACAGAGCCACTATCACGGGGCATGAGAAAGGTGGGTAAATGCACATTCTGTTCCTGTCCCCAGAGAAAGCCTCGTGCCATGGCTTCCACTGCACTGAACACATCAGAGGGGTGGCAAAGGAGGCAAACAGGTTCATCCACATAACCCCGAGCTCCCCGCAGGAAACCCCACGCTCCTCCCCAACACCATGTACACAGACAGTGGGAGCCCCAAAAGGGAAAGGCATCGACAGCCACAGCATGTTTGTCCAGAGGTCTGCAAGTACAGATGAGCTTCATAGACACTTAGCAGCAGAGTAAAACTGATGTAAGCTACAGGCCCATACAAGCCCAGGCTCCCTGTAGCTCTGTGAGCTTAGCAGGGGAAATTCAAGCACCTCTACACATGGACAAGCCACTGTCGCAAGCCTCTGATGAAGGAATACATAGGAACTGGACTTCAGACCATAAAGTTTCTTTTCCTTTTACACAATATTCCCAAAGTGAAGTTGAAGCAACAGCTGTTAACAATTCACTGAACTAAAATGAAGGGAAAAGTATTTAAATTGATATTTGTTTCTGAGCTGCTGATATTTCAATGATAAAGCTGCCATATAAAAAGATGTGTGGATGTGAACAACCACAATGCCTCTGTAGACTCATCTATTGGAAAAGAACAGTATCATTTCACTCACAGAAACTTGGATGCAAATTTCAATTTATTATTAATTCCTGGCAGAGAACTACAACTTCTTATTTTACTGTCTTTCCTATATGATGTATCACTACCCACACAACTCTTTTGGTTGTGGTCTGCACTGTCAAACTCACAAGGCAAATCCAGCAACCCTACTGACTTAAAACCTATGTTTTTACTTCAAAGTTCCCAAGTTGTTCAGGAGACATTGATAAGCAAATTTTTAGGAATTTTCAGAAGGAGATTTTCATATACCACAGCATTTACCCACTCATATTTTCAAAAGAAACTTCAGTCTTGCTGGATCACTTATACCTTCTTACCTCTCCCTTCCCTTTGCAGAAAAGAGGGGAAGGGGGACTCCCTAAACTCCCAAGTCAGAATGTACAAAAAGAATAATATTTAATCAGACCTTTGTAAAAACTTTTACAGTTTTAAAGAAAGAACTTCAGTGAGAAAACTCAGTATAAAACTATGGAAAGTTCATGCAGTAATAGATGATTCAGCTCACCTTTGGAGATTACTGTTACTGTGCTACCAGGTTTCTTTTCTCTGATCTGAAACCACGCTCACTCCAGAGGTTGTATTTGCTGAGCAATTACAAATAACCTAGGCCACTGACTTCCAAAAGTTGGTTCAGGACTTGTCAAAAAAAGAGATTTGTTAGAAAAAAGATAAAAAAGAAGGTGAACCCAGGAAACCTCAGACTGGAACAGAAAATGGTTAGAGGAGAAGGTCGCCTGTTCTGAATTTAGTATCTGGATAAAAAGGCTGCTAAACAACAAGACTCAAGGAAATGAGTCAAGTTCAGAAAAAGGAGGCACAAAAGATTTAAGGCAAAATGTTGAACAGCATAGATAATGCACACTCTACAAAGATAAACAGTTCCAGTATCTGTATATGGCTGGCTCTTTCAAATGAGTGTCGGATATGAAAGGAAACAGGAGGCAGAGAATGGGAAAAGAAAGGACACTGACTCCAAGCCCTAAGGAAATACATTCAGGGCAGAAGAGAGTCAAGTATGAGAGATGAGCCTTACTCCATTTACTCAGGCAACACCATTATTAACATCCCAAACACTTGTCTGAGGAGCAAACTTATGACCACTCTCATGTCCCCAGAAAGGGTGCCCCGGCTCAGCTTGAACAGTTCCTGTGTGCAGTGGAGTAGGGATTTCAAAGAAGGAAGGCTTTGGGGGAAATGGCTGCCACATGCAGAGGCTCAAATACACCTTCATAGCATCTGCCTATATGGAAGACTGTATCAGAGAGTGGGATTCATTCCCCATCTATTTACACCCCATATAAACACTTCCAGTGGCATTGTTCACAGATCTGTTCCCGGAGAGCTGGCACAATTTCAGGCAGTAATAAATGAGCACTGCAGTAGCAGTTCTATGTCCAATCTACACCAATTAATATAGGCTCAGAAGTCTCACCAGCACTGCATCTCTGACATTAAGCCACAAAAAAACAGAACAAGATTGGATGCTGGGTAATCAAAAGCTTGAAATAGTACCCATTCACAATATAGGCAAAGCTTTTCCCCTAAAATATGGGATTAATAAAAATGTTTCTTAGAGGTTGTATTCATCTGTGAAGCCAAAGAGAGGAAGGAAAAGATCATAGCACTTCAATATATGTAATAGCTTCAGTCAAGGTCTCTCCAGCAGTATTGTGGCATCATAAAAAAGCTGCTTTTAGGTGTTTCCCTTCCCAGGACAATGTGAGTTTATGGAAACACAAGTGGAGTCCTAGACCATCCACACAATTAGCCTCTGTCTGAAATCAGATACATGCTGGTAAATACCTGAGACTACTTCTAGCATCCTACAGCATTTCATGGAGATGACCTAATTGTTCCACAAGACTGGGAAAATATTTCCAACCTAAATTTAGTTATTTTCAGTCTCATACCTGGGATTGCTGATAGGGTGACCTCTTTGTTTTACAGTTTTCATGGAAAACTATCGTCATAGACAGGGACAAATACCTTTGCCACTCCATTTTATACCAGGTTGAAACAAAGCTGTGTGTGTTATCTGATTAAGCCTTATAAAAATGTGCAAAATCTGCACAATGGAGGGTTTGTGCATAGATGAAGTCAAGGAAATGGATGTTCTTTGGGACCTCTTGAACTTTCTGTTCTCTGCATGAATGGCAGAAAACATGAGTTCTGATGATTAGCCATTTTCTTCTGGGAGTTAATGATATTCAGTACTCAGCAGAATTGAATTCCTGCCACAATTTTTATTTATGAATAGGTTATCAGCTCCTTTAGCATTCTCTAGTTCCACTAAAGAGAGCAGAATTAACCAATTTTGTCAGCATTTACACCTAACTTTCTCTCAGAGCCTCTTTTGTGTAGAACTGAAGGTCTGGTGCTTTGGTCTTTGAGTACCCCTTGTACAATAATGCTACAAATCATATTTCCCACACTCAAATTATGTGATCTCTGAGCTCTCTGGAGCAGGCTGAGATTTTACACACAGTCTTGTCAACAGAGTCAGGATGCCAGAGAGGCTAGCGGTCAACCTGGCCAAAAAGTCTGTAAATCTTTATATGACATTCCTGTGAAAATTCCACCCAAAAAAAAAAAAAAAAAAAAGCAAGCTGCAGAGGCAGAAAGAGTTTGTGTGGTAACTGCAGTAAAAATGAAATCATTCTCGTTCTCCCATCCAGCATCACAGAGGCAGATCATGTTAATTCTTACACATCAGTGCTCAGTTATAATGACATTATTTGCCTTGGCAAAACAGCTGGAAAAAAACCAGAGAACTATCACTGGGGGAGAATGGGGACTTAGATCATATTCTTAGATCATGTCATTTTTTCAGGATTTCCATTAAAAGTAGAATTTCTACTAATAAATTGTTAAGACTTTTTAAAACTATGTTAAGAAAAATCTACAAGATAGAGAAAGAACACATAAAATCCTACCAGCAAAGATGAAACTTACATGTCTAAAAGTTTTAATGTTGCTGTTTCTTTGCGCTTTTGACCTTTTGATGTTGTAATAGTCATTATACCTCCTTATTTTGAAAGATATATAGGTATAAAGGCATATATATAGAAGTGTACACGTGAAGATATATATGTGTGTGTAAAGAATAGCCTTGGACTGGATATTGGGAAAGATTCCTTCACTGAAAGGGTTGTCAAGCACAGGAACAGGCTGCCCAGGGAAGTGGGAGAGTCATCATCCCTGAAGGGATTTAAAAAATTTATAGATGTGGCACTTGGGGACATGTTTAGTGATGGACTTGGCAGTGCTGGGTTGATGGGGGTCTTTTCTAACATAAATGACTCTATGATTCCAGTGGAAGAGTATTTTGGTACTGGGTGTGAGAGGTCTGGGGAGCATATTACAGGTCTGAAATTGGACAAATAGCAGTATGATAACACATCCAAATGTTGCTTTCATATAGCAGAGATCCAAGGACTCATATTTCATTCCAAAGGCAAAGGAAATATAAGTTCACTCTCAGCAAAAATCCTGGGCAGCACCTACTCCCTCATGGGGGTTGTGAATCACAGGTGATGTGAAACACAACACTACAAGAGGAAATTTCAGTAATATTATTTTTATTGTACTTATCTCAATACTAATGTGTTATTCTTCATACTTGACACAGGAACGTGTGTGAACGGAGATGGTCCAAGAAAAAAGTTTAAAAATTTTTACTGACAAGGCACACAAAGAGTAAAAGGTCTCTCCCCAAAAAATAAAGCAACTTCCTGGATGCAGAGCACAACTTCAAGTTCCTGCATGAGGAGTCCAGTGTTCTCTGCATTGAATCATTCAGCTGTCTACAGAAGCCAACCTCTCTGTGGGTAAATCCTGTTAGTAGTTCCATCCATCACTACAGTGTTCCTTGATCAAGACAATAATAAAAGTCTTGGGGGACAGGAGAAAATGTTAGTTTTCTTCTAACAATCCTACTAGCATTAATTCATGTATTATAGCATGAATGAGACCAGCTTGGTTTGGTCCAAAGCTCTCTTAATTCATACATGCTCCTGCTCCATGTTCCTTAAACTCTTGTTTAAAATGCAATCCATACTGTTTACCTAAGGATTTTACAAACAGTATTCCCAGTACGAAAAGGTTAACAATCACTGAAAATTAGCATCACTTCAAGAATCAACTTGTTTAGAGAACCAACTATACCTAACATTCTGCTAACAGTAAACACTAATTAGCAATGTCTGCTAGCACTAACATAAATCTCAACTGTCCATTTTCCTCTCCTGGCACTGCACTGGAAAATATCAAACCAACAAAAATACTTGGAATGTTTCTTACTTCTTCTTCTTTTTTTTAAATTTTATTTTATTAATGATAAAATATTGGATGTCAACATGCAATGCTTTGTGCATTGCATCAGACAGCTCAAACAGTAATTGTGATGAATGGGAGTTGAAGGGCCAAGGTTACAGGCATTTAAGAAGGCTCTGTGGATTGCAAATATTAGGATTGATTAAAGGTCAAATACTTTATGGATTTATCAGTGTTGTATACATTTTCTCATGACACAGAATCACTTACACTACCTAGAAAATGAAATAGAAAAGAGCACAAATCAGATAATTTTCAAGTCTTTAACCGACATACAGTCTCAGTCATTGAGAATAATTAATGGCACAGAAATGTTTTGATTAGTCAAGCAATAAACCAGACAACCCCCCACAACCCACCCTTCAATAATTCTAGCTTCCCCCAGGTTCATAGGTAACAGTCTTTCTCAATTAATGTTTAATATTTACAAAGACACAATCTGGCAAAAGATATATCTTAAAGTGTCGCTTAAAATCTCTATTTATTTAAACCAACCACCCTTGGTCCAAGGAGGATCTTTAACTTAATAGTTTACCCATGCCCTGTGTTCCTTGTTTTCTGGGAAAACATAGTTTGAGATGGGTATCTCTATACTGTCTTTGATGCAAAGAATTTTCTATGATCCAGACAAGCAAATAAATGACTGTCTCCATTTGTATGACACCGGATTTGAACTGACCTTCTTGAAGTCTGTATTTCAATTTGGACAGAGCAGTGGAGGCTGCAAGCACACAAGTTTGTGGGGAAAAGCCTTGGATTTGGCACTTTTGTTTAAGAAGCTGTGTGAGGTGCCTCTGTTCGTCTCACAATATCGGGACTGAACCTTTAGCTCAAATCCTGCAACATCCTTATGTATAGTACTTACTTTAGGCAAGTGAAATCAGTTTGACATCAGTGACTTCCTTCTTCTGCTTCAGAGGCTGCTGGAGTTGCCCTGCAGAGCCCTTTTTGTTACCTTTGGAGCTCTGCCCCACATGAGGGCCACATCCAGGGACATCTCTGTGTCCTTCCAGCACAGCTGCTGCCACCCCCACGTGCAAGTCTCCTGGCCTGGGATTTGCAATACACTCTATCTTTTGAACTCTACTGAAAACAATGGAAGTAGCAACTTGGTAGGAATCCCACCATAGTCTTGCACCAGTGTTTTAGGAGAGCCTTTGCTCTGTATTGTCTTTCACAGCCAACAAACAGCTGGCAATGCTGAGCAAAGACAGAGGAAGGAGAGGGTTTTCTAAGCCAAAGGTTTTCTTTTGTAGGTTATTATTTGCTCCTGTTCTGAAAGGTGCTCATAAAGATCATCTCCTTCCACACTACTGACAGTCACACTCACCAAAGAAACCTTCCAAGTTTTCTGAGTTTCCCAAAAGATGGCATAAATTGCAGCCTAAGTTACTGAGGCTCAGAAGGGAGAAACAGTCACCAGCTTAATCAAGGGGTGCCAGAAGAAAGGCTCCTGTGGTACATTGTGCTGTTCAGTAACTGAGCAAATTCTTGCTCTCAGGTATCCTGAGGGGTGTGAAATCCAACCCCAAGGGCTTTGCCCCCCACAACACTGAAAGCACTGTTTGAAGAGGCAAGATCAATAGCAGTGAGAACAGGCAGAATGTGCTGGGGGCATCCACAGATGCCTCTAAGGGGAAGACATTTTTACATTTGAACAACTCCAGTATTTCTCCATTTTTCTTTCTGCAAAGAAGCCACTGGCCTTACTGGTTTCATGGGAGTATGGACATGCATCTTCCAGTCCATAGCTTTTGGGTGCTTGCTATAGAAACAAAGGTTTAGTTAATAGAAAAAAGGCAACCAAGCCCAAATTTTGGGCTCTGCTAAATGCCAATTTGTTGCTAATCAAGTTCTTTTAAATTTTATAGCAACCTCTAATGGGTGGGCATACAAAAACTCAGACCTCAGACTGTTTCCTCAGCAAGGAAGCTTTAAAGAACAACACCCATTTGGCAGTGTAACATTTGATTAAAGCAGGCTCAGATATCCCAATTGTAAAGGTTAAGCACAGACATGTGTGTCACACATGATGCAGTCAGTAAATGATGTAATGTTGATAGACCCGTAACAACGAAAAACATTCCAACACCAGATTTTGGCAGAAAGTTTGATACCATATAAAATACAATTAAATGGCTATAACTTGCATGGCGTGAGAATCAGTGTCCTGTAAAAATAGCACAATACTTATTAGAAACTTTCCAAAATATTTATTTGCATTTCAAAACAACAGTTCTGCTTTTAAAATTGCAATTCCATAAGCAGTTTTGTAGTGGGCAAGTTGGCTTTCTTAGTTTCATTTTGGCAGGGTAATGCTTTAAGCTGCAGGATATTTCTAGAATATTTCATCTTATCACTGGCATTAAAAACCCTGCTTTTGCAGCAGAGGAGGTCTAGCATGACTTGACTTTTTTTCTCAAAATGAAATCTAATTTATGTCATAGGACTTCTGCTCCACTGAGAGTTTTCAGAGGAACTGAGTCATACAGTAGTCCATGGGTACCAAGTAAGCCACAGATTTTTAAGAAAAAAAAATAGACTCACAGTTATATAGGAAATGTGCAACATGGTTTTTCCAAAGGCAGAACATCCGGACAGACCTTGTGGCTTCATTTGGAACATAAACCAGTCTCCCAGACAATGAAAAATCTCACTTGTCTAGGCTTCTGTACACATTCAATACCATGGTAGACAGGAAATTATTAGAAAAACTGGGGAAGAAAAAAAAAACACAAACAAACTAAAACCCCACGGTTTTAATTAGTTATTAAACAGCAGAGTAAAAGGGACCAGGCTAGCAGCAGTGAGGAGCTGAGAAGTGTTATCAGCTCCATTGTGGGCCACTCATGGCTGTAAACAGGGAACTGTTTACAGTCAGGACTGAGCATTTTTGATATTTATAGCCACGACTTCGGCACAAAAATGTGAAACCGTGACCACAAAATTTCCTGATGAACATGGTCCTGGCAGTACAGAAGTGTCAGAATGACACGTCAAAAGGCTTGATGCCCTCAGCTGAAGTCACACAAAAAATTGTTTTTTATCAGATGTAATATAGTGTATTAAAGGAGAATAAACAGGAACTTCTGATGTTAGCAGCGCATACAGCTGCCAGAAATTTGTCCTCTTTGGTTATTTCTATGGACCCATGTTTCAAACCAATCACATAATGCTATTGAGCTGCCACTGTAATGTAACCACTCCAAAAGCTAAATGGAATGGACCCAAGGCTCATGCACAAGGTATTTTCTACAGTGAAATGAAGATGTGTGAGCACTTCACAAGCCATTGCTGTGATCTGCTATGTCAAAACATATTGATCTTGTCAACAGTGCTTAAAGAGTGTCAAAGGAGCAGTGGAGAAATAGCTGGTGAGCATAGCCTGGGAGGAAGAGTGTGTGGCATCCTATGAAATCACCTCTCACAAGGGAACAATTAAACAACTCAACTTCAAGGAGAGACTGGGGAATGTCTGTCTGCTCAACAGGACATGAGCAATGCAGGACAGAGCTGAAACTTCTTGCACTGAATTGGGTGACCTGGCCAGAAAGCACAACCTGCCCATCACAACACCAAGATCTTCAGCTGAAAAATGGACTATGTCCAAGTCCTCCTCAGCTGAAAGATTGTTTCTGTTTATTGCTAAACCAAGCTGATTTAAGACTCAGCTGAGGTAAAGAGCATTGTAGTAATTACCCATCATTAATATCTTATTAAGTTTCAGTAACCCAAAGAAAAGGTGGATTTTGGCTATCAGTGCACTAGAGAGACAGTTTTCAAATTTTGACCTCGCAACTCAAAACTCACTGAGACAGCCCCACAGCAGATACATCCCTTGAGAGATCGAGTTCATGCCTGGAAATGACAATATTCTTTCTCATGTTCTTTCTCTAAGCAACCAGCAGATCCAAACTCAATTTGGCTGTGTATGAAGCCAAGTTTTAAAATTGCTTTTAATTGCTTAACATGCACTGCCCAGTTAAATGACAAGGAAGGCATCCTACTTCACAGTTGCCATGCCAGTTTACATATGCTCACAGACACACCTGATACGCAGATGCACATACACTGCATACACATTTAAAGCTCTGTGATAATGTGAGTTAAAAACACTGACAAAGCCATCTGTGAAATTAAAAAATTGAATTCTGTTGGCTCCTTGCTTTCGGATGAAGCCTACAAAACATTCACATTCCCAGGCAACTATGAATGATGACACCAAAATCCATAAAATGGGAATTGTGAGAAATCCACAGCATATGGCCAACAGTAGAGAAGAGATATTAGTTTGCATGGAAAAACAAGGAGTTTTATTGTCCTGCTCATATCATATGAAGCATGTTTAATTCATTTATTTATTTTTTTTCTAATAGTCTTATCCTTTTATGTTATTACAGTACTTCAGAAAATCTCAAGGTCTAGGGGGAAGTTTAATGTTTGCTGTTCTGGGATCATTTGAAGCCATGCATTCAAAGAGGACAAAATCACTTTTAAGTCTGCCTGTAGGAAATCTATCTTGGCAACCAGACAACTAGAATTAGTTATTAAAGGCATGTCAAATGAATAAAGACACCTCTGTAAGGAAAACCGCAAAAGCATTTACTTTTTCTAATATGAATAGTGGGCTAATACCAAATCAGCTTTCATTTTCCACTCTCCCTTCACCTCCTAGACCAGAGGTCAGATCCAATAAAGACTAACCCAACTGAAAATCATTTCAGTTTGTTGCATCTATTACATAGCAGATGTATATTAAATAGCACTGCCTGGAAATGAAGCAAACTCACATAATCTGACGTGGCAATCTCCTTGTGGAACTGGTTCACTGCAAGGCAAAGAAGTCTGTGGTATTATTAAAAATTGAGAGGCACACCAAAAAGCAGGGGGCTTTCCCCTCTGAAAAAAAAAAAAAA
>VYXF01012757.1:337802-363531 GCA_013397295.1 Polioptila caerulea | reverse complement strand
GGGGGGTTTTCCCCGAAAAAAAAAAAAAAAAAAAAAGGAGAGCTTGAGAGCTTTCTAGTTCTGTAATGGAAATTATGATACTACAAAAAATGTGTTTGGGATCAGCTTCTTCCTTACACTGGTAAAATCCCTTGGAATAACTGGCAAAGACAAAAATAAGCATTTTCATGGTAGTCAGAGTTTGAAGGGGTGGGAGCAATTCCTGATTTTACTGAAGATTTCCTGTGTGGTGCCTCTTAAATTCTGTAGAGCAAGAGACTTTGGATTTTCTTCTTTACTGTGGCTGCACCAGAAAGCAGGACCTCTGTGCTGTGTGACTGTTAATGCCTATCCCCACAGCTTCACTTGAGAATATAAAATTTATGTACATACCTGTTACTTCAAATCTTCCTTATCAGAAAATTATTAGATTTGTCCAAGGTCCAAAATCAAGCATAAGCTTCCTCTAGACATTTTTTTTAATTGCTGATTAACATCTAATAATATTGAAAGAAGCCAGAAAATCCATGAGTGGGCAAACAACTGACCCAATCTGGTATTTGTTAAAGAAGCAACTATAGACTGCATTTTTATCTTGATCCCCTGAGTCAGGAATATTTATTTGGACTAATGTAGCCATAAAAATCAGCTTTAGCCATAGCTATAAAAAAAAAAATTGTGAATTTTGAGACATCAGGTAGCATATACAGTTGCTAAATTTGTCAGAACTGTAACATTATCAAAAGCCTTCGTTTTAGGAAAAATATACTACTTATACAAAAAATAATTTACCTGGTTGATCAGACACTGGTAAAATTAAACAAAAACATGGGAAAAGGAAATCTTGTAGGTGGAAAAATACTGGTACCACTTATACAACTTGTGGGTTAGCTATAAAACACTTGTTTTGAAGACTTTGGTAAAAGAAACATTCCAAATCTTATAAAAAATAAGCTCTGCTCAGTTCATGCAATTCAGTAGAACACAGCCCAAAGGAGCTCCTGTCCTGTGGCCTATAAATCAGACAGAATTTCTCCAAACTGGCTAGGTACAAGTCATTTCTTCATCACTTCCCAGAGGAGAATTTCTCAACCTTCTTCACTCACTCCTTGCCAAGCTCTAAAGCCAGCTGTTGTACATGCTATCATACCACTCACACTGTCTCAGGAAAAAAACTCTTCATTCAGACAACATACCAAATAAAACACTGGGAAAAGACATCCCTGATTTCTCACAGCACATGTTGACTTTTCTTCACATTACACTCACAGCTTAGCTCTAAGGAATTTCTCTATCACTCAGACTAGATACAGCCAACAGAGTGAATCCAGCTGAAATTCCTGTTCAAATTAACTCTTTGGAGCCAGATGCAAGTACCAGGGAGGGAATTCTCTTCAGTCTCTCTCATATCTACCCACAAACAACAAGAAAATCTCCTAAAATCCTGCAGTTTGAATTACATGCTCTCCAAAGCAGGTAGACCACAGCACATAAAATTAACCCAGCTGCTCTGATACTGGAATCATCACATTCTGATCTGCCAATAGGTGTCCAGTGTCAGCTTGAGGAGGCCAAGAAATTAAGAAGCCACCATTATTTGGTACTTCAATAACTCTGATTTTTGCAGCAATAATCATTGGTCCTGAGGAGACGGAGAAGTGTCCAGCATGTCCCTTCATCTCTGCATTTCCTGGTATTGATCACATTACCTGAGCTCTAACCTACCCTCAGTTGGTGTCCACATCCTGGAAAGGCACAAAGCCCAGTTTCTGAATCTTAGTGCTTTGATAATAAAATATTCACTGTAAAAGGATTCAGTACTTCCTGCAGCTCCCAGGCTGTCAGCAAGGATGGGATGTATCTGTGTGTGTCCTCTTGGATGTACATGGAGATACAATTCTGTGGTAATCCCCAAAGCATATCAAAATAGCCTACTGCTCTTTCACAGTCCTTCTTTGACTTGGATTTGGGGGAAAAGATCCCAGTGTCTCAGCAGGAAACTGTATATTTAGACTCAAGAGGAGTTCCTTCCTAAAATTCCTTAGAGGCTTTTTTGTGGCCTGAAACATAAAGATTTAAGCCTTCTCTGCCATTGGTTCAAATATGTCATTATTCATATGAATCTTCCAAATTTTGAAAATCTACCTCACAAAGCTTTTTATCTGTTTGACAACTTTGTAGCACTCAAATTTCAAATGAATCATGGGCATGTAAATAAATACTATGTCCTTGGTGACTCTCTCACGGGCTTCATTGCATATTTACTTGCAAAACACAAAGTTGGCCCTGTGTATTTCTGAAACACTTTGTTAAAGCAGTGAAGGTCTTTTTTTGCTTTGAAAACACACAGAAACAAAACCTGCTGCGTGCTGGCTGCCCACAGTGCTATTTTGTTCCTTTTACTTCAAAGCAGTCACCTTTCAAAATATGAGTTAATTTGGCCCACAGGAAGAAAAATACTTTTGCTAAGGAAAGAGGTACCCCATTTAAGGAAGCCTGAAGGACATATGTTTACTGAGTGGAAAAAAAAAAATCTAGGTTCATTTGTGAAAATTAGTGAGAGTGATGCTCTGCTCCAGAGCATTTCTCTGCTTACAGCGATCTTTTCATGCAACAGCCACAGTACAAGGAGGCTTAAAATGTGTAGATGCAAAATTATTTTGATTTTTGCGTGCTGCCTACCACACACTTACTTTTTCTGTCAAACTTGATTCACAACCAACCAGAGGTATCACATGAGATCAGGCGAGGAAAGAAGGCTCCTAGCATTCCCCCCTTTTCCTTTCCATAGGGCACATCATAAGGAATGGCACTCTTTCTTTTCAACAGATTACACCAAACTTGGCTGTTATTACAGCTCCACTGCTGAGCATATGCTTCATTTCCTGTGCATCCACAGCATACCGGGCTCTAGCAGGGCTGAGCAGCAGAGCCTGCAGGATTTTCTCACATACCAGGACAAAAAGGAACCCTGTAAGTTGTCCAACAGATGTCTGCTGTTAAGATATGGTTTTAATCACAAAAGGACAAATCTAATAAACTGAGAATTTTTATTATGTATTTCAAGTTGTTGTCTCTGGTGCCTACAATGGCATTGCTTATCTGTTGGGCTTTTACCTCAGAACAGTGATGTAGAAAAGAGACAAAATGAGCATACCCAGAAGCCACTGCTATTCCCCTCATTAATATTTAGTTGCTTTAGAAACAGGATTAACCAAAATTCATGTGAGAGAGCATATATATACCATATTCAACTAATAAACATAATTTCCTAGACTTCTGAATCCCCTTAACTTTCATTGATGTGCTTCTCTCTAAAAAGTTTAGGCATTTTTTTTTATTACAAGCTGACCTGCAGAAAATTAATCCATGCTTGAGTTTTAGACTATCCTGTCTATCTTGTTTGCCAAAATAAAAGTAAATAATACTAGAAAAAAGAATTTGTGCTTGAAGCAACATGTTCATAGCCTTATTGATTGAACATGACACCTCAGAGAAGGCAGTATGTGAGGAAATAAAGCTTGGCTTTTAGTCATAAATATAAAATAGTATTCTACATTGTTATCTGCCAGACACATCAATAAGTCAGCACAAAAGTGGGTCACTGGGAAAAGAAATTGTAGCATCAGGCATCATGAGAGCAATATAAGACTATGTAGGGTCAAAACTGTATCATTAGGGAAAGAAATTGTCATATTATGCATCATCAGAGCAATGAAATGAAGGTTTTACTCTGGAACTCAAAAGGAGTGTTTTTTAATAAGGTGGTCTTCATTCTTTTAAAACTCAAGAATTATTTCTATTATTCTTAACTCAGGTTTCTTCTCATTTTCACTTAAAAATGAACATTTTCTAAGTAAAAAATACTTGAGTTTTTCCAAACACAACTTGGTCATATTTCATACCCACCAGCTCTTGTCACTGTTACTGGAAAGGATAAACTATATCTGTCAATCTGTAAACTGGAAAAGAACATTGTAAAGGCAGCATGAAGACAGCACTGGCACCAATGTGATACCAAAGGATTTTATATGCAGAGTGGTTTTCTCACATTTTTAATCATAAATTGCAACTGTGAGAAGGTGGCACTGTTAACAGTGTTAAAGTTAACAGTGTTAATTGTTTTTAAATGTTTTAGGCTCTACACAATCCCTAAGCAGAAGACCAAAAGCAAACAGTAGAGGTAAGTGCTACCGACCGCAGTAGTCCCACAGAAGCAAAATACCTACAGGTCTTAAAAACTAGTTATAAACAGCCTTGCATTTCAGTCACACAGAGCATATTTCAGGGACTGTGATTCTAGTGCAGTTTAGCATACATTTAATAAAAAATTAGGTTGTGAAAAGAAAACATTATATGTTCATCATTTGGAAGTTAGTTCTATATGCTGAGTGATGGATTTCTGCGGCCATTGCCCTCTTATGGCCAAAAGGAATTCTATCTTACTGCTTCTTCATTTTCTAGGAGCTAACTCATTGATGAAATATTCATGGGCCCATTATGGTAGTAGAACATCATAGCAATTAAATTTTCCAATGTGTGGGTACTCCTAGTCTGGTAATTTACTACAAATGCCCTACAAAATGACAGGAATTTCCATTAAACAGACTTAATGATGCTACAAAATAGTTCACAGACTTTTCATAGGCTACCATGACACTGTGGAAATCCCAAAAGAGGCTAAACTGACAATTGCATGCTATGGTTTCCCTTATATTTTTGTATTTGTGAGGGTTATTCTTAACTGAATACTATACTTCAGCCCTGGACCAACTGAACAGTTCTACACTTCCACTAAAAGAAAAAAAAAGAAGGGAAAAAAAAAAAAAAAACACGTTTAATTTGCATTTCAATTCCCTGGTCCGGCACCAAAACTGANNNTGGAAAAAAGAAAAAAAAAAAAAAAAAGCACGTTTATTTTGCATTTCAGTTCCCTGGTCGTGCACCAACACTGACACTCGTTGATGCTGCAGGGGGAGTGAAGGAAAGACGATTGCTTCAATTCAAACCATGTGACAGTCTCTGGCTGCACTGGTGCCTCTTATTCTGTTCAACAGCCTGATTTCAGAAGACTGTTTGAAGAAGTAATGCAATCCATTTGCTGAGTTTCTAAATAACAAGAGCTGACAGCCCTGTGCTGCAATAGCTGTACCTAACACTGGTGATGAATCTTTACCCACAGCACTGATACCAGAGGGGAGGGAGCAGCAAACCTTGTTTTTCAGCAGCTCCGTGCTGTTGAATTCATTGTTTTTCTTCCCTTGTGTGTGTTGCTTCCTCAGGAAAGTGTGAGCAGCCTGCCAAAACAACAACAGAACATGAAGAGTACGAGGGCAGACCAACACTGCTGGCAAAGCCATGACAGCCACCTGTGGTACCTGAGAGCCACCAGAGCAGTTTCAGCAGGTGAACTGGAGGGATGACAGGCCCAGATCACAGAGCACTGCCTCTCTACCTGCTTATATTTTCCTTTCCCATGTTCAGGTTCTCGCACTAAAATCAAGGGAGCAGATTGAAATTTGAAGAGGAACATGAAACAGAGTCAAAAGAAGGTAAGGACTTGCACCTTCAGAGCACATGCAGGAACACTGCCCATCAGTTGGGCAGATGCTGAGTTGTTTTCAAGACCAGCCAGGCTCCAAGCCAGGAGTGAGTGTGCATGTACAGGCCACCAGGTAAGAGCAGAGCTGACACCAGTGCACAGCAGTGTGAGAGCAGACCAAAGGGACCAGGGGAAGCTTTTGTGTACAGCTCCTCTTGCTAACCAGGAAAAAACACAAAAGACAAAGATTTCTCTCCCTCTCGAGTGGTGACAGAGTTCGGGGAACCCCTCTGGCTCCTTAATATTGTGTGTTTATTTTCTCCTGTTAGAAGACTTTATTTTGAAAAAGATCTATTTCCTATCTTGGCAATGTGCTGCTTTACAGCCCACACTCATCCGAAGGAGCTTTTGTTGAAGCAATAGTATTACATGAGAAATCACAAGTGCTGCTGTGAAATAACAGTCTGGTAAGGAATGGTGAATTGATTCTAATGAGAAACCAGAAGTGTTTTATAGGATTATATAGTAGTGTGTTCTACATTTGACATTTGCAATCTATCATTTCATTAGACACTGCAAAACACAGAAATGGACTGTCCTGTCATTTGCAATTTAGTTTTCCTGTTCCATTGAACTGCAGTATTTCTGCTGTCTCTACACAGTGCTTTAAGATTATGCAAAGTCACATTTATCTGGAAATGCTTTTTGTTATCCAAATAATTTAGATAAACTGCAATAACACCAGCAATGCCTAAATGTTTCCAGAGGACGTGTTGAATACTTCTCACTGTTCAAGAAACAAGGTCGCATGTCTGGTTCAATAAGGCCCCAGGCTTATGGGCTGCCATCTGCCCACCACAGCAGCTCTTCTGGCACATCTCCACTTTCTAGTCACACAAACTAATTCAGGGCTTGTTGCCTGCTCTTACCATCTTTCCCCTCACCGTCTATGTGACAACGTGCCTCAGATTTGCAGCTCCAGCTGTGCATGTGCCAGGCAGCCCTGCTGTCCATGCAGCAACGAGCTCCTTCGTGATCCAAAGGCAGCTCTGCAGGGGGCTCCAGATGACAGAGGGGACATGAGGCACTAATGACACATCCTACAGGTACAGGTACTCCCAGGATTCACGCAAAAACAGTTTTGTTCTAAACCATAGGCATTATTTTCCCTCAAAAAACCTACTTGCTTTGAAATTGTTTTGATAGGAGCAAGGACCCCAGCAATGTGCATAAATACCTGTAGGGAGGACACAGAGGAGGTGGAGCCAGGGCACTTCCAGTGGTGCCCAGTTAAGGAGAGGCCACAGGCACAAACTGACACACAAGAGGTTCTGTCTGAACAAAAGGAAACACTTTTGTACTGTGAGGGTGACCAAGCACTGGCACAGGTTGCCAAGACAGGCTTGGAGCCTCCCTCACTGGAGATACTTGGAAGCCTTCTGGACACAGTCGTGGCCACTGGCTCTGCTTGAGTAGGGAAGCTGGGCCACATGAACTCCACAGGTCCCTTCCAGCCTCAACCCTCCTGTGAAACCTCTCTCTGCAATGAGAATTTGAAGGAAATTCTAAGTCTATTCTTAAATCCACCCAAGACATATACAAACTTTACAAGGGATTTGTGTACAGTTTCTTGCCCATTGATCGTCTACCTAAACCAGGAGTGGGGCAAAGTGACTTACTACATCCCAAAATAAATTCTTCTTTCACAAGAGCACATATGAAAAGGTAGAAACAACTCCCAGTTTAGGCTCTTGAGGCTTAGTTCAAGTGCTCAGCTCACGAAAGATGTTGCAGACAGACATAAATTATCCCTCTTTGCTCTCAAGTGAGCAGAGAGACACAGAGGTTGTACACACCAAAGCTTTGCTTTCATCATGGAGCAAAGGTTTGTGCTTTACCATGGACTGTACACTTCAGCTCAGTGACATTTGCTGCTAGAAAAAATCACAAGGAGGAGGCACTGTATGGGGCTTACCGAGCTAGCAATAAAAATTACAATTATGTTGTCTCCATCAAGATTCAGTGCAGATAGCCAAGATGCAGTGGCCAATAACTATCTGTGGGATGTTTTTTAAGTAGTGCAGAGCACATTTACATCCTCTAGGATGGCTAGAGAAAAAGACAGTAAAGACTGCTGTGGAAATAAGTTGAAAATTAACCTCTTGCCAAGCCCCATTTATGACACCCTTTTAAATTTGTATCATCACCTTTGAGACTTTGCTGGCCTTCTGTGACTAGCTGAGCAAGAGAGACCATACACCCACTGTTTCTTCTGTGTCATGTACTATATGAGAAATAAGTCTGGGATTACTGATGTTTACTGGCTCCCCATCAGTGATTCTTCTGTAAAAGGATGCAGGTATGCTCTGGTTATTCTCACTTTCTGCAAGAATTCTCACCTTAGCTAGACATACTGATGAAACTATTGTTTTCAAAACTGCTACTTTGAACAACTTAGAATTTCCAGAGTTTTAAAAATAGATCCCTTACAATGACTCTAAATCCTACTGTAACTCAGACTAAGGGAACTTTGTTACCTCCAGAATAACTTGAATTGACACTAGTGTAAGAGGAAAGACTAATTTCTAGCTATAATTTGAAAATGTCTCTCTTGTTGGGAAATATCAGAAAGCCGATATCAAAGATAATTTTTTTTTTTAATCCAGACTAGTCCCATGAAAAGATTTACACACATTTGTCCCACTAACACTTTGATGGAGCAATTCAGACATTGCCACAGTAATGTTTTTTGACCTTTTAATCAATTCCATTTTGCAACTACTCCATCTGAGAACCACAAACGATATTTACAGGACTCATTCCCTGGAGTCAATGGAAACTTTCTGTCAAATAACCATCTGCAGAGAGAGACAAAACACATAATGACAGGATAAGTTTGTGGAGAATCTGAATGGATTGAAAAAATAAATCTGGACCTGAAAGCAGATGAATTAGAACAAAGGGACCCAAGAAAAATGTAAGGCAGCAATTAGGGCTAGAAAATTAAAAATACTGAGGAATTTAATCGAATAGGACAGTCTAATCAATGAAAAGCATGCCACTTGCTCTCTGGGTAATTGCATCCCTCCCTTTTTTTGGTTGGTTGGGTTTTTTTTTTGTGGTGGTAGTAACAGCCCATATTTAAGATAATTGCATTCCTATAAAACTCAGAAGTCTAGGACTACCATAATTTTCATATTTGTCACATGGGACTTCATTCTCATTCCCCTGAAGTCAACAGCAGCTGACAGTCATTTCAATGTAGCAGGGAAAAGTGGACTTCTAGAAAAAAGAGTTCCATGCTCTTGTATTTTACTGCCTTTCCCTAGAAGAGAGAATTTTCTGATGACACAGACACCGGAGCAGTTCTCCCCAGTACTGTGTACTCAGACAGCACACACAGCTCCTGTGCACCACAGCCCTTCTCAGGCTGCTGGGACTGCCACTTACCCAAAAGTGGCGAGGAGACAAAAGCTAAATATAAATCTTAGAGACAAATTGGACATAAACATTTAAATCCACTCATTAAACAAACGCATCAGTGGCTGCTGTTTGCCAGTCTTTTATCTCTAGTGCATTTATCCAGAGAGATGGATTAAATCCTTTAGAAATGCTCCTGATCTTAACATCTGAACCAGCAATTAAAGGTGTGATTTTTAATCAAGTTGTTTAGTATCATCTAACCAAAATTTAAATGGAAAAATAATATTTTTATTTTTGTTTATATGTATAGTTCCCAGCACTATAACCACTAGAGGAAGACACATTTATGTTTGGTAAATACATCTCACACACTTCTTTATGTTCTCATGTGCTAATAAATTGCAAGTTCAAGCACTTCTGCAGTGCCACAACCACTCAAGGAGGAGCTAGACCAGTTCAGGAGCAGTATTTTGTGCAGCTTTTAGGATTACAGGTTGAGTAGTTAGAAAGAGTTGTAATCGTTATAAACCCCAGCACAAACACACTCCTGAGTGCACTGGGCCAGCTTTACTGCACAACAACATCCAAATCTCCATGCCTGTGATCAAACACTCAACAGACAACCAAGTACTAATAACAGGGATACTGTTTGGAGTCACCATATTTTCCTGGCTGGCAGGCTAATGCCATTTTCCTGATGGAAGATTATAGAGATTTAATTAAAACTACCATGTTGTAATAATGGACTTATTTAATAGAAAACTGCTTTGGAAAAGGACAGTCAGTCTAAATGCCAGTCTGTGTCTGGGACCTCCATAAAGTTCTTTTGTACTTAATACTTGTAGCCAAAACAACAATCAAGCCTTTGTTAATAATGTCCCTGCAACAGAAGAATAGCAGTGAAATTGTAGAAGTTAACTCTTTCATTCTATATCTGATTATTGTTTCCAAATTCAAAGACTCTTTTTTCAGCTATAGTAAAATAACCTTCAGTGGATTCTCTGCCTCCACAGACAGTAGTCAGGATCTGACAATCTTAGCTAACATTTGAGTAATCAGTCCCAAACTGTTTGCAGAACTAATCAAAATAGGCTAGAGAGACAAAATTTCTGCTTGCTATCTTAATTTTAAGAAATACCTGTCCTAACAATGGTATAATATTCCATAACCAGTGTACTGATAGGTAATTAGAAATCAGTTTGTGTAAGACTCTAATTCTTGAATAATAAGACACCATCATTGGGATACAAATATGCTGAAAGTTAGGTTGATTCGAAAATTTGCATCTACAGGTACCTGGAAACTGTGAAATACATACAAAAATCTCCAACATCTAGAAACTCCTCATATCTCCTACAGACTTTCTAAAGCCTGCTTGCCCTGGAATTAAGAACATTGTGCATTACCACCAAGTGAAAGCTAAAACCAGTTTCAGTCTCTGCTTCATCAACTGGTTTTTTTTCAGTTTATCTTAATTTATTTTTCTTTATTTTTTCTTTTCTTTGGTCTCCCTTTGTCTGTAATTTCCCCACCAAAATAGAGAAGACTGATCTTATTTTAAATTTACTTTTTAATAGAAAATTAATTCTCTCTGCTGTTCATTCTGTTCCATTGAACCATTCACATCCTGAAAGTCTGACAATATCGTTATTCCCATACATTTCCCTCATCTGGGATTGTGTTTCCAGTAAGTCTCCCAAAAGCACAGTAATATTTACTAGCACACATTTTGGGACACGGGAAATGTATGATTGTATTTATATTCAAACCTTTTGCACATACACATCTATACAAGCTTTGAAAAATACTGCAAGTGTTTTTTCTAAGCTTTTTAACAATTTGACCCTTTTTGTGTTGCCTGCTTTCAATCCCAGTACGACTCTGTTTTCATCCATATCATTATAAAAACAGCATTGAAACCTTAAAACAACCAGATGCAAAACTCACCAACCAAAACATTCCTCTAGTTAGCTGGAAGAAAAAGCTTTAAGAAATAGATAGATTGATGGATAGACAGATATTCTGAATTAAGATAGATACAGACAGATTCTGAATTACAATTAACTAACTTTTATTACCATCCCTATTACCAGTATGATCATTTACCTTGAAAAGAAGCAGGTGATTTAGTCTCTGGGTTATTAATATATATCAATATCATTTTAGATTATTTTTTTAATTAGTCTTGAATAGGGTCATACTACATGTAGGATTTAAGTGAGGAATGCACTAAGAGCAAAATGTGACAATAAAATTATGTCAGTTGTATAAAATAAAAGAGCAATTTTAAGCTAAACTGGAGTTCAAGTCCAATGATTGAGTGTTCAGTCTTTCTTCCTTAGGTTTCAGAACAGCAGCTCTTCACAGATAGGCAGTATATGGGCTTTAATATCTAGAAAGACATAGAAAAATTGTACATCAAATGAATAAAAGTCAATCTCAATGGATGCTACAATCTAAATTTTTAAAAGTACGTATTTCATAGCATCTTTTAATGCTTCTCCAATCCAAAGAAAATGTAGAATCTTGATTCCAAGACATGATAAAAGAAATATAGCTTTAATGCATAAGCTTAAAATCAAGTTCTTAACTCATCTGACAGGTTACTGCATCCTTTGTATGACTCTGGATAAGCAGACACCCAAAGTGGGTCAGGTAAGTCTTTTAAAAATGTGGTTAAAACATAAAATAAAAACACTCACACATCCTTTTGAAAAACAGGGCTGCCTATATGTAGGGAGTGCTGCCACATTATATAACAGCTATACACAGAGCAGCAGAATAAACCCATTTGGAAAGCACAGCAAAATGGTACTAAATTGTGCAAAGCAATTAGAACTGAACCTTTGCATTCTTTTCAGATTACTGAACCATGCATAGCTATTTAATTTTTTTCAATTACAACATTGTGCAGAGCTATATATTTCCAAGTCCTTCTCTAGGAACTAATATATAGTTCAACCAGGGTGGTATCCACAGTGTCACCACCAAGGGCAAATGGATAAAGTTACCAGAGGGAATTATTCTTTTGTGGCAGGTTGATTCAGTCTTTTTAAATGACAGCAGCTGAACAATCAACTCTTATTTATTTCTGTTACTAATAGGGAGGTGTTAGGTAGGTCAGCCTTGCAATAAAGAAGAAACTGCCAGTCTTGATAACAAAATTACAACATTGATAATTGTAAAGAGACAGACCAAGCAGGCCCTGAAGGTGTTTGAATCCATCATCGAAAGTAATCTATCTGCTTTGTTTAGGGGCAGTTCTTTAGTCAGAAAAACCAATATTTACTTTCCTTACAGTTAATCAACTCTAATAATAATATAAATAGAGATTGAGGTTTGAGAACAGAAACAGGGACTTCAAAAACCAAGGGATTTGTAGCAAGTGCATGTAGCAGTAAAATGAATTCTAATAGCTAGAGATTTGAGAGAAATAACTTACCTTTATTTACATATTTGAGAAACAACCATAATGTTGCATACAGAGTAGGCAACACAATGCCCTGCCCCTGGGACAGCTAACATCAACTGGCAAAAATAAAACTAAATTAAACTCTCAGTAAGATAATCACAAACAGGTCATCAAGGCAGTGGTTGCCAGTTCATCAGCAGCTCGTGATGAACCTTAACTCGAGTTGAACTTACTGTAACCTGGAAATTCCCAGTCCTGAAGGCTGAGCTTGCTCCACAGGGGCACCGAGGCCGGCTGTGCTTCACTCCCTGTGCGGAGGGAGGGAGGGAAGGAGGGAAGCAGGGAGGAAATCCAGCTGCTCTGCTGTGGTCCAACATGCCTCATCCCTTCCCCCATGGAATGTTGTTCCCCCCCAGTGGGCACCTGAGTGGGTGTCAGGTGATGTTTCTGTGCGGGAGCACTGTGGGGCCAGCAGAAGTTCTTCAGGTGAAACCAAGCTGATGGAAAAGCCTAAAAGTCATGCTCAGCTCTCAGGAGCAGTCCTCTGAGCAAGGCTGGGCCTCAGAAAACTTCACCCCATGCTAGCAAGTTAAGCCAAATTACCCCATTTCCTTGGCCAGTGGAACCCAAATTTGTCACCATGACAGCACAGTTTGGCTACTTGGTCTCTGAGGAACACATTTACCCCCAAAGGTAGTCCTCAGACAACTTCTTACCTCATGGGGAACATTCCTGTTGTGTAAAAGATGAGTTCAAAAGCTACAGTAGTTTAAGTCCCTCGTGTTTCCAGCCAGAATACCCTTTTGATGTGTTGGCATAGTTCTGGTCTAGTAAAAGATGCTTTTTTCCCCAAATGCAATTACAAATTTTGTCATCATCAACTTTTTACCTATATATGCCAAGAAACCCTTGTTCATACATTTTACCTGTTATCTCCAGCCTTTCCTGAAAGCCCAGTCTGTTGACTCCATCTCCATAGTGTCTACACCTAAACTGAAAGTGTCCCTCTAAATCTGCCCCACAAATAAACACGGAGTGGTATTTCTCAACCTGTGTTCTGCTTTGTTTAGAAGTTTTGTACCTACTTCAGACTCAGAGGAGGCTCCTGCATCATGTTTTATTCAGATACACCGTTTGGTTGAATAGCAGCTCTTGGCTTTCTATTCAGTCCTTGCCCTGGTGATACCCCCAGATAACAGTTAGCAAACTGTTTCCAGATTAATTTATCTCCTTGCCTAGTGTTCAGTGCTCCCTGAGGAATTCCCCTTGTTTCATGCCACTTTTATCACTCTCCCTTCTGCCTGCTGTGCAGTCTCCATGAACGCTTCCAAACTCTCTCTAGGTGATGGGAGTTTCTCCAGTTCCTACCCCTCCTTCCAAATGTCAGGCATCACTGAGACTCGAGATTGCCAAAAAAACAAATGACAAGCTTTGGCTTCACCCACCCTGGGATTTTCTGCCTTTTCTTTGCAAGAATTTAGATTCACCAAAATATCCCCACCCACATCCTGGTTTTCCTCCAGAAATTTCCTTCTGTGGTCTGCCCAGCAAACTCTGAGTTATGCTTCCCTAGGACCACTTTCAGACTCCTATTTCTCTCTCAGCTTTTTCTCCTTGACACCAATGTGGATGCCACCTGCAATTGCTCAGGGCAGAGAAGATATTGTTAAAGATCTGCTTCATTCTAGAGAGCTAACTGGCTGCATTCTGGAGAGTTTCTAACTGGCTGCAAACCGAGTTTGCCCATTACGCAATGGGCTGTAGCAAAGGCCACCATTCCCTGTGACATCAAACATTCTAACCAACACAGTCACTAACTGGAGAGGCCCTCTCCCTTTCCTGCCTTGTCAGGATAAATGTTCCCTGCACTCATAAGTCATCCCTGCATTATGCATGTCATTCTATCCAGGGTCAGTTGGAACCTGGGGAGAAGAAATGATGCAGATATTTAGTTAGGAGTCATGCATTCCATGTGCATATTTCTGAACTGTGTGCACAGAATCTATTCTGTTCTAGCATCTTCTTTTCTTCACTTTTATTATTTTAGGTGTTTTTAAAACAAAGCTTCTATTTTTTGAAAATACATGACATTTCAGTGAATCACTTGAGAATCCTAGGTCCTGTTCAGGACTTGAATGATTACATCAGGTTGGAGAGTGCTGGATTATGTTGGGTTAAAGAAAAATATTGTGAAAATCACTTGTGCTTGAATGGATGGATTGAGAGAACTATAAGAAACCTGTAGCATTCACAACCATTTTAAGAGCCTGGCCTTACTGGACAGACTTCATTCAGAGGGATTTTAGAGGTATGATGGACAGAGCTCAGTTATAACCAATGGCACAAGCAGCAGAGGATGATTAAGCATGGCCCAGCACGGTGATCCACCATTCCCTGTCTGCTGAGCTGTGAAGCAAGAGTGGCAGCATTTCTATTTAGTGGTTGTAAATAAACTGGCCTAAGTGAAAGAAAATCAAAGCCAAAGGTGAAAGGTTGAAAATAAGATATGAATAGTAAGAAAGATTGAAGATTTTATTCCTTGTTAATGGATATAACAAACCCAAATATGTGACAGACTAGAGCATACCTGATGCTTAATTGTAAATCCATGTACTTTCCAAAGGCAAGGGAAAGCCACTGTAGATGTATAGCACTGTTGTGGCTTTTCCTTTTAAAGCTATTAAACTGCACCCTGAAGATGTGTTAACCCTGGAAAACTAAATCTATACAGAGAAAATGGTGTCAATCTGGGTGCTGAATTTATTGCAGTCTCCTAAGGGGAAGATCTCTGAAACCAACCTCAAATTTTATTTATGTATTTCTGTCATGTTAAAGTAATTTACAAGGTGTTACCATATCCAGCTGAAGTTCACATACAAATGATGTTTTTTTCAACAACATTTAAAGAAAGAAAAAAACAAAGAATTATTTAGGAGACATTTTATGAGAGCCTATGTATTGGAAATGCAGATGATAATACACTGTAATTACTGCATGCTTTTCTGAAATTCTCTAATGTCAGTAAAACATTGACACTTGAGAATTTCAGAAATTCAGGGTGGGACAGCATAGAGAAGGTATCACAAGGCAAGCTCAGGAGTAACTTTACAGTGCATTATTCATCATCTTCCCTTGAGGAACAGAGCTTTCCTCCTCAGAGCTTTACACAGAATGACATTGTTGCCTGTAAATGTGACTTTTTAGGGTGGCTACAGGTAGAAGAAGTTAATGTGCTGACACCTAAATGCTGTTCTTACCATCCCTAATCGTGGGATCATCTGATAATACTGGATTATAAATTTTTTTGTTGTTGTTGTTTTGTTTTTTAGTTTTTCAAATTAGTCTAGCACATTTTTCAAAAATTTTTTTTTAATTTGACAACATGGCATTTATCCAATGTAGTGTGGTCTTTTTAAGGTCTGCAATATGAACATTCATCCATCTCAGTGAGAGCTGTCTGCAAGGATTCTTTCAGCACCACTCCAATAAAGGAGTGGTCAAATATTACTCAGAAAAAGGTGCAGCAGGCCAGGCCAAGCTCAGCCTTTGAAGCACAGCTTCCAAGAAATACTCTATCTGCAAAGGAAAAGATCACAGATGTTTCCCAACAAGGAAGCCCTCCTCCCACTGCAGTTCCAGGGCTGTGAGAGGGAAGGGATGAGAAGGGGCCCAGGAGAAGCACCCCAGATCCTTGGGATATAACATACTTCAGGCTCCAAAAAGCCATAATCTGTCCCTTGATTCCAGTCTCTCAATTCATATCTGTAACATCCATCAACAAAAAGTGTGAAATACTTGTAGTAAGCTCTTTTGCACATTTGGCTATTAAATTAATTGACCAAAAAAACATCCAAATTGCACCAGATGCTGCCTCAATGTGCAGTGGGTGTTTCTGAAAGCGGACATCAACTTGCTGTACTTTAATTTATAAATCTTTTTTCATTTACACTGTGCTTCAACAATGATGGGTACATTAAATGGATATTAAATGGTCTATATTAAATGGACTTCAGAAATTATATTGCTACATGGACTGTGCAAAAGAAAATACACATTTCTACCTTCTCTGCTTCACCAAAAAAACTAAAATCAAATTGGTTAAATGCCTTAATAAATGTAAGGAGGGATTTCATTCTAAGTAATTCAAAATCTATTCAGCAAAAGGCCTTGCAAATCACCACATAAGGCACTTCAGACCAACATTTACATAACTGTTAGCAAACTGTATATTGCTTATAGAAATAATCCTTTGCCATAGACAACTAGCTCACAGCTAAAAGCCAACTGAAGGGGGTTATGTTAATTTTTCTGGCTCTCTTTTTCTTTCAGTATTGCCTTTATTTTTATTAATAAAACAGAGCTTTCCTGGCAATTTCTACTTCTGTTATTTATAAAACCTGTAGTCTTAAATAGCTATCCAGAGATTTAAATAAAAGAAAAATTATCTCTTTGCCACTGAAACAACACACATTTTTGGTCTGTGATACAGCTATATTGATTGGAAACTCTCCATATAGAACATGAATTATATTTCATTTTGCTAGCTAGAGTTAATAGCCAAGATTAAAATAATCACAATTAACACTCCAGACAATTAGGTAGATTTAAAATCATTTAGGAGAACAGATTCCAAGTTGTTTGATCCTAGTTAAACATTAGTCTATGATGTCACACAGGCCAAACAAACCACAATTGTGAAACTTTTCACTATTCTGATTTTTTCCCCTAGCATGACACACTGGCTTCCCTGGAAACTGCAGCACTGAGCATGATGTTATGTTCCTCAGAGTGAGGAAGTGTTCTGATTGACTGATGATCATTTTAATGTGGCATTTTAATCTAGTTAAACCACAGGGCTCAGGCAGAGCAGATGTTTAGTGTGTGCCTGAACTGACAGCCCTATCTCCTTTCAGCAAAAACATAGACGCTTTTATTCCATTCCCAGAATCTCCAGATACAGGATTTGAGGACACATTGACCCAGGTTGCAGCTAGGACATGACTGCACTCCCATAAGCAATTAGATACAGTTTTCTTCATCTGGGCTTTGAAAAATCCCAATGCAGGCATTTCATTATAAACAAACATCTGGTCATGTACCAGTAACAAAGAAAGATAAAGTGTTTTTGACAGAACTTTGCCCTCTGGTCAAACTTTGCTTTTCACCAGTGTCTTTCATTTATTCCTTTTTGAAGACTATTTGCACAGACCCCTAACTGGATGTCAATAAGCAGATTCACTGATATGGAGAAAAGTGATTCAATATTCTGAGTATAGTTTTAGAGTAAAGAAGGAAAATTTAGAGCCTGTAATAAACAAAAAACCCCCTCATAATCAAGTACATCAGATCAAAGCTAATATGACATAGTGACAAGAGTTTTCTGGCTGCTTTCAGTGAGATCTAAACACAGATATTTTCTCTTGTACAGGACAAAGAAAAACTACAAACATTAGCACAGTGCAGCTAAAGTGCTATCCCTCTAGTCTCTCAGCCACAAGCATCAGGAATTTCTTTCCTTGTTAATCACAGCAAAACAAGCTGGCACTTCAAAGTTCAGAAATAAATCCCATCTTTTCACATTGAACTTTACACTCACCTTTTTGTCAGCTGGGCAGGTTTCTCAGAGGCCTTTGGTGAAGCTGAGGGAGGACACACAAGACAGCTCCAGCCAGGGGTAGCTGCCTGCCCTGTCCATGAGAGCATTCATCCACCTATTGGTCCTCACCTCTGCTGCCCAAACTGAGAAAGGTAAGGTAACCCTAAGCCTCTAATTTGCTTAAGAATATTCACTGATATGACAATGCAGTAAGTGCTGACCTTTTACTGACACTCCTTCTTTATAGATAGAAACCATATCAGTAGGGTACCCTTGACAAAAGAGGGGCCACCAAGCATATACCAGTTTGTTTAACAGTATAAAACAGTAGACACCAAGAGCTGAATCCACTGGGTATTAATTAAAGTAGGCTGTCCTTAAACAGCCCCCCTAAATCATCTTACAATCCCAGTTCTTTCAGACCTTAAGAGGAATTGAGGGAATTCATCAATTTGCACCTTCCAGAGAACACCACCATGTATTTCACACAAGAAACACTAAACTAGGAGTTTTATTTTAAATGAAGTTATTGGAGGTTGCAGAGGCACGGGAAGGGTTCTTGGGATACAGAATGTGTTGGGAGGCAGTACTGATAGTGTCCTGTGGTGTCCTTAAGACTTCCTGTATGCAGAGTGGGAGGAGGAGAAGCCCATTTGATGCCAATTTATTTTTTCCTTTCAGAGCCTTCATCACATCCCAGCAACTATCATCTTTGCTCTTGGAAGTGTTTGGATGGAAAAAAAGAAGGAAGAGAGAAATTAGGTTGAAGGCACAGAAATTCTGGAGCAATCTGTAGACAGAGCATAGCTGGAAAAAAATGGGATTGTGTTTCATTCAGTCAAAGAATTAAAAAAAAGAAAAAGAAAATAAATACTATTAAGCATACAAACTTCTCTGGTGAATATGCCTTCTTGGCTGCCTTCTTAACATCCATCAATAAATTCAGCCCAGAAAAGCAGTCTTTTTAATGCCACTCCATACTCTTCATGTCCAATGTGCTTGAGATATACCACCATGTTTTGTTTTCTCTTTAAGAAACAAAGCAAACACTCTGCAGCAGCAGATAGGCTAATGATAGTAATCAATCTCTGATAGGTAATTCTTGGAAGGTAAATAGATTCCTCGCAAAACAGTAAATTATTTTCTTTGCCTTTCTCCTAGGAGAAGGGATAACAAAATTCTTACATTGGCGTGTTGCATACATTTCTCTCCTGGGCTCTCTAAACAATACTTTATAAGAGGTTATCCATGTGTACTGCAAATATAATTGTTTTTATGACTAAGCTGCCACCAGAACATAAATGATAAGCAAGTATCATTATATCATTACATGTATTCCTGACATTTTTCTTTAGAAAAGTCAAATTTCACTAACAATGAAAACTGATATTTTAAAAAGAGGTGATTCAGCCTTCTGGAGCTCAGTGAACAGCCAGTAATCTATAATATTACACTGTTCTGCAGGTTGACAGCTCCTATTTGAACTCCAAGTCACCTAAAATAAAACAGCCTCCACAAGCACCCCTGCATAAACAGGAAGAAAGAAAAAATCCTCCTATCTACATAGACTGAGGTCCAGTATTTCCCCATGGAGTAATGTCCAGTTAGGATTTGGGAGGTCAGCTAATTCTGCACTGATGTCCACCCACACAGCTAATTAACAATAAAGCTCATACAGTGGCAAAGCAGCTCAATTCCATGGCTTGGAGTTATTATTCTCACTGAGCTAGACTTGAAGACCATGGGTGCTAACCCCACTGCAGGGATGGTTGCCCTCTGCCCAACTGTGATCTTCATCTTTGGTATCTAGCACAGCACAGAATGCAGAGAGCTGACCAGGCTCAAACAGGTGAATACATGGGGAAGAAAAGCAGCTTAGCTCCAGCAGCCTGGGTGCCTGTGTTTGCCACCTCCACCCTTGTGCTCTGCAAAGTGCTGGCTGAGCACTGCAGTGTGGGAGCTCTGGCTGTGGCACATCAGGTAGCGCATTTCCAGCCAGTTGTGGTAGATCCAGGTGACTGCTGTGTGCAACATCCTGTATCACCTTACACCCTCTGACGTTACCCTGATGGGCACCAGCTGAGAGCCTCAAAGTTCCCTCTGTGAGCCCTTTTATGGCTGATGGTATGAAGGCAGGAACACGCCTTCCATCACCACATCCAGCACAGCTGACAGCGAGTGTTATTTCCTGTCTGGAAACACAGAGGCTATCACACCAGTTAGCTAAAGCTGTAAAGCTCAGAAATTGCAGCCAGACATGAATATGCTGTACAGAGGGTCTGAGGTGTGCAGTAACCCACCTCCACCATTCCTGAAGCACATAAATGCATTAACCCATGGAGCTGATATCTGCAATATCAACACTGCAATACATCTGCTCTCATAAAATGTTGTGAACTGAATTAAAATGCAGCTACTTCAGAATGCTGTCTCAAAGAGAGGGATGTATTTTCAAAAGGAAAACAAGCTCTTTCTAAGAGTATTTAACCCACATAAACAGAGTTGTAGCCCTGAAATTCTCCCATTAGCTTCCTTGCTCTGTTTAGCTTTTCAGCATCTGATCAGAGAGCAAATATCAATAAACTTCAGAGCATTCCTTTGAATTATTTGTTCATATTTTCTTGGTTTATGATCACCTTTCCTAGCAGGCACCATAAATTAACCTGCAATATGCCCAACAGGGACTACCAGGCCTGGCCTACAGCCACCTCAGCTTGTCTGTGTATCTTGTCTGAATGGGTTTCTTTTGCCCTAAACAAAAAGCCCTGTTGAAAGCCTTATAGGACAAAAAATCTTCACACTCTCCAGTTTTGTCCCAATTCTGCTTGGATGGAAGAAATGTTGCCAGGTGAATGGGGGTGAATGTTCACCGTATCTTGTTCTTCCAAGGGCTCCTTTTCTTGCCAGGGGAGGCCTCTGAATGTATTCTAGCTCTATCAGACTTGCCACCTGCCTCAACAAACCAGTCTTTGAATTAATTTGTCAATCCATCTATATCAGCAACATTCATTTCATTAATTGGAAGAATTAGCCCTCTGTAGTAAGTTGAAGGCTGTGAAGCCAAAATATACTGTACATTCTCCCAAGTGACCCAAAGACCCTTGGATGAACTTTTGGGGTGACATTAAAATTAATAGTTATACAGAAAAAATAGCATTTTAATGTTTATTCAACATAGCTACCTTTCCAAAAAAAGGAACTTTCAACATTTTTTAACATCTGGTTGCCTTATTTTTGAGTTTGTTTCTCCAGTGGTATGAGCAGAACGTCTTCAATTTAGAGAAGACAAATCTGTATTCTCAGCCACATAGACGCTCTCAGGTTACATGCAGTGTGGGGGAGGAGAAGATACATAAATTCCTTTAAAAATTATTTTAGGACTGACATTTTAAATTTTTAGAGGGCCGAGTCCTACTGTCAGTTATGCAGCTGCAATCAGTGAAGCCTGTCTGGAGCTAGAGCTGTGTACACCATACCAGTCACACCAAGTGCTGCTGCATTTTAAGCACAGAAATTTTATGTGAGATAGAGAAAACTGAATTACAACAGCATGATAGCAGAATTAATTTGTTCTTTTAAGTGTCTGAGATTTTTTAATGGATGCCATTGTAATTGAGAAGGTTTCGTTACCACAAACCTCCCAAGCACACAGGCTCGTATCCATATGTACTCCTTTATAAAAATGTTCATATATTTACAGATAAAATTATAACACCAGTTATAATATATCTATTATAACACCAATATTATAATATATATAGGTATATGTTATGTGTTATACATGTGAGTTATACACTCTATATTTGAGAGTCTTAAAAGTCTCTGTTATTACGAGACCCTTAGAGCATCTCTGGGAATTTTTTCCCCATATTTCCTTGGTTTATGATCCTCTTTGTTAATAGATACCAGAAATTACCCTGCTTTTCTAATAAAGAGCTGATCAGTCCTATCTATAAGAATAATCTGCTCTCCAACGCTATACAGGGTTGTCCCACCTGCCCACACAATACTGAAGTCATGCTTCTAAAAGCAGCCTAAATGTTAAATTAGGTGACTACAAGGAACTCTGAAACTTGCAGGATCACCAGTTTCTAGCATGCAGAAATCTTCCATGGAGGGCCTTCTTCCTCTTAAATACAGGCCATTGTGCTCACATCTGACTGTGATAAAATATCTGTTCCTCTAAACATACCCATATCAAACAGTGCCCCATGGTTTACAAGAAGGTCCTACCAGAAGAAAATACCAAAATAACTTTTTCAGCAATAGCTTTATAATTAATTACAAATAACTGGGGAAAAAGTCAATTGTATAGCACTGGACTAGCACCCAGCCAGACTGATTTCCCGATTAAAAATTCCTTTTTTACCCTTGTGATGATTATAACCTTTTTATAGATACTTCTTACAAAACATTTTTAATCCTTGCAATACAGAGTGCTTTTATCTCCTTCTAATTATCTCAGTCTAGTTTATTAAGTGAGCAGCTGGTTGTCACATTTAATTTTTACCACAATATATGAAATTAGATATAAATACAATCTTCATTGACAGCAATTACTTTCTAATCTCTAGCTAATTGTATGTCCTAAGAAGATTTAAATTTTTTTGTTCAGAATCAGTACCAGATTAGCCTGCCTACAGACACACAGATGATTATGCTTATTCTCCTAAAACCCAGCCTCCCACAGGATTTTAGTTTTTGTTCCTTAGAAGTTTTCTGATGCTTCAGAACTAACATTTACACTGAATTCTAGTAAAATATTTGAAATGGAAGAGTAGCTCCATATCTCTGAGTGTCCCAAGACTTAAGATTTGTTGTTATTCTGTGTAAAATTGCACAGAATTTCTCCAGGAGCCCATTCTTGCCAGATAGTTTGATATTTCATAGCCACCAATAAAAGAGATGTAGAACTTTCTTGCTCAGTTCTATCACTTTTAGAAAAGAATTAAAATTCACCAAAAAAATTATATATAAGGCCTAAACATCTCATATTACTATTGGGAGTTAAAAATCAGATAAATATTGAGAGTTAAAAATAAGATAAATAATTTTATTCTCAGCTGTGAAAATGAAAAACCTCTGGTGTTTTTGTTTAGACTACTGTGAAAAGTAAGTGATATCCCTCATTGCAACTCAGTTTGCAATACAATAAATGAACTTATGGCTGGTAAAATTGCAAGACTGGGGTATTTATTAAACACAAAAAGCATTTATTGCACGTACAATCCACTGCCACTGATGTTATACACTCATAGTGGAAAGCATTCAATAACTTTTTTTAAAAGAAGGGGGGAAAAAAATCAATATAATTCAGGTTTGAAAGTATTTTGCACTATCTGTCCTAGGTCTCCTATATTCAGGTTTTCAAAAAGGAACACAATTTCCTGAAATAATATTTTGCACACATAAAAACAGAATTCACTCCCCTATGCATGGAACAACTTGTGGGGGGCCCTGAAATTCATGCAGGAAGGCAACGTGAGCCTATTGCACACTATCTGTGTTGCTGCATCAGAGAATCATGGAAATCATTTAGGCTGGAATAGAACTCTAAGATCATCAAGATCCAACATTAACACAGCACTGCTGAGTCCACCACCAGGCACCCACTTTGGATACCTTAAAGCCACTAAGAACTAGCAAGAATTGCTGCTTAACTGCTATAAATCATCAGAACTAAATAGAATAATAATTATTGAGTGACATTTTCAAAGTGTCTGCTCTTCACAGTGAGGTGAGGAGTGTTCTCGAGGAGGGAGACTCAATGAGCCAGGAGGGAAATTCTCCATGTCTCTGGCTCGAGTGGGCTGGAACAAAGACGGGATGTGTATCAGAGGTCTCTGGTAGATGAAACAGCCATCTGCATGTTGGCATGGCAGAAGTAGAAGTTGTATAATGACTTCATCTTAGCAAAGAAAATGTCAATTTACTGCTAACTGGACCACAGAGCAATACAGCCTTGAGATGTACTAACTTCCTTCAGGATAAATGTTTAGGGAAGATGTTTAGGAGTTCTGACACCATTGCCTTTGACAAGCTGTGACCCCAGCTGTGTCGTTAAGTGGGAAGAGAGAAGTGAGCTGATGTTTTACTAACAAAACAAGACAACTCAAAGTATTGTGGGATATATGACCATACATAACTTTAAATATAATGCATAAAGTGGGTAAAGTAAGCTATAAAAGGACATGTTTAAAAAATTATTCTTTGAAATTTTTCCTCAATGTAACTAACATCTGTTGGACATTTTGTCCGCCAGCACAAGGAAGTTCAGAATATGAAAGAGGTAATGAACTGTGAGAAAAGCTTTGCTTTGCAAGAGTGTTTCTTTGATTTTCTTTGTCAGATCTGTAGTGGCCTCTGACCAGTCACAAAATAACAATCATTAATTGGGCTCTTTTTGTTCTATGCCTAATCTTGCAACCAGCAGAATCATGTTCTCCAGCCCATCCTCATCCATGACAAACACAGTAAATGCTGCCTCAAGGAGAACTCATTTATAGCAGATAACTATTTAAGGCCTGTTATAATCTCTCATCTGGAGTAACAAAACCCAGG
The DNA here is from genome assembly GCA_013397295.1 of Polioptila caerulea. Lineage (NCBI taxonomy): Eukaryota > Metazoa > Chordata > Aves > Passeriformes > Certhiidae > Polioptila > Polioptila caerulea. Next base: position 339,018 of record VYXF01012757.1, on the reverse strand, counting down.
TGCTCCACACAGCAGCTGCTTGTCACCCTTCCTGATATCTTGGCAGGTCTGCAAGTGAGGAGAGATCTGAAACCTTCTGCAGACATAATACATTTCATTCCCAAGAAAATGAAACCATGCTTGGAGTTTCCCCTAAGTGATGGTTGTAACAGGAGACACGACACTGTCAGCACCTGTGTGGGAGAACCATTTGGTGGAAACTGGGAACCTCTGTATAATGCAAACCCAAGTCCCAAGCCCCAAATGTGATTGGCCTCCTAAGAATAAAATGTTTCTTCCTCAAATCACTGCTTTTTACAGGTGCTCTGTCACCTCTAAGCTATACTAAGGGACAGAGAAAATAGTGCTCACCTGTGCTAACTAATCCTACCATTTGCACAGATGTCTTGGGAGAGTGGATGAACCATCTGAAGAAAAACTGGTCTTTTATAGAAATATTCCTCTGTTAAAGACCTAAGATAGGCACAGTTTTCTTCTAACATTTTAACACAACCCAGTGTCAGGGCTCCTCCTTAACATCCACAGGGAACCTCCATGCATTAGAAACCCAAAGCAAGTCATCAAGGTCCTTCCAACCCCTCCTACCTCTGCCTCTCCTGCACATTTCTGAGCTGTCGACACAGCTCCTTGTGTGGTCTTGAAACTGATGCTGTTCAACAGCAGCCAAAAGAGAGGGGAAAATCTGCTTTTTTTATTTATATAAATCTGGCTAAGAGTTTTTATTTATTTAGAATGGACTTTAAACTGCGCTTGACTCTAAATAAATAAAACACGTTATTTTCCCTCCCTACTGGTTGCCACCAAGCCGTGTGAATTCCAAGGACCACACAGACAGTAGTGGCTGTGTGGTAACGTGGAGACTGATGCAAAGGGAGGCAGCCCACCAGAGACTGGGCTTTGCAAGGCTTGCAGGTGAAGGAAGCTCTGTGAAAGGCTTGCTTTGAGAGTTGGGATAAGCACAGCTCTGAAAAAGGCATCAGTTCCTTGGATACTGTGCTGATAGTGAGCCTCCTCCTTTCCTGTATTCCAGCATGTTCCTCCTCCACCAGACTGGGCCTTACCAGGTCACCCCTGTTCACTGTGGTGAGCAGGTCACTGTGTCCTGGCCATCACAGTGACAATCCTCTGTGAGAAACAGCAGCACAATGGTGGGGAGACAGGCAGGACAAATGGCAGGGAAACACATGTCAGGGAGGAGAGGAAAGGAGAGGAGAGG